>CM046377.1:45253442-45603442 GCA_025413485.1 Ficus microcarpa | reverse complement strand
CTGTCTTGATCCAACCTTGCCTCCCTCCTGTTCAGTTAATTTGAAGTTGCATGTTAAATATGTTTACATTAGACTTGTCCGTTCTTCGCATTCTTATTCGAATGTTTTATAGAGCCTCTTATGAAAACAATGACTGTGATAAGCATGTCACTCCTATCAGAACTCCAACAAAATTGCTTTAATTTCGTCATATTTTCCTCTCTTTTTCTTTTCAATAACAATAAACGAATATAAGACTGCGGTGACGAAAAATTAAGGTAGTTTTACCTCTACTCCAAGAAGTTGAGTTTCGGATAAGATCAACAAGTTCCTTAGTGTAGTGCAAACCACCACGTGATCGGGCTTTCACAATTTTGTTCTGAAGAGAGTACCAATTGCTTTCTTGCCCGTAATCTCGTAAGATTTTCCCAACTTCGTCATCAGGCCAAGTATTTAATATGTCTACTGCTTTCAAACTTGCCTGTCATAGACCTGCTCCAATCAGTGAAAGCAAACAGAAATTTAAAATGACTCTACAGCATATTAGGATAGGATTTACATAGGGAACCATGCATGCATGATCGGGTGAAGAATTTTCATCCAAACTTAGATATTATAATATTACCTCAACTACTGTACCAACAGGGATTTCAAAAGCAAAGAACGTGAATATACAGGAAATGCTTTTCACTTGGTCTCCATTTTTTCTTTTTAATAAAGATTTACCCAAGAAATATTGACTTCTTAGCTGTTGAAAACAAAAGGTGCTTCCAAAGTGCTCTTTTTAAATTACAATCAGTCAAACAACATCAAAGAAAAGAAGAAAACGAAACCAACGGAAAATAAAAGTAGAGATTGATTTCACATTTCAGGGTATTTGTTCAAAGAACAAAGAATTCATTAGTGCTCTGTTAACTGGAACAATGAAACTTCAAATCTAAAAGCCATACCTGAGGATCCATCCGCATATCAAGAGGTCCATTACGAAGAATGCTAAACCCCCTCTCAGGATTGTCAACCTGTTCGGATCAAAGAAGAAGGATAAATCGACTTCCCATTTTAACAAGTTATCACATTGGCTAAGTAGGATAAATCGACTTCCCAATACGCTAACTACCAAAGTCCCCGTCCCACGGAAAGACACACAAATATTTACACTTCTCAATCATGTATCAAGAAAATTCATATTTTACGCACTAGAAGTTTCATTTGGAAAAAAATTAACAATAGTTATCAATGAGAATCGGTAGAGTGCATCCGAAAGCAAACCTGCATAGATGACATTCCTAAGTCCATTAATATGCCATCAACTCCAGAATCCAGGAGATTCTCATCAATCTCATTTAGCACAGACTTTATATGTCTAAAATTCCTCAAAACGGAATAAGTTTTCAGGTTAGTTGGGCTGCAAGAATCACTGCACACGAGGGAATCGATCCGAGCTCGAGCCTTCTCAAGTGCCAGGGGATCAACATCCATCCCAATGTAATATTTCAACTCCGGATGGGCTTGAATTATCTGTCAGCACATTACCAGAAGCAAAAGTGACCAATTCAGCAGAATGCTCAATCAAAGCCTACACGAGAATTACCATAACGAAACATTTCCAAATTCAATACAATCCAAAAGTTCTATTAAAATTTGCCCACCAAGGGATATCTAATTACCATCTCAAACAAATAAATTCAAGCTAATCTTAAGACAATATTCATATCAACTCTTCTTCTGTTAATTTGCCTTCTTCGGGTGCTTTGAACAGGAACAAAATGCGGTTTATATATATATATATATTTTATATATATACAAAGCTCTTTTTTTAGAACATTCCTGCTTCATTTGATGTTTCAACTTAACTCCAATTAAATTATATTTTTTCAACTCAATTTTTATCTTTTTCAAAAAAATCAACAAAAATTATAAATAATTTTAAAATTTTAATAAATTCCAACTTAAAAATTTTCATCACCAACCAATGAACAAACGCAAGCTTCTTCTCAGTAAAAGTAGACAACTAGAACTGATTCTTAAACTATAGCATCAGCAATATATATATATATATATATATAAACAATAGTAAAAATGAAAGGAATGAAATTACTGACAGCAGAGGAGTGACCAGCGGCTCCGACAGTGCAGTCGACAAAGGAGCGAAGCGACGCCGTTTTGGAAGCAGAGTCGAAAACGTCGACGACCTCACCGAGCATCACCGGAACATGGCCGACCGTGTTGTCTCCGAACCTCTGAACCTCGTCCAATTCGAACTCTCTGTCGGACCTCGTCCTCCGCTTCTCCTTCACCATCGTCGCCTTCTTCTTCCGCTTCCTCTCCGCCGCTCTCGTCGTAGCGACGCCGCACACGGCCGTCGCGGCTCTCGGAGCTGCGAAAGCTCTGAAGCGCGGCGACAGTAACGAGGAAATGGAGAACAGCTTCGCCGCCGCCATTGATGAAGAAGCTAGTCTCGTTTCCTGGTTAAGCGGCTCTCAAAACTCGATCAAAAACAGAGTTTGGATAAAAAGTAGAGAGATTTAGGTTGGGGAACTGAAGAACGATGAGCTCGGAAGAGCTCCGGCCGACTACGGCGACGGCAGTGGGAGGGGCAGGGCAAGGGCTACGGCACTCTTCCGAGTGAAATGGAAGTTGGGAACTGATATTGTACGGACTGGGTTCGGCTTTTTGGTGTAGATGTGGAAATGGGCTGGCGATTTGGTCTTGTGGGCTTGCTCAGCCCCTTTCCCAAGAGGAGTGGCCTCGCGGGAAATGCTTCTCCGTCCCTATCTCCATCCCCCGCTTAAGGAGAGACGGAGACAGAAACGAGATCAGAGAATCCACATTAAGGGTCCGTTTAGTGAATGAGTTTGAGTTGAAAATTTTAAGTTTCAATAATAAATTTGTGTTGACTTTTACAAAAACTTTTTTAGAAAAAGACAAAACTGATATGAAAATTTTAAGTTTGGAATGGGAAACTAAACGAAACTTAAGAGTATCATTCCCCACTATTATGTTCATAATGCATAAAATTTTTAACAAATAAATTAGGTTTTATCATAACTCCAAAGATTCAAAAATATAAAAATAAAAAAATAAAAAAATAAAAAAACAAATTCCATCAAAGAATTATAGAGAACAATATTGAAAATTACGATACGTTGAAAATAAATAATATTTACACTTGTGTTTTAAACATGTGTACCAGGGTGGGGAGTGCTCTATCCGTCCCCATTTCGATCTCGATTCATGGATAAGAACTTATCCATATTCCTATCTCGAATCTCATTAAAAATTTTCCATCCCCGCTATGTTAGGGGCTTCAATGCCATCCCTACCTTGAAAAAAAAAGTTTTAAAATATTTATAATAAATAGTATATTTATTAAATAAATAATTTAATTGTTCTTCATAAAAAAATTTTAAAGGTAAAATTCATTCAACTAAAAGATCTTATAGACACCAAACATAATATGGACGACCCTGTGATACACAATGCAAAACACTCGATAAAAACTGGTTTTATTCATTTCAAATATTTTAAAATCTGTAATTTGCTAAGTTTTTTTAAATTTTATTCAAATAATGCTTAGCACGTACAAGTCTCATTATTCATTCGTGCTGCTTTTTAATGGGTGGTTTGAAAAAAAAATTTTAATTTCATAAAAGGATGATTTCTTCTTTGATTTGTCAATGAAGAAGTTAGCAATTGAATTTAAAAAAGAGGGTATTTTCATCCTTTTATTATCTTAAATAGTGTTTCTCAAGTCATCTTAGAGAAGTGAATATTCAAATATCAACCTTTCAAAATGATATTCCTATAACCCATCACATGAGTGGGAGAAAGTTGAGTTTTTTGAGATATAACTAAGGTAGCGTTTGGGAGAATCACTTTACAATATTTGGATCATTCTATTAGTATTGACAATTTAAATTGCTATTAGGCAACCCAAATTAAAATGAAACATTCAAATGGTGGAAATGTTTTCATTTGGTCATTTAGTTCAAAATGAGAATTGATGCCCCATTTAAATTTAATCATTTGAATGTTTAATTTACTCAAAGAAAATATGAGATTAACATCTTAATTAAGTTTCCTAAAAATAATAATTTTAGACACTACATTTGATATTTAAAAAAAAAAAAAAGTTGTCCATTATTCAACCCAAAAAATTCAACTATTTTTTTTTAATCTCTACTAAAAAAAATAATAAAAAAAAGGTCCACTTGCCCAAATCAACCTATTCCATACGTATCAAAAAAGAAAAGGAAAATTTTGTGATAGGATAAAAGAAAATACCCATCAAGTGGAGCACAATTTGTCAAATTCATTCACAAAGAAATTATGACGTCAAAACTTTATTAAATAGTTTTAAATTGTCATATTTTTCTTTTAAAATTTAACATCAAACTATTAAAAATTATATCTCATCATAAGATAATTCTTCTGTACCCTTCCGTAGAATTCTTATAAAGAAGGAAACAAACTTTAATACTAATAATATTATTCAAGCTCAATCTTAATGATAACATCAAAAGCCTTTTCAGAGCTTTATTCACATCGCATCATTAATCTATTTCTTTTCACACCGACTCGTATCATCAAGTTTTTTTTTTTTTTTTTTTTTTTTTTTTTTTTTTAATTTAAATTGCACTCATATCATCAAGTTAGATTTGATATAGTACTTTCTAATTGAAAAAGGTCGGAAGTCAAAAGTTTAGTCCGGCATTAACTTCCGTTTGGTTCTAATGTTTGCTTTTGAAATAAAAATTTTTCTTGTTTTAAAATGAGAATTCACTTTAAAAAAAAAAAAAAATTTTGGATGTGAAATTTTTTTATAATTCTAAAAATTATGAAATTTTGAAATGGTATCCGAATAAATATTAAAAAAAGTCATTTAAAAATTAGTTTTTTTTAACAAATCTAATAAAATCATATCATGTTTTAATGGGGTATAGACAAATATTTGTTTCTCTATTAATTATGAACACATTAAAAAGAGAAATGTTTTAATCGGAGATTAAAAAAAATGAAAACTTATAGAATTTTAAACTTAAAGCATATGAGAGAATTTTTTGAATATGAAAATATTGCTTTGCAAAATAGGTTTAAAATGAAAATAAATGAAATGATTGAATCTAAAAAATTGATTTTTTTTTTTTTTAGTCTATCTCATTTCCAAAATGAGATGGTCCAAATACACCAAACAAACAGTCTCTTTGTTTTTGTTTGAACTGTCAAATTATATGAAGAATTCTTTCCTGTAACTAAACTACGTAAAATTCTAAGCCTCCGTTTGATATTCAAGTTTAATTCCAATCAAACTGTATTTTTTTATCTTAATTTTTATTTTTTTTATTCTGAAAAGTCAATAAAATTTATAACTAATTTTTAAAAAGTTAACAAATTTCAACTTAAAAATTTCATCTCTAATTAACTTATCAAATAGAGGCTAAATTCTTCATTTGTCCAGGTTTCCATAATCAATTTAGGTGATTAGTTGAGTAATATAATATTCTAAACCCACTTTTTGCAACTTTAATCGTCAAAGTACACTCCAACGAGGGTTTCTACTAGTTCCCCAATTATGAGGCCTTGTCAAGAATGACTACTTCTGATTATCCAAATCATTATGGTAAAGTTGTTGAAGCACGAGATAGTAACATGGCTAAATCATTCTCTTTTTTTCAAGGGACTCAAAATGTTTCTCTTATGCTCAATTTGACCCAAATGATAGTTTTTTTTTTTTTTCTTTTTAATTGAAAGGTATAATGAGCCGAACTCATTGATAAAAGGAGAAAGATTAATGACGTTGTCGCATCCCTATCTAATATCACTTTAAGAATTTATTAGGATGATAGGTAGAGTAGAAACCAATACACATTCTCGTTAACTTTCTTTAGAAGTTCATATACATCAATCATACAATTTTGATATATCTATAACTATATTATAAAAGAGAATTACATTTATGATACTATTCAAAAATTTGTTCTCTTTATTTTATCTTTTTGTGTAATTTTTTTCTTTTTTTCTTTTTCTTTTTTTCTTTTTCTTTATTATTATTATTATTGGTTGAGTTGCTTACCTCCTTTATTTATTTCTTTACTTTTTCTCCCTAAAAGTTTTACATGTTTATAGTTGATTCAAAAAATACTTTTCATTTTTTCAAGTTGTCCTTATGTAAAATAGCTTTTTCAAATATGTCTCAACAAGTTTTTTTCGTACAGTTATTTGAATTGTCATATTCACTTTGAATCACTGGTTACTAGATTTTGTTAAATTCTTTAGGAGACAATTAATAAATTAAGAAAACATATTGATTTCTTCAAAAATTTAACATCTACTAATTCTTTCATTAAAAAAAAAATAACATTTGCATATTTATTTTTTAAAAAAATCAGCACATTAAATCCACACATGCTAAGCACTTACCTAAAAACTAGTTAGAGAACTAAGTGGGGGCTCAAAAAAAAATAAAGCCTCTTTCAAATAGAAAAGAGAAGCATGAAGTGACCTTTCCTTACTATTATATCACCAATACCAATGATATAAGGCTTTTTTTTTTTTTAATAGCAAAGTATATTACATTTGTGGCATTCAAAGTAATGTTATTTATTTGACAATATCCTCTAAAATTTCCATTTTTGTAAGGTGCTCTTTAAATTTAATAAAATGTTACATAGTACCTATAATCAAATCAATAACAACCATTAAAATTTGAATAGTAGCATCTTCATATAGTGTATGTGAGCGCTTTAAGGCCAGAGATTGAAAATATCGGACGATGTTGAAGCACATCATCTCACATGAATGAGAGGTTTTTTTTTTTTTTTTTTTTTTTTTTTTTTTTTTTTTTTTTTTTTCAATTTAAACATCCTTTACCAATTTTGAGACATTTTACAACATTTGATTAATAACTTGTTTGGCACTCCATTAATGATTGTTTTTGGGCACTGTTTAAAAATTTTTTTACAATGATTTCTCTCATAAAAATTTGAATCTACTTTTAAACTTATGATTCAAACAGGGCCTAGATTAAAGCAAAAAAAAAAAAAAAAAAAAAATCAAAATTATAAAATTCAATGGTCTACTTTTCAATTCACTTAAAATTCAAGGTGCAAAACCAAAAGTCCTTATTTGCATTTTTGTTAACTTAAAATGATAAAATTATAGATTCTTAAAATTTAAGTTTTTTAAAATTGTTTGAAAAAGTGAATAGTACAATTAAAGAAAAAAAACAAAAAAAAATAATTTTAGAAACATTGTTTCCAAAAGTGGTTTCAAACGGCCCTACATGTGCTAAGTACCATTAATAATTGAGTAATTTTATGGGCACCAATTATAATTTAAACTTTTTGAGTACCAACTCACATGTCACATTTTCATTAATAGATATAATAAATTGATGTGGTAATACTTTAATCAATTATCAATAAAAGAACAAAAATTCATATGTCATATAAATTGATACTCAAAATTTGATATTAGAGTTTATGTCCATGGCATTTTTCTTAATGATATTACTATTGAAGTGTTTCTACCAGATGAATTTTTAATATTACAGTAGGAATTATAGCGCATTTATGTCCAAGGGTGTAATGAGCATAACGATCCTTTTTTTTTTTTTTTTCTCTTTTCCATTTTAGGTTAGTAAGACTGCTAATGATAGTAGGACATGCCAATGTTTAGGCATAAAATGGCAAGCAAGATGGGGATTAAAAAAATACAAAAAAAAAGACTTTGGGTAGACTCAATCTCATAGTTTGAACAAGCCATTGGCATTTTCCTGGAAAAAAAAAAAAAAAAAGTCTTTTGGCTTTATACTTTGAAGCTTTCTGGGGTTTTTTATTTTTGATTTTTATCTCTTTTCAATATGAGATGTTATAAACATTCATTTTGTTAATTTGAAATAAAATCACTCCCGTTTTGAACTGGACTTAAATCCAGAATCTTCTCTTTCACTCGTTAAATTAATCCGACTAAAGTAGCTTTTTAAATAGGGTTATCTATTGGTAATACACATTTTTAAAGATTCGATCATATATAAAAATTTTATCCAAACAAAATATAATCTCCGTTTAATAAATCATCTTAAACTCAAAATTTTCATCTTAGTTTTTATCTTTTTCTAAAAAATCAACAAAAATTATAACATATTTTTTAAAAATCAACCAATTTAAACTTAAAAATTTCAACTCAAACCGTTTTAACGAACGGAATCAATAATTAAAATTAAGGTAAAGTGTAATAGTAACGTTACATCCAACTCTATTATTAGGTTTAGAGTCTAAGGATTAGGTGAATGTTGTGTCAAAAGCACCGCCACCACATGGACTATAAATACGCAAACAATCATGTGGCGGCGCAGTGAGTGGGGGTGGCTTTTGACTGCAAAAAATGTTCAACACAACACGTATGTCTACAATAACCTCAAACATATCTACCAAAAAAAAAAAAAAAAAACCTCCAAACAGATTTCGTTAAAATATTTTTTTTTAAAAATTAAACATTGAAAAAAAAAAAGTTACGTGTGACAACTGACAACATTAAGTGTAAATATTTTAATTAAAACTTTATTCAAATGTGACAACATTAATTTTAAATATTTTAATTAAAACTTTATTCAAATCGGTACAATTGTGGTTTCGTTAATTTATTAGTTCGTTTATGTTTCATTATGTGAGCTTCCTTATGTTTTATGGTTTTCAATTCGTTCAGATCAAATTAGTTTAATTTTAAAAAAAAAAAAAGATTGCTTTTATCCACAGTTTATAGCAGATTTTGGTCAAGACTTTAAAAAATTGGATTAAATATTCTAGTCAAATCTATTTTAAATGTGTAACGAAAATTATTTGGTTCGGATTCAAATTTGTGTAATTATGTCTTAAACTGAATTGTCATCCTAAAAAAAGTAATCTCAACGTATGAAACTCTTAGCTAATTCTTATTTTTTGTTTGAAAAAGGAAATGCAACTCCAATTATAAGAAAACCCCGCATAAAAAGAAAATCCTTAAAATGTTATCGGTTCTACCAGTATAATTTATGTCGATCAAAAAGAAAGCTGAAGCGTAACGATGGAAAAGTAACTTGGCACACTAAGTTCGAATGCGCATAAAGTTCTTTTTGCAAAATTTTTTCACAATAGATGAAAACTTCCGATAGAGTCAAAATATTTTAGCATAAAGATCACTACCAAATCCTGTATAATAGCGGAAACCAAACAAACAAAACAAACCACCAAGACTCAGATCTAACGAACGAAAAATAATATTAAAAGATTTAGGCACAAAAAACAAAAAACCATGGGGAGAAAAATGTCAAAATCTAAAAATTCGAAATACCCAAACGAAGATGGGAAATATGTTATGCCCTTGTGGTTGGTTGGTTTGCTGTCTGCCAAGTCTTTATAAGTTCCATTTTATTTATTAACTTCTTACTAAAACTAAATATGAATTGACATGCCTATGTTTTTCTATTTGTAGCTTGTATTCTTCGGCTTGCTTCAGAAAATTGTTTAATTACATTGGTCCACTCCTTTTGCTGCATTTTTAATAATGTGGGGGCCAAACTAAGGCCCACTTTCCTTTTTTCTTTTTGAAACCAATAATATAATTGCTCAAAAACTTTTATTTTTTATTTTTTATTTTTTTCACTTTTAATCACCCCCTATTCACACACACACACACATGTATTTGTATGTAGCTTTGGTCATTTTTCAAACCAAGTTGATGAGCTTGGTGAATTAACATGGTGGTGGCTATGGATGAACAACAACAACAACAACAACAACTTCACCAACAACAATCAAAGCCGCCGCCGCCGCGCCGCCGCCGCCGCCGCCATCGTCGTCGTCGTCGCTATCGTTACCGTCGATAAAAAGAGGCGGAGACGGAGATCATGGAGAGAGAGAAAAGAGAGAGGATGATGAAGATCAACGAGGGAGTGATGTTCATTCTTCACAAGAGAAAGCAAAAGAAAAGGCAAAAGCACACCTCACTTTCTTGGGGAGACATAGGTTGTCTGCCGCCGTATCTCATCTCAATAACCAAATCAACATCATTCAGGTTCATCACCCGCCTCTCCATATTTGTTTTCATTATATATCAAATGGGGTTCTCTTTGTTTCTTTTTTCTTTTCTTTTCTTTTTTTTTTTTGGGATTTTTTTTTATTTTTATTTTTTGGATGTAGGAAGAGCTGAATGAACTAGAGACTGTAGGCCAATCTTCAATTGTGTGCGAAGAGTAAGCAATTAATTGGTTTGGTTTCATCATGATCAAGTAGATCCAAATTCCATCATAATTTGGTTCTCTGTTGAGCCTTTTTTTTTTTTTTTTTTTTTAAATTAATTTCTTCTCTCTTTCTGTTTTACAGACTCCTTTCCAGCCTGGAAAACATTCCAGATCCACTGCTTCCCACGTAAGAGATTATTGTTCTCTCATTATTGGTTTTTTTTTTTTTTTTTTTATAAGAAATGGAGAGAAGGAATTAAAAACTTTTTGATAAAAGGAAAAAAAAAATTAGAGAAAATCAGAATCTAAGTCTAACCTTAACGGCAAACCAAATAAATAAAAGAAAAGAAAAAATAACTTATAAGTTCAGTCAAATTCTTGTTTGGTGTTTTGGATAGGGAAGACGTTTCTTGTAAGTTTACACAATCTTTTTTTTTTTTTTTTTAATCGTATCTATATCAGTTTAAAGTTAAACGGATCTTCAAGTGTGACTGCAGATTTAATCTAATGATAAATTTATATATTTATTATTAAAATTAAGAGGTACCCTGCTCCCAATTAAAATAAAAGATTATAAAGATAAGTATTTCTATAAGAAAATAATTTAAAATAAAAACATATAAAGAAAAGTAATCCCATCTGTGACCAACTATTTCTTGCTGCTTATAATATAATCATATAATTCGTAACTATTCATGCAGTCTTAGTTGAAAATTTGACATTTTTAAATAGTTAGATCAGTACAATACTAGATTTATACTGACCAACTATAGGATAAATATCTTTCTGCCAAACTGTTAGATAAAAGCCATATCACTCACAACAATTTCTCTCTCTTCTTCTTCTTCTTTTTTAAGATTTTACTGTAAAATTTGAAGGAAAAAAAAATATTGATAGGGCTATAATATTAAGTTATTAAATCTATATCAAAAACTGCTTTTTTTTTTTTTTTTTGGATATTTATTTTGGTGTGATTTTAATTAGATCTGACGGGTTGAAATGTATATTACTTATACAACATGTTGTCATAGAAAAGAATTTGACTCGTAACTCCCATTTTCATATTTTTTTTAATATAATATTATGTTTTTACATCAATTAACTTATGTGATATAATATTATAACTAATACGATATTTTGATTGAGGTATCATGAAAAATCATATTACATGATTGATTTGGGGCTTACGGAAGATTTGAATGGTTTTGGTGGTGGTGGTTTTACGTAGGACCAAAGGTCCGACCGATGTTAGCTGGGATCGCTGGTTCCGAGCAGCCCACAACTCCCGCGGCCATAAACGCTGGAATCTCATCTGAATATCTCGTCTCGTCTCACCTCATACGAGGAATAAGGAAACACTTCATGGGACTCCTTCTCCATCAAATATTTTTTTTAGGTTACTTTCCACAACCATTGAACACACAATAAGCTTACAGGTTCACGCACGAAGAACGCATTAGCTGACTTGTGAAGAACAAGCTAATGTTATTTCTCTGTTTTTTCACTTCAATTTTAGACAGTTATTTTACCAACCTCAAATGGGTTTGGCTTGGTGTCGGCTAATGTACACGGAATCTACAAATAATTGCTAAAGAAAAACCATCCATCAATCATCATGCATGTCTTTCATATATATATATATATATATATATATATCAAACAAATCAACCTTGGCTTGTTCCCCTTTTTTTTTTTTTAAGCTGAAAAAACGCAAGTTCGGAGAGAGAACGGATAACATTAGCAATAGCACTCGGCGTTGCCAAAAGAATTCTTGAGATGCTAACAGGACTGTTGGATAAAGGACTTGCAAGCGGACCCAACCTCTCGATAAGAAGCACATCACCACATCCCGTCGAATGTGCAATCATATCGAATGTGCCAACGACAATGATACATGAAGACTTGATCGCAAACAATATCAAAATATTCGGCTGGCAGGAGACAGGCATTCACAGACCAACCAATAATAACCCTTTATCACTAAACCACCACACTCGCGGTTGTCCCAGGGTCTTTTTACTCGAGTTATGTATAGAAAAACTCTCTTGTAGTTATGACCATTCCACACTCCACACGGTAGTTGTAAGCTCAAAAAGAGTCAGAAAAGGATGAAGTAAAATAGATTAGAACGCTTCAGTGGCACACAATGGAGCAGCAAAAGTGGGTACTGGAGTTTGGTTGGTACAAAGAGAGAGAACTCTCAACAAAATCACCAATTCCTCTTTCCAGATAGAGAGAGAGACGGAGAGAGAATCAATATGTACACGTAAAACGGTCAGTTACAACATCAGAGCAGGGAAACTCTGGTGTCTACAAATGCTCGACGCCGAGAGACTTAAAATCTATGAGGCAGAATAAGAGGAAGCTGCGACACCCTCGTCAACAACAAAAAAACAAACAAAATGATATCTTGTAAAGGGTAGAGCCAGCAATGCAGAAACGCCACAAACTCTATATTTCTGCATTCCAGATGAGAACCGTGTTTGTTTACGTTTTACTTTACAACAAAACCAGCCTTGTGAAACTTTGAGGAAGCTAAAAAATACTCACTGCAGCAACCGCCCACTTCTGCCCAAGACGAGAAAATACGCAAAAGTTACGATACAGTCATGTTTCATGAATAAATTGAAAACAAGAATCGGGGCAGTTATTAATGCGAGAGGACACAAGTACTGACAAGCGTACACATACATGTATAAACCCGACCTGCAGATATAGTCAGCAGCCATCTATGATAAGTAGCAAACAATCTTTAAGAACATGCAGTGCAAGATGTACCAACATTGTTTAGCAACCAAAAAAGAAAAAAAACTACCAGGATCCATCCCTACAAAAATATGGAAACACCAAACACGGTGTCGACCTAATGTAAAAAGCTCCACCAAATGCCAGAACTCACAATAACTACACTGCACACGAAAAACAGAATCTGCAGAACATATTATCACAATTTGAACTTTTTTCACCAAAATAGTGCTGGATTTGTCTTCGATTAGAAAAGTCATTAAACTTCTTTCCCAAAAGTTCGTTTCACTAATCTAAAAGCTAATAGAATTAGAAAAATGTTGCATGCTAATCCAGCTCCATGCATTTGAGCAAAATATATATATATATATATATATATATCTCATTTGAATCTGCTAACATGACAGTGACACTGCT
The DNA here is from genome assembly GCA_025413485.1 of Ficus microcarpa. Classification (NCBI taxonomy): domain Eukaryota; kingdom Viridiplantae; phylum Streptophyta; class Magnoliopsida; order Rosales; family Moraceae; genus Ficus; species Ficus microcarpa. The sequence goes on along the minus strand of CM046377.1, from coordinate 45,590,082 downwards.
AAGGTTCAGGAAGTATGTTGACTTTTCTACCTGTTTCGTAACTTGAATGGCAAAAAGGAGATTCCGATGATTTTTTTCAGAGTTTAAAATGCAGGAAAAAGATACAAAATAAGAAAAAAGGGCAAATGAACTAAAAGGACACGAGTAAAATTTATCCTTGTAAAAGATTTTATTGGTAGTTAAGCTAATTGCAAATTGTCAATGATAGCTAAAATGGGGATTACCGAAGAGTTGATAACACTGATATATGAAAACATTGCATTCGACAAAATTTTTGCCAGATAAGTCCATCATGGGGTCACCTTAACGGAGTGTGCTCGACAACTTTACGAGGCTTCTCAGGAATCCCAAGACTCCACAGAATACAACTATCCAAAAAAAGAAGTTTGACTCTAAACACCAGTCTCCGAATTCTACCATTCAAAGGGGACAGGTTTGCAAATAAAATCAGGGCACATGGCATCAAAATATAATCTTTAAAAAAGGTTATCCGTGAACAAAAAAAATGTAAAATAGAGGGAAGGTTTCTATGGTTAACCCTTCCTTAAATACACTATAGAATCCGTTGATGAATTTTCCAAATATAAGTCTTCTATGTTTAACCAGAGATCTCACATATCAACCATAATGAATTTTACTAACCTCCTTTAACTTTATAAGTGAAGTGAGATTTGAGAATAAACAAAATAGGCAAGACATCAACCATAAAGATAAAACTATTGCTTAGGATTAGGACACATATGACGTGAAGTTGGATAATTAAATAACATACCTTAAGATACAGGTTGTCCAAATGCAGCTTCCTGATCAATGATCCTATAGAATATCTACAAAAACGGATATTACACGCAGTTATCTACCGAAAGCATGCTTCTTAAACAACTTGAGATGAAGTATTTGTGGTCAAAAGTGTTCCATGAAACCCCCCTTCAGTATGCTGCACGTCCATTTTCTCGCCAGAAAGCTCATCTGTGATCATGGCAAAAAAATGAAAAAAGGAAAAAAAGTAGAGACTATTTTTCAGAGCAAGAACAATACTTCTAATCAATAACACAAATCAGGAAGTACGAAACCAGGAGGACGCGGTTCCCACCAAAAAAAGAGGTAAAGCTAAATCAGTCACTTCCATTCCATAACCAGATCTGACATGAAAATTTCTAAAATCTATCCTGATAAAAATACCCTTTTATCTTATTTCATTTTTTCCCCTTTGCACTTTACTTAGTACGCCCTGTTAGTTTAATACAAGCACATAATATGAAATAAAAGTTTACCATCAAGTCTAGCAAAAAACCATTATATACATCACACAATAGTGTTTCTTTTTGAATGTCACATACAGTGTTAGCAAAGAGCTACCTCTTAAAATAAAAAATAAAAAAAAATAAAAAAAAAAAACCGAAAACTAATTATTGGGGTGTCTGTAATTCACCATTTAGAAGCTATACTAGAAAAATCCAGCTCTGTTCTTTTAAATGTTTTTTAAAAAAGTAATCAGAATAATTACCAGCAATATCACGGTTCTCATGGACTTCTGAATCGGTTACCCAAAGCTTATCTCCGGGGAATATGTTCTTGTCTGCAAGAGTAGCAGATTCATCATCAATTACCCGTGTACCTTTGTGAAGTATCTGATTTTCTTTAACCACCTGCAACAAATTGTAGTTCTAATATCACAGTGGGAACAAAACACGTAAAACACAAGAAGATTTAACATGCAAGCGTGTTTATGTCCCCCCCCCCCCTCTCTCCCTTCCTTTCCTTTCCTTCTTTCTGTTTTGTGTTTTCATTATTTATTAATTTATTTTATTCTTGTGTCATCATTGCTTCAGAGCATGTACATGGCTGCATGTGCACCTATAGGTATGCATACATGAGGGCACGTATTTCAAGTAGCATACCCCAAAAGATTCCCATATCATCATCTTTAACTGGTATACAGATGTGGAGCCGGAAACTTTTAGACTTATTTGATTTCCAGAATTTGTTTTCCTCGAGCGTTTTGAAACTCGGCGATCTGGATCAAAAGTGGTCTCAGATGCTTGTAAAATTGATTTCGGAGCTTCCTTGCCACGGACAAAATACACGTATACATCCTCATTGCAATAACTAAGTTTCCTCATCAGTTCCAAGCTTTCTCGCTCTCCAATGCAAACCTCACATATCTGGCATAATTAAAACACTACATCCATGAGAACATTAATAAAGATGGCTAATAATTTGGATACGTACAACAAACCTACATGAAAAATGCCATTTTCAATGATGAAAGCAAGGTTGCCACTAAAATTTTCCAGTATAATCATCATACGAATTTGGCATATCACCTTAGCAAATGATCACAGTGAAGGTACATCATGCAGACATTAAAAAGATAAATAAATAACTAGTTCTATAAGGTAACTGAATAAAACTTCTGACCCACAGGTCAGACCAGTTTATTTGGGAAGCTTTTCATTGTCAAATTCAACAAAGCAAAGTAAAAACAAATCAAGGTTTCAGAATACCTCAGGAGAAGTCCTCATCTGGGGTACTCTAGTCTCATTTTCATCATTATCTTCGTCAAGATGGATCAGATCCTCCTCACCCCTTGGCATCTCTTCAAATGAACCGTTCAAATTACTTCCTGCAGCACTACTAAACTCAATCCTGGCAGATATGCCTTTCCCTTCAATACCGCCCCATTCTTCACAGAAGCACTTCCAATCATTTTCAGTAATGACGGTTAACCCATCTGTCTGAAGTCCATAGAAAAAGGAAAAAAAAAACAGCATAAATAAATCGAAATACAGGAAGTTGAACAAAGTAGATTTGCTAACGAATGAAATTAATTAGCATTCCACATGGCAAAGAAAATGAACGATTTTTAGTCATTATCTAGATCTCAAGTTAATTAACACTAGCTGCAACACTACTATTCATGACAGAAAAGGTAACTTCACAAGCATATACGTAAATTTGTTTCATGTACTTACAGCAGGAGACTTTTGGAATATTGAACCTCGTCTCCACACGAGATCTGGAGGTCTTTCTACGAGTAGTGAATGCTGCAAAAAAAATGTGAAGACATAAAGAACTACTAGTCAGGTGACCAGAACAGGTCTCAATAGTCAATACGCATTCATTTATCTTAGTGTCAATTATCAGCAGCCAAAATTTGAACAAGCATTCCTCCCAAGCTTTGATTGGAATAGGATTGGTAGAAAAATCAGGGAAACAGTGCATAGTTCATAAAGCTTCGTCAATCAGCTTTAGATTTGAACCATATCCACATTAGTTTGAGATAGCAATAGAAAAAATTAATTATTGAAGGAAGTAAAATACAAACCAATTACAAAGGGCATTGCAAGGTCTATAATTTGCAGGCTACCTTTTCACACTTCAGCAAATCAATAGCGCCATCTAATGTTTCAGGTTTCACTGATGACGCAACATTCTTGCCACTGGCATTAATGTAGTTTCTCCAGATCAAAAGCCATGAAGATGGTACCAAGTAAAACTTGCAATCAGGAAAAAGTGCAAGGCTTTTCCCCGTAGCTAATTTTTCATGATTCTGGCGCTGCTTGAGCCTCACCATTCTGCAGAAAGAACAACAGAGTCAGAGATTATACACGTGTATCATTCTGCATTAAAGAAAAATATAAAAATGACCTTAAGGAATCTTCCATGCATGCCACTTCAGATAATTCATCAGAACACTGGGAACATTGTCTTGAATCCAAAGGAAAAGTAGAACAATCCATGGAATGATCAGGTTTTACTGTTGTAGCATCTCCGTAAAGGAAGAGCCACAGATTCTCGGGAACAAGCAATCTCTTAGCTCCCACAGCCTGCTCGGGCATAAGTTCACCATGAGGACACCTTATGGAAACTGTTGGTCCAGCATCAGCTTCAGTTGGAGCATCAAGTATTTTTCTTTTCAGCCATTGTTGCAACCTGCAGCGGGCGTTAATATCAGAATAGAAGTTCTCTGCATATTGGACTATCTGCCCCATTCTTTTAAAAATTAAAAATAAAAAAAAAATTTGCAAAATGTGCTCCGTTATCACAGTAAATAAACAAGAATCTGCAGATATCCGGAGCACGAAAAATGTAAAAGCTTTGCAGCCATACCATGCCTTGGAAACAAAATATGCTCCATCTTCACACCTCCCTGCAAGTACATCTTCAGCAATTTGTTTCATGATTGTTCTGCGATCCCTGTAGCTGTCGGCAGAGACAAGAGTGCGTGCCACATCCATAAGACAATCCTTGCAGTGGTCATGACTAGAAATTCTGGACCCCCATTGTACTGGAATTACAAGAATTTATCAGTTAAAAACAAAACGTCATCAGTAAATTAATTACTGCAAAAGTGTTGAGAAGTTGAAAAGGAAGACCATCTAAATAAAAATTGTCTGAACTAAACAGGAAAGACACAAAAAAAGTGAGTAGAAAGAAAGACACGTTAGAAAGAAGAGTAGACCTTTTTCAGATTTAGTTCAATTTGAAAAGAAAAAAAATTAAATAAAATACAAACTTTTCTAATTTTCTAAATTATTTTCCACTGGAAAAAGAAGAATAATGTTTTAATTGCATAAAACAATTATCTGCAACACAAAGGCACGGAGAAAATAGCATACGAGTAAAAACTTTCACAAAATAAACCGCGGCATGCACTAAAAAAAACTTCCAAAACTTTACTTCGCCTCTCAAAATTTGAGGTCTCTCATCCCTAATTAACTAACTAAATCATAACCACAAATGGAGAAAGACAGTAATGGAGCACCAACATCACTGATTCACCGTGAGCATTCAGGACAAGTACATTAGGTAGGAATTCTACGATTTCCAAAATGGAAACCGAAAAGGAGAAAAACTGGAATACTCAACGATGTCCAAAATAGGAGATAACATTAACTTTCTAAGGAAAAAATTCAAAAGCACAATGAGTCGACATATCAAGTTTCTCCTTGCTGCTAAAGAAATATAACCTTGATCGCATCAAATTGCCTCACATTGATGAAGCATCATTTCCAGGCACGCCCACAAAAAGTTAACCACAATTATTCCCCACTCCCCGGCACCACATTAAGGATAATTGCATCAACTTTTTCCCTTATTCCATGTTCAATCCACCATCACTAAGATGAAAACACACTCCATGCTAAATCTCTGAATTTCAAGATCTTCCATTTTGAATAGTATCTTAAAGGATCAGACTACTTATTCTCCAAGCCGACGTATTAAGAGCACGTCCAACAGGCAAAGAAAGATAAAGGGTTATTTCAAAAAAAAAGGCCAAAAAATCAAATAAACACAATAAAAGAAAAACAAATCTAGTAAGATGCTTTTTGGACGAAAAACTACCTGAAATTCGCTTTAATATTTTAGAGTAAATAAAATCTCAAGTCAAGGGAATGCAATGAAAGCCATGGTTAAAATAAGATTAAAAATTACATAACCAAATACCTTGGAGCACAACTGAGTCCAAGCTATAGCTGACAATCGCTTCATGGAGCTGACCTTTGACATTGGGACTTTTCCATGTATGCATTGGATGGACGAATTATCAAGAACACTGTAAAACATACAAATATAAAACTATGGAAAACAAACGCAAAAATGTCAACTTCAGAAATGGTATGTGCACTCTCTTTTGTTTAACAAAGTACCTAATCATTACGTGCTGGGCTTCTCTGATACCTACTAACATGACAGCAATAGAAGCTATAAACCAAATCAGAACACTGGATATATATATATATATGTGTGTGTGTGTGTGCGTGTGTATACATGTGTGTGTGTGTGTTATATTCACATGCCTAATGCAGTACTAGACTCAGAAAATGAATAAGAGAAGAAGGAAACTGTAAAAAATTTAAATTTAAAACACTTACGGGGCAGTAACATTGTCGGCCCACTGACGGAGCCAGTCTGAAGAAATCCAGTAATACGGTTCATTAGGTGATCTAACTGGGGCTTCAGATAAAACTGATCGTACTTCTTGTCTTCGCTCTGAGATACAGCTCAACTCCATGTCCTTCTTCAGTTTGAATTGTTCACAAGCATCAACATACGAATCATTCAAAGTTTTTACCTCTTCACCAAGATGAGATGGCAGAGAAACACCATCATGTAAGGAAACTATATCACCTTCTATTTCCTTATGATCATCATCGCAAACCATAGAACTTGCGCCACCATCATTCCCGGAACGCCTTAGATTATACATCAACATATATGCATCACTAGAAGAGAATATCTCTGCTTGACTACCAGAAGTAGGTTCACAGGATTCTTGCTGAACAATATCCATATGATCTCCATTGGCAACAATTCTTGCTTGTTCTGTACTTGAAAGATTAACAGCAGGTTCCATTTTAACAGGCTTTGACGTAGAAGTTGAAGACCCTTCTCCAAATGGGTGACGGCCTAAGTTTGAGACATGCTCATCATCAAACTCCCACCATTGCCCTGTATTTTCATCCTTAATATGAGCTATATAATGCCCACTGTTAACTGCAGTTCCCTTGTGAATCAGCACAGCTGATAAGTCGTAGGTTGATTCAACTCGTGTAGGCTCGGATAATCTTTGCCTCATATCTAGTTCTCCAGGGAAAGAGAAGGCAGAAGTAATCTTCTTCTTTGTAGTAGTCTACTTACACAAATTAATACAAAAACGAAAACATCAAAAAAATGTGATGTCAAGATACTGGTGTAACAATATAGTAAATGATGGTGTGGGAAAAAGATAAAGATAAAGATAAAAAACAAGATGCAGAACAACAAACACGATATTTGTTGCCTGTGTGAACACCTTATACCAAATGACTAAACCAAGAAATTGTGAACACTTAAATTTAGTAACCTCGTAAGACTTGTCTCCTTGTTTTGTTAATCGTTGTTGTTTTCATCTTCCCTTTTTCCTGATTTTAAGTTGCCAATGGATTTAGACCACCTTATAAAGATAAATTTTTCAGTGGATGCTCGAAAAATATGAACTGCTGACTAACAAGTTTCAAATTCCAAAATGTCTACCAGATGCTCATAAGCAAAACAAATGAAGCAACAAAGGTGCTTCAAACAACAGCCAATTACCATTCCATGCATCATCTTATGACCAACCAACTCACACATAATTTCGGAGCATAAATAAAGACACGTGACTACCTGTAGCTAGTAGCATCTAGAATTTCAGACCCACACTTCAGCCTTCCTATGGTAACAAATCTTTTAAAAAAAATTTTTTTTGAAGTAGATATTCCAGAAAGCTACCAATTTCTTTGACTGCAAGTGCAACAATCATAGGAACATGATACATATACTGACCAATAAAAGAAATTGCAATTGATTTTTTTTTTTTTTTTCTACAGAGAAATCCATCAATTGGGACAAGTAGTCAATGAAAGAACATTAAGCACAAAATACATGATCGCAAAAGAATTGATAGTACCTTCGGAACAAACACACAACGCTTGAGCTGGAAATTAAGTACAGGTGGCAATGTCCGCAGCTTGATGCTGCGAGTAGCATTAACTCTTGCCTTACAAGACTCACAGAAATATTGATTATCCCCATGAAGCTCTTCAACACTAAGATAATCATCTAGACTCTCAACCAAACTTTTCAAGCCCTTCACATTCAGCTCTAGTTCATAAAAGTCTTCCAAGTTTGAAGACGCTTCTGAATCTTGTTCACATTGAGAGCACCTACATAAGGAAATAAATTGTAAAATATATATCAGCTCCACATGTCCGCAACAAATTCGAATCAAGGGAAAATTAATTATAACGTAGCAATAGTTGATATGAACACATTTTCACAATGATACTTTTAAAGGAAAAGAAATCTCCTCAACTATCAACCATCTAACTAAGAAGCGACATAGATAACAGAAAAATTCAACTCCAATAAAGAGTAAAAAAGAAAGACCGACAAACAAAACTCATAATAGCTTAGAAGGAGGACATCTTAAAATTATGTGTATAATGAGATCATTCTTACTTTGTCACGTGAGACACACTCCCACGGAAGAGATCTTGGACGATAGTTCTCGCCTTGGAAACTTTAGAATGGCTAAGACAACGTTCAAGCAAAGAAAGAAACAATGTCAAAAACTCATGGCTATCTTGTTGAACTCCATTATCTATCTCAAGTGTCTTAACAAATGGAGAGGAGTCTATAAAAGCCCTTTTACTGGCATGCAGTTGTGCAAAAAGCCGTGCAAGCTGATCCAAAACTGGCTGTTGTTTCAAAAGATCCGGTTCAACAGAAAAGATGCCTCCACAGAAGGATTTATTCATGTACAAGCATTGGAGAATGCTGTTGGCATAGCATGTCGCACCAAGGTTGGTAAGTCCTGCAGGAGAGTCAGCAGAAGAACGAAGATCGATGGTCGGGTCTGGGCCGATAGCTTGAAGAATTTCTGATGTCTTCTGCCACAAGCCAAGTTTCCGGTTTCCATTTGGAGGTGGGATTAGCCCACAAAAGCAGTTTGGATTATCTTTGGTGTTCACACGGCACCCTTGACAAACCGGTTTTGTAATCTTGTAAAGCACATTAATTTCATCATCAGATACGTCACCTGTTATGTGAATTTTCCTACAGAACCAACCAAGAAAAGGGATCGATCAACATATAAAGAACACACACACCAATCAACAACAATAATCAAACCGCATTACAAAAGAAAATTCTAGTACCTCAATAACTCAGAAGTTATGTCAATGTCATCCCCTTGCTTGTGTCTTTTATTTTTACTGCGTGTGGTTGGTCTCATTTTTACAACCGGCCAACCCTGCAGTTCGCATGGAAAAAAAAAAAGTGATTTTGATGGCATCAAGTTCAGAAGAAAAACATATATATACGTATATAAATGAATACATAAAATGTTCATCTAATTCTAAAGAACACAAAGATACACATTTTCTCTTTAGCTCTTATTTATCTTACTTGTATTTCTTTTTCACTTGACCCCTTTTCCTGATACTTATTCTGGTATATCCTGATATGTCTTCGCTTTCATATATATATATATATATATACATAATTATATGTATATATGATACACACATTAAAGTGTATATAATTCAATTTCATTTTCCCAAGGATTGAAATGACAAACTTTATTTGAACCATCCCATTACCTAATTCCCATTTCCATTTATTAGGTAGGAAATTTTTTCAAATATTTCTAAAACATGTGAAATAATTATAAATTTCTAAAGGAAGCTCAAAGAAAGAAAATCACTGAGGCTCTTCAATAGAACATAAAGCTGTGACTGAAGATGTCCCTTTTTAGTTTCAACCAAACATAAAAGAACCAATATTTATATAAATATATATGTATATATAATGTTCAAGAACATTACATTGAAAAAAAAAAAAAGAAGAAGCCCAGAAGTGAACTGAGAATCCCTGATATCAATTCCTACTTTCAAATACTCACTCAAAATGGACCAAAATGCGAAAATGCATATCAAACCCGAGAAAATAAAAAAATTTCCGGGAAAATAAAAAATGAGAGCTGCTGATTTTCCGCTGGGAAGAAAAAAAAAAAAAAAAGAAGAAGAAAGAAAGAATTTTTATTTTCCGCTTGTTTCGTATCGACAATCAAAACAAAGCAAGAAACTAACAAATAGAAAATACAAAAAGAAATGAGAAAAAAAAACCCTAGAAACTAAACTGGAGCAAAAACTTGAACGAAAATGAACCGAAATAAAATTTAACAAAAAATCAAAAGACAGAATATTTCGTGCATGGCTAAAAAGAGAAAATTAAAATTTACAATTTTCTTGAAGCAAACAGGATTAATTTCAAAAGAGGTACCTTGGAGGAGAGAAAAGCAAGCAGAGTTTCAACTGAGGAGAAGAAGAAGGAGAAGATCAGAGTCAGAATAAGGAAGAGAGAAAACCAAAAATAATAATAATAAAAAAATTAATACTAGTAATAGTAATGATAATAGTAATATTAAAACCTTTACTTTCCAGAAGTAATTAAAACGAGAGAGAAAACTAAAAATAATAACAAAAGAATAGTAATAGTATTAATGATAAATATTTCTTCTAAATAAAAAATTTAAATTCTACGTCTTTAAATAAAATTAAATATAATATTATCTTTAAATTATATATATAATCATATAATGATAAATAATATTAAAACTTTTACTTTGACTTTTTTTCATTTTATTTTTTTTAAAGAATTTAGTTAACATGATTCTCAGCTGTCAATGCACTTTTGAGACTCCATCTTTTTTTTTTTTTTTTTAAGAAATAACCAAACATATTAAATTACAGTTAAATTGTCGTATAAAAATATCGTCATATTGGTAATTTTTTAGGGAAAAAACTAAGTACTTTTTTTACGATAAAAAACTATATACTTTTTTTTAGAATATCAAATGTTGAAATTATTTTCTTCTTCTGTTTATATAGGTCTTTTAATCTTGTAGCAAAAAAAAAAAAAAAAAGAAAAGAAAGAAAGAAAGAAAAAAGGGCCTTTAAATCATTGCTTCCAATATAAATCCACAACTATTGGCCCCAAAAAAAAAAGTTGTACAAAAAAAAAATTAGCAGCGTTTTTTTTTTTTTGCTAAAAAAAAAAAAAGAAAGAAAGCAGCGTTGGATGAGAACAAAAGGTCATTTTTCCTCACCAAAAAAAAAAAAAGAATAAAAGGTCATTTTCAGCTATTGGATTAAATTTGCAAAAAAAAAAAAAAGGAAAATAATGTTAAAACTTTTTTTTTTAACCTTAAACTTTTTATTTGCTATACCTAACTTAAAATATTTATAACCTAGGATATTTTATCGGTTCAGTGTTTTTATTAAATCGTAATTATAGGACAATTAAATTTAATATATTAAACTGTTAATTAATTTGAAATTACATTATTAATTAATTAGTTAATTGGAATTGTAAACGCAACAAATTAAAGGTCATGAAGAGTCACAGGTTGTCTGAGATAGGGGAAGATGGGGGTCAGAGTCTCCTGAGATTCTGACTGTACTTCTATTCTACACCATTCTGACAACTCTCACCTTTTTCTTATTTCAAATTACCAAAATAAAAAATATAAATATTATCCAATACAAAATTACTCTTTTATGAGAATATAAAAGCACGTGAAAGTAATTCATGATATGCCTTTTTTGTAATTTCATATGTTAGATTTATTAAAAATTAATACTACTATTGTTATTTTGTCTTTTTTGCAAAGAAGTTCTTAATTTTTAGGGGGTGTTTGTCTCGTAAGTTCATTTTAACTCAAACTGTATTTTTTTTTTTTGTCTTTTTCTTAAAAAGTTTTTGTCTTTTTCCCAAAAAATTTTTTGTCTTTTCTGAAAATTCAAAAAAATTTACTATTACAACTAAAATATTTCAACTCAAACTAACCAACCAAACACCCCATAATGTCCGTTGCAGTGATGATTAGAGTTAAAATTTTTAAATTTAAGTTGATTAATTTTTTAAAAATTAATTATAATTTTTATATATTTAAAAAAATAAAATTTGATTTGTGTTGAAATTAAGATATCAAACGAAGGTTTAACAATTTATCTTGTAAACTTAAAATGTGTATAGGGTAATTTGTAAACAGAAATTTATACATGGGTCGCACGTGAGTAGTTAACTAGTAACAATAATGGTCATTTATTTATCAAATTTATATTTTAATCTAAATTTATTGGATTTTGTGATCTTTAATTAAGTTTTGAAAAAATGAGAAACTTTTAATTAATTTTAAGTTCATGGGATAAATTATCAAAATTTTAATTTTAGATTGTAAATTATAATTGTGTGATAAATTCAGGTAGAATAGTGTAACTAAACCTACTATTTTGATGCAATTAAAAAGTCTTCTCTCTCTTTCTTTTCTCTCTCTAAATACATAAAAAGTTGTAATGTTTGGCTGGAGGTTTGGCACCGCCTCTTGGCATGTCATCGGTCTTCTGACCCTACAGTTAAATACTTGGACTCGGCACATACGTTGGGATGAATCTAACTTGTCTTGGAGGTGAGTTGTCATTCTTGAGTGACTTTGCTTAGATCTAGTTTCGTTCGAGGTTGATAGCTTACCATCGATAGATCTTTCTTTTGTTTTGTTGTAATAAGTATGTTGAAACTTTTGTTCCTTTGGTGTGTGTGTTTTGTTTTTGTTTTCTTTTTTTATTAACTCTGGTGTTTTTACCTTGATAATAATAGAGGTGATATCATTCACTTGTGTCTTCTATCCGTTTATTATCAAAGTCGCCATGGTGTTAGTGCCCCCATTACGTGGAGATTGGTCTCGGTTAACTGGGTTAGTCCATCAACTGTTTTGGTGTTTTTAACGAGCAATGATCAAGTTCGAAGTTTATGTGCCACGTAGGTCCTCCCTCGTTTGAATTTCGATACTTATATTCACCTATATGCTATTTTAATCTTTACTGGTGAATCAAGTCTTTGATTCGAGGGTCGAATTCCTTTGTATTTAGAGACAATTGCATCTTGCGTATTTTGTTTGTTATGAAATGAAATTTTCCTTTAAAAAAAAAAACTACTATTTTGATGGAAAACTATTCATAAGTTCAATTATTTAGGGATTATTTGGTTTGCCGTTTCATAATCAACTTGACAAATTAAATAAAATGGATTTTAAGAAAGAAAAAATGAATGTGACATTGATCTTAATTTTTTTTTAAATTCCACTTTAAATTGATTTCAATTTAAACTCATGTCTTGTTTTACTCTTACGTCATAACTTAATTTCTCATAATACCATAAATACTTTAAAAAATAACAAAAATATTAAGAAAAAGGAATAAAAACCAGCAGTGTAGGTACTCTGTTTGCACATTAGAAAGATTGTAAGGGAATTTCACGGTAAGATTTATTATTTGGCTATATGGATTGAATAAGTTTTTTTTATTTTTTTATTTTTTTATTTTTTTTTTTATGGATAGAATAAGTTTTTTTTTTATTAATCATTCAATTATAGTTTTAACGAGTTTAATACCCGTACGTTGCACGGGGAAGAAAGAAAATAAATAAATAAATAAATTAAGTATTATACAATAAAACAAATTGGTTAAGATAAATATTATAATTATAATAAGTATAATTCTTGTCAAAACCTCTCCAAATAGTGAAGATGTAAAATTAAAATAACAATAGTCTTAATAATAATAAAAACAAAAACAAAAAATAAAAAATTATTCTGTAGTCAATACTCATTTAAAGAAAAAATTAAAACAAAAAAAAACAAAAATAAGGTAGAAAACAAAAAAAAAAGAACAAAAATCTTTAGACTCAAAAGAACTGGAAAAAACTAACCTTAACAAAAAAAATTATAACAAAATAAAATATATATCCAATTTTCCTATTTTTTACTGTTTAAAAAAACCAAAAAAAAAAAAACCTTCAGGTTATATACATGCAAAAACATAAAAAAAAAAGATTTTTAAAATATAAAATAAAACAAACAAAAAAGACACCAAAAAAAAAAAATTTTGCATGCAGAATCCTTAAAAAAAAAAAGATATTTAAAAAAATAGAACAAAAGAAACAAAAAAGACACCAAAAAAACCCAGAAAAAAATCCGAAATAAAATAAAAAATTTAAAGTAAAAAATCATTAAAAAAAAAAAAGCAAAGTGAACAAAAATACAATACAATAATATATGAGAATCTAATGTTTAAAATTTAGCTTCTAAAAAAATGGCAAAAACAATATTAAGAAAAAAAAACAGACTCTTAATAAGGGTAAAACCGACAAAACACTGTAGGAAAAAGAAAAGCAACTAAAAAAGAGGTATAAAATGGTAATTGTACTTTGTGGGCAGCCGACAATTTCTGCATAATAGGGATAAAATGTCAACTTACTGTAGATGAAGGAAAAACAATTAAATCAGAGGGGCAAAAAAGATTCTGCACTGTAGATAAAACAGTAAAATATGCGAGGATAAAACCGTCCTTTTACTGTAGATCAGCCAAATTCAACACATGGGATATGGGTAAAATCAGAATTTTAACGTAAAAAAAGTAGCTACTGTTCATTACTGTAGCAAAAAGCATTGTAGCAACACTGTAGATCACTGTACAAACACTATTCATTACTGTAGCAAAACACACTGTGCGAGACTGTGTGGTACTGTAGGCAACCGGTGAAAACAAAGAGAAAAAGAGAAAAAAAAAATACTGTTAATTACTGTATAAAGAACAGTAAAAAACCCCTTTACTTTAGTATATAGTAATAATATGAATATTTAAAAAAAAAAAAAAGAGTCTTATGGCTTGTTTGGGCCAATAAATTAAATCAGACAATTACAGTCTAATTTTCATCTTTTTCCTTCAGTTTTACTATTCACATAATTTTGTAATTCAAATTTTAAAAGTTCATAACTTTACATAAGCAAGTTAAAATGAGATATTTTTTTTAATTGTATATAATTTCAAGATTAACGAAACAAGTTTCATATTAATTTTTTTTCTAATATATTTCAAGTTTTTATATTTTTTAACTCAAGCTATTCAAATATATCAATAAACATTCAATTAGTTTAAACTCAAATTTTATAATCTAAATCTTAATATCAAAAGATGCTTAATATAAATATTGATAAATCAAACCATTAAAATTTAAGTAAGTGGTTAGTAAAACGTGCTCTATGATAGAAAACAAAATTCTCACAGGATATAAGAAGGCTCTGAACTTTTCCACACTTTTTCACCATTAAAGGGTGGTCGTTCTAGCATTTCACTGACAAACCCACATTTCACCAATCTCTTCTTAGCAAAAGTTAGAATAGTCATTACAAATTCAACACAACCTGATTAAAAAAAAAAAAAGAAAAAAGGGAAAAGATAGATATGACCTTCTTATAATCATTCCAATCCCTGCAAAACCTGCAATTTCGCTTTTCATCCTTTAAATTACTCAAAAAAAAAAAAAAAAAAAAAAAAAAACCCTCTCAAGGGTAGTTTGGCATCCGGTTGTGACCAAAGCCACCGTAATGAAACCACAAGGAGTTTTTAAAAATAATTTTTACATTGGAAATTGTAATGTAGCGCTCGTTTGGACAATAGATTAGAATTAGATTTTTGCATAAACTATAATTTTTCTAACGTAAAAACCTAATATTGATTCCGATTTTGATAGATAGATTACAATAGTTCTATTTATCGTTGTGAGTGTTGAATAAAAAAATATCTCATTTGACTTTAAATAAAAAAATTATGGATTTTAAGTGTGCGTTTAATTCGTCGGTTGGGATTAAAAATTTTAAATTAGAATTGGTTGATTTTTCAAAAATTAATTATAAATTTTGATGACTTTTTAGAAAATGACAAAAAATGAGATGAAAAAATACAGCTTAGTTTCAGTTAAACTTAAATGTCAAATAAAGCAATAGCCCTTGTTTAATTCGTCAGTTGGAGATAAAATTTTTACAAGTTCAGTTGGAATCACATTTGAAGACGGTGTTTTAAAGGTTGAAAATTGTTTGAGTTTTAAAAATATATATTTGATGAAAATAAACAATTTTAAGTGAAAAACTGTAAAAACTTGTGTTTGGCTCAAAATTTTTTGTCTTTTTCCCAAAAAGTTTGTCTTTTTCCCAAAAATTTTTTTTATCTTTTATGTTTAGAAGGGGGAGTTTGGTAAATTAGTAATTTAGGATTTATTTCAAAAAATTCCTTGTGATATTGAGAAAAAAAAATCGAATTTTAATTTAAAATGATAAAATTATGAATTTTTAAAGGTTAAATTTTTTGAAAATATTTTTTAAAAAATAAAAGTAAAATTGAAAGAAAATGAAAAAAAAAGAAAAAAATTTAGAAACCACTTTTCCAAAACTCCAACCTAAACGGAGCCTCAAGTACGACCGATAGATTCATATCTCTTGTCAACAATTAAAAAACAAATAAATAATCAAAGGGACTGGAAAAGACCCATAAAACATTCAAAATTTTTGACATTTGTGAAGTCTAGATGACAACCTAAACTTTTTTTAGTCCTCACCACAACAAGCCCAAAACAAAAAACAAAAACAAAAAACATTAAAAAAAAAAAAAAAGGTCTAAAAGCAGATAAAACCAAAATTATAACTCAAATAATGTACAGGAATACAAGCAGCCATATTTGCCTATTCATAAAGCAAGCACATAAATTTCTCAGCCCGGAATCTCAACATTTTATTGTACACCAACCAAGCAAAGCATATGAAGCAAACCCATTAAAACTCATCCAACAAACTATAGGCCCCATACCTACAAGTAGAAGGTATGAAGGCGTATAACAATCTAACATCGCGACCCAACCCTTAGTCGAGTCCCCAACAGTCATCAGTCTCCTCCTTGACCGACTAAATCCGCAGCCACCTTTGTTACTTCCTCATTTTTCTCAGGAACAGCTCTCGCGGAGGCATTGCTTGTTATCACACTCTCACTTGCAGAGACACTAGGGGTTTTCAACACATCGGTGCTTGGTACACCTCTTATGGAGCCTGAGGTTGGGGTACTGGAACCAGAAACATGCTCATCGGATTGTTTTGGCCGGTTTAGGGCTTGACAATGTGGGCAATAGTAAGTTATGTGTGGGAAATCCTCCTTCCTAGCAAGTCCTGCACCAAGATTTAAACATAAGGGAGTTTGTTTCTTATGCAAAGTAATACATAAAAAGTTAGAGACAACTAGCAGTCGCAAAAATCCCATGTGTCTGCCAGTGCACATATTTATTAGATTTCTATAAGCAAAACGAGAGGCGCGGTTATACGACTCTATTAAAATACTCACCATTGTGCATGTGGCAATTGCCGCAAATGAGTGCATACGACTGTGTCGGATCTTCACCCACTAGTAAAGCCGCAATTCGAGCAATCCATCCTCCATCGTTAGTGGAGTATCCTTGAGGATTGTAGTGGTTAACAACCAACTGATTATGCTCTGAAGTCTGATCATCCTCACTATGCATAGAATGAGGTGTTCCTTCTTCAGAATGATGCATCGGACTGCTCCCAGCACTAGCGGGACCAGCGTATGGTTGTTTCCTGTTCCTAAGTCCACCAGATTGAACAACTTCAACATCATTGCTCCTTCCTGTCGGGGCATAAAGATTAGATTCATCTCCCACAAAAACTTTCAGGCCTGAATCTGCACCTAACTTAGATGCCAAGACAGTCGCAGCAGCTGCTTTTGCTGCCGGGTCAGGGTCGTATCTCTGCATACAAGAGCTTAGTTTAAGTACAACATGCAACACAAATGATAAGCTTCGGTAGGCAGATATTCCTGATGACAGATGCAAATAGCAGGGAAGGACCTCAAATAGTTACAGGAAGGGATCAACAAGTAAATGATTGATGTCCTCTAAAAAATAAATTAATTAATTCATCTAGCAAATATAAATCTCTTGAAACAAAATTTTCCGTTTCGGTTTGCTTTTGGTTCTTCACAAATTATTTGGTGCCATGCAACATTCAACAGCACTATTGATAAGAGTGATTGTCTTCTCTTTTGCTGTGAGGTAACCCATTCTCTTTTACCGGCGTTCAAAAACTCTTTTCATCAGAGACTATTATCATACAAAAAGAAAGCAAACTAATGCATTACTTCCCGTTATCATAGACAATATCAATAGGGATTAAAGTCCCTACATTGGGCGTCCCATCACTAAGTTTCTGCAATTCTCAGAATAACACAACTACAGTTCAAGTAAATGAAATAAGCAAAACATAATGAGATAAATTAAAGATCTATAAAACTCAACATTCTACAAAGCGAAACATTGACATATCAACAAAATGTCATAGTTATGACGATATACGGGTAATTAAAATAAATGCACTGAAATAACCACGAACATGTATTTAATCATCACCTGAATAAGTTGTTGAGTGGTGTAGTAATTCGTTTTTTCTTTAAGCTCGTCGATTTTCGCTTGCCTTTCTGCCCTAAGTCTTTCCACAGTTTTTTGGTCCTTGCGGTCACCTAAAACATCAAGTAGTACCGCATAAATAACACACGAAAAGGCAATTTTATTGCCAACTGATATTATTATGAACTAGTAACAAAACGCACATCAACACAGATTGGCATATATAGGAGCCCTCTACTAAATTAGAGCTATCGATTTGAAACCATATGGTCCAACTTTTGCTAAGAATTGAGATAATAAACAGAAGAATTCTCAGTGAAAATTGTATTCCTTGCATAAGTCAGATGGATAAGGGGCTTATCAGGTTAGGTTCCCAATGCTCTCTCTTCGCATATCGGCATTAGAAACACCTGATAGCTGTTAATTAGAGACCATATCAGGCGAGTTAAAAAAACAGCCATACTTTTAAAAGTTTATATTCCAAAGGATAAGAAAGGAATTTTTCTATGAGAATTATATTCCTGAAGATTGGCCAAATTTCAATTTTTATCTATTTCTAAATCTTTTGAATACATGCTCATGATGATACCATATAAAATATTTTGACTGCTGAGAGTGTCAATAGGACTTCCAATCCAGCCTTTTTCCAATAAGCTTTTGAAACATAACTTTTTCCTAAGAGCAGGAAAAACAATATTCCCATTTCCTAAAATTCAACCAGGGAAACAAGCTTGAAAATAACTGACAAGGAGCTAAAACAACAAGCATATTCATAAAAACACGAGAACTCAGTAGTAAGAAACAAAAAACAAAATGGACATAAGAAGACAGAATAAATATCCCAGGTAATACTAGACAACTTGGAGCTATCACATTAACGTCAACATAGACATGCACTGAAAAACTTTTAGCAATGTATTTGGACACTTACACATTCTGGTGAAGCTTATAAATGTTGAATAGGCGAGAGAAGAGACAGCAGGCAAAAGAAACATAGGCAAAACTCGAAATGCCCTCATCTTCCAATTCAAATCCGTTGCCCGTGTAGTTACAATTGCATAACCAACTGCAATAACCTGAAAATTAAAAGAAAAGGAATCAAACACAATAGACAAGATTAAAAAAACACCAGGTCCGCAGTGACATTCATCGCACGCTACAAATGTCTCAATAACCTGACAGATTCACATCTGTGTCTCAAAGTATTTGGCAACCTCTCTTCTTGGTATAATGCAGGGAACTCATATCACATGAATTTGGTCAAGAAGACACCACGCTATGTAGCGAGGCATGTAAACAATATTCAAAGAACCTTCATAGTTCATCCTTAATTATACTATTAAGCAAGAGTAAGGAAAAGAAAGCCAAAAACTTCCCTCTTTCTCACTCAAGATGAAAAAGCAAATTTTCAGAATAGAATTCTGAGAGAATATTATTATGAAATGAGCCATGATAGTATAGTACGATAAGCCAGGCAGCCAGTGCTAACAAATTTCCACAGAATCTTATGGGGAAAAAATAGGTACCTCAAAAATGACAGAAAATATAATAAGGTGCCGAATCATCCGCCTCCAAGTTTGGGACCTCCTCTTTATCCTAGCAAGGACAGCGGCTTCTTCCTTAGAAATATACTGAAGCCGCTTCTCGAAGTCATCACCGTGTATTCTAAAGATCGCATTCCAAATTCTGCATATAATTCCCTTCTTCTTCTTCTTCGTTGGCTCAGTTGTAGTAGTATCTCCGTCTTTCTTCTCACCTTGCACAATGGCTTTGTCTTCTGCCATTTCCTTTCTCTTCCTTTTTCTACCAACACAATATACACAAAAATCGCAGCCAGAAATCAGCAACAGAAAAGTTGGGTTTTCATTCTAAAACATGTTTTCGCTTAAATTCGTTCCTAGTTGGGTTGAACCATTTGTATTGTTAGTTATTTTCCCACATTCAATCAACAACCTTTTTCCTCCCAAAAAAAAAAAAAAAAAAAAAGACACAACAACAACAACAACAAAATGAAGACAATCTCTTCCTTTTCCTACCAACACAATACACACAAAAATCCCACAAAGAGAGAGAGAGAGAGAGAGAGAGAGAGTTTTGATTCTAAATTTGTTTTGGAACAATTTGAATTGTTCATTTTTCTCTCCGACTAAATCAACTGCCTTTTTCCTTCCAAAATAATTATAAAAATTTAAACAGCAAAAAATCAACAACAAGAACAGAAGACGGTTTGAGAACGAGCCCGAGCTCCGCATTACATCTTTCGGTAACACTCCCTCTCCCTATAAACATATTTTCCTCACAAAATATTTATATATATAACAACAGATTTTCCGAGGTCGTTCTGTACAATTCAAACAACAATATATCCGAGAAATCGTAACTGTCAAACCGATAATAACAGAAACAACAGATCCAGAGATTATTTCCAAAAAAAAATAAAGGAAAACCAAAAACAGGAATCAGATGAAGAAATTACCTTAAGAAGAAAGTGAGATTCGATCTGAGATGGTTGAATCGAACGGAAAAATATTCTTCTTTGGATCTCAAAGGAGTAATGATAATGGAAGAATCGGAAACGGAGTCCGTAAAGGTGACGCAACGCGACAACAAGGGTTTTGATGATGACCGAGGAAAGAGTGGGAATGCCGAGAAGTGAAGGAAAAATTGAGAATTGATATGATTGATTGATGGGAAAATTTCTGTCTTCTTTTTTTACATTCTATATATATATATATATAAATATGTTACATATATATATTTTTGTGTTAATTGAATAGATACACACGCACGATACAGAGGCTGCGACGCTGTTGTGGAAATCTTCTTCCTTTCGTTTGCCTCCCCAACCGCTTTTCTGACTTTCTCATTTCGTCGTTTTTAAAAAATCCCCAAAATGCTTTTTCTTTCTTCTCTTTATTATAAATTTTTTCAATTTTTTTGTCAGAAATTTAAAGCTAATCCCTACCCTACACTCATAAAATAAAGGAGAAAATTACCAAAATATCTATTTATTTTTGGTAATAATAAAGCCACACTAATAAAGCTAAAACAAGAGGGGTGAAAATGAAAGTGGAGGATAAATTAGGGGGCTTTTTTGGGGGTGACAAATGAAGTTGGGATTTTGAAAGTGTTTTGATCGAAAATAAGTGGAGTTTTGTAAATTTTTTTTGGGTAAAAAATGAACAGTTTAAAATTAAAAATGTAAAAACTAAGGACTCATTTAGTAACATATCTCAATTCCAATTAAACTGTATTTTTTCATTTTAATTTTTATCTTTTTTTGAAAAGTCAACAAAATTTATAACTACTTTTTAAAAAATTAATATTATTCAAACTTAAAAATTTCAACTCAACTCATTCACTAAACACCCTATAAAAATGCATTTGGAAAATAATAATTCTCTTGTTTTTTATATAATTAAAAAAAATCAAAATATTTTAACTTGAAATAAAAAAAATTTATAGATTTTTAAAATTTAAATTTTTTTAAGATCTCGTTTGACAATGCGATTCAAGCTGTACTTTTTCGTATCAGTTTTTGTCTTTTTCTGAAAAATTTTTTATTTTTTTTGAAAAAGTTTTTGTCTTTTCTGAAAATTCAACAAAAATTTTCAATTCAAATTGTACTTTTTCAACTCAAACGCATACACCAAACAGACTCTAAATGAAAAAATAAAAGAGAAATTTAGAAATATAAATAATAAAATTGATATATTTTTAAAGGAAAAAAAATATTTTAGAAAACTTCCTCTGGTGTTGTTGTTCCAAAGGAGCTCTAGAAAAAAGTAAGGAAATTAAAAAAAAAAAAAAGGGAATTTTAATTATAAAAGTTTTTAGGTACAATTTTATGATGTCTGTGTAAATTTTTAACGCGTATGATTAAAAATCATAATTTAATTAACGGAAAAAATTTTCTATTTCTATTATAATATTTTCCAAATAAAAAAAATGAGATTTTATTTCAAGAAGTTATAAAATTAAAAAAAAATGCCTAATCTAATGTATCATATAATTCTATCATTTAAGAAAATAAGGAGTGAGGATTTTAGAATAGAAATTGATAATTTGAGATGTTTGATAGGATATAAATTTGGACAAAAAGAAAAGTGGGTGGAAGAACTAAAAGGTGGTCTCACCAAAATTTATCCTCCAAAATGTGGAAGGATACTGTGAGCGGAAAATGTGACACCAATGTAAAGAAGTAAAATTACATAATTGTCCTTGTCCATCAAAATCCCAACAAAAATATGAATGATAATATAAGGGTAAAATAGTAATTTTCTTAATAGCGAGTTTTCCATCCCTTTGGTTTAACTCATAATACGAGATAAGAGAAGGTAAAACCATTTTGTTTCCAACTTCTCAAACCAAATAACTAAATAAGAAGTGACCAAACACTAAACTGTAATATACACACATGAATCTAACGAAAAAAAAAAAAAAAACCTCATTTCTTTTTCATGTCTTAGGTTTTGTTTGCCTCATCATCTTATTTCAACTCAAACTATATTTTTTTTATCTTTTTCCCAAAAAGTTTTTGTCTTTTTTGAAAATTCAAAAAAATTTACTATTACAACTAAAATATTTCAACTCAAACTGACCAATCAAACGGACCCTTAATTGTTCCTCGCTTTCTCAATTCTAAGCTCATGCTGGGGAGGCGCACAGGTTTCTTGCTAGAAGGTGGGTGAGAGATCATATGAGAAAATACATATAGAGACTAGAGAGATAGAGGAAAGAAGAAAGAACTATATAAGTCATTTAAAATTGAAATTATAACAAATAATTTCAGTTTTTGAATAGTTTCTAGCAAAGTGTAGAGTCAATCCCCACTTTCAAGTTGAAAAAAAAAAGAAGTGAATAACAATAATTATAATAATATTCTTTTTATTTATTTATTTATTTATTTTTGGTTTGAGGAAGGAAGTAAATTGTTGTCTCCTTGGAAATAAAAATTAACATATTAGCTGTAAGCGTTTATTCGGACCGACTATCACGCACAAAAAAAAAAAAAAAAAAAAAAAAAAGTCTTTCTTGGGACCGAAAAGGAGAGAAAAGAATCATTCTACCTTGTTTGACCGGATAGAGAAGTAGAAGGACGGGGAGAACGATGGATTATAAAAGAATTTTTGATTCAATATTTTATAGTTAGTCAGTAGAAAAAAGAGAGAAGAAAATAAATTGGAGGAAGGATTTCAAAAAGTTAAAAACCTCTATTGTAATATCTCTAGTCCTAATATAGTCAGACAATACAAGAATTTGGGGAAAAAAGAAAAAGAAAGAAGTTTCATATTAAGGGTGAGTTTGGACACAAGTTTATTTTAAATTAAACTGTATTTTTTTATCATGATTTTTATCTTTTCTGAAATTTTTTTTATCTTTTCTAAAAAATTACTATTGAAATTTAAAAATTTTAAACTAAACTCATTCACCAAACACCCTCTAAATATAATAAAAAGACGATTCCATTTTTTTTTTTTTTGATTTAGAATAGAGACTCTGGGTCCGTTTGGTTCGTTAGTTTGAGTTGAAATATTTTAGTTGTAATAGTAAATTTTTTTGAATTTTCAGAAAAGACAAAAAACTTTTTGAGAAAAAGACAAAAACTTTTTGAGAAAAAGACAAAAACTTTTTGAAAAAAAGATAAAAAAAAGTACGGTTTGAATTGAAATGAAATGGTGAAGCAAACAAGCCAACTTTATAAGTCATCATAGAGTCATACATGCAATTACTAATGTATAACCACTTTTTCTTTCTTTTTCTCACCTAAGTTATACGTCCTTTTCTACCCCCCCTTGTTATTTTTCTTTTCTTTTTTTCTTTTGCGGAAAGTTATTTTTTCTTTTCTTTATTAATCTTCCGTCTGTAATTTCAACTCAACTCCAACTAAACTACACTTTTTTATATCAATTTTTGTCTTTTTCTGAAAAGTTAACAAAAATAATTATTAATTTTTAAAAAGTTAACGAATTCCAACTTAAAAATTTTAGCTCCATCTGACGAACCAAACGGAGTATAAATAAAAACTTTTTTACTTGGCTTCTCCAAAATTTTCAAGTCTTAACCCTTTTCTTTTTTTTTTTTTTTGGGTGAGAATTTCTTGTCCTGAAATCAACCATTTTTTTTTAGAGATATTATCCATAAAACCATTTCCCATTTTTCTATCTCACGAGCCACTGCATTAATGGTACCTCCCCAACTCGCGTTCCTTAAATTTTTGTCTATTACATTTGTCCCGCGTATTTGAGGCCTCGGTTATTTTATTTTATTGTAATTTCTTTTTTCGTTCTATATCCTTTTTTCCATTTTTGAAAAGAAAATATAATTCCTAAAAGGGAAAAAGAAATATATCACCTATATTTATCCAAGTGTTTATTTGAGCAGTATCGAAAATTTGAGGAAAGGAAAAAGGGGTTTTTTTTTTTTTTTTTCCCCCTTGCCTAGATGAGTTGGAAAAGAAAAGAATATTCACCTTTCTTGAGAAGCAAACACTCATCAAATGTGTCTTGCTTTTGGGAGACTCCAGATATAGGCATTACTTTTCTCTCTTTCTTCATCTTATCAAAATCGTTGTCGATTTGGCTTTACCAAGTGACAAAAGCATAAATGTTTTCCTTCTTTTTAGCTAATTAAATTCATTTTAACCCCAACTTAGCTTGTTAAATCGAATTCATGCACAAAATATAAATGAAGAAGAAAAGTTGGCCTTGATCGTTGCCAAATATATAATACAATTATGCAAGAATGTCACCAAAAAATTGCCAGGAAATTTTCCTAGATATCCGGAAAATCAATTTGAAAAAAACAAAAAGAAAAATCGAAGAGTTTTCTACAATTTTGTCTGGCATTTGCTACTTGCATAAGTAGGGGCAATGTGAATGTGTAGCCAACTCTTTGTCCTGCACAGTTTTGGCACAAGCTCCGAGGTCGAAGGAAGCCTTGTGATGATGACCGGAAGATGATAAATGGCCAGTGCCTGCTGGTTGTAAGTAGCCAAATGATCTTCTATTTGCTTTTGTGGTGCATGGTTGGAGCCAGTTTCTGGTCTCTTGGAATAAACTTCTGCAAACAAAAATTATCCAATCGAAAGTTAAAATTTCGCTGAATTTGAAAATGTGCGTGTTTGCAACGGAAACACAGCCACAAAAAATGCGCTGAGGTGCATTATCCATGGTCAATTGGTTCAACGCAAGAAAAGCTGAATATGCAGCTCGATAACAAGATCAAGCCCAGAAACGTAAGAGATTACTATCGGATTGAGAGTTTCTTAAAGACTGTGTGATACTCATAAACTCGTCAAAACCGTTTGGTGTCTCTGAAGGGGGAGAGTTTCTTAAACTTAAAGCAACATAGTAAAATATGTAAAACTTAAAGCAAGTTAAAAGAAAAGTGTCACTTATATGATCAATGGTTCATCCAAAATCCCTCGATGGTTATATATTCAAGAATAAAAAAAAAATCGTGAATTGCCAAAACACTAGGGCGTTTAGGATTTCCATCTCAGTTCATCAGAACATCCATCTTACAGGTCTAGATGGTCCAAAGAGCGTGCATCACTCGCGAATAAAAACAATCCATGTCATGAACCTTGACTTCAAACTGAAATTTCAAATAAAAATTATTACCGGTAGAGAAAAGAGGTTTTGGAATACAACAAACCTGAATTATGATCCAGTCCTCTGAAGATTATCCCCCGAATCATAGTATCATCCTAGTAGAGAGAATACCGATTTTCAGAAGCTTGTGTCCATAAGCACTTCACAAGTACATGTTGAGAAGTTCCACTTAGTTGAAGGGGAATGTTCAGACGTAGCCCCGAGGTAGCGCGAGCAGAGGGTTATGTCAGCCAATCTGCCAAATGATCTTGCAAGAGTTATCAAACATTTGACAGTATAACTACATAGGATTGCAAGTGAGGATATATCAGAAAGTCATAAGTCACGAATAATACATTTGTAGACACGTACCTCTTGGAAAGCCGTTAAAGATTCTTTATGGCAAACAGTCTCATCATAGATGGGATTCTGTCAAACTTGGAGACACAAAACATGACTTGCATCCCAAAATGCCCTATTTCCAATAGTACATGTCCTCATATGCTTATGTTCAAGTAAACGTTTACTGTTGAGGATAAACTCATTTATCTCGTTCCGACCACTTTTTGTAAAGGTAAAATGCCATATCAGGCTTCTTCATTTTGCAGTAGTACTTGATAAGTATCTTATATGGAACGTGATCAATTGGTAGACCAGAATCCAGTACCTTTGCAAAAAGTTCTTCTGCCTCCTTCAAGTTGCCTTTCATGCAGTAACCCCTAATTATTTCCGTAAAAGTGATTATATCAGGTTCATATCCCACTCTTAGCATTTCATCACATAACTCAACTGCAAACTGAAGGTGACCTAATTTACAAGCAGCTCCTATCAATAAATTATAAGTGACCACGTCAGGGAAAACACCTGAGCAAAGCATCTGCCGTTTGAGAGAAAATGCATCAGCAGTTTTTCCTCCCTTTAAATGTGCATGAATCAACGCATTATAAGTGTATACATTTGGTCGAACACCATAGGACAACATCTGATCTGTAATTGAAAGCGCTTGACTAACATCTCCGCATCTTCCGCAACAATCAATAATTAGATTCCACAGGTGAGTATCAGGCACAATCGACTTCTCCACCATAGAACGAAACAGCTCATTAGCTATGGTAGTAGCTCCATTAATACAGAAGCCTTGAATAATCAGTTTGAATGAAATTTGATTTGGAGCAACTCCAGTTCTAGACATCATTTCATGGATATGACAAGCCTCCTCAAATCTTCCTTCTTTGCAAAGGCAACTTATAAGTGCATTATACGTAAAAACATCAGGAGGTAAGCCTCTTTTAATCATTGTGGAAAAGTATCCATAAGCAGCGTTTATCTCTTGATTCAAACAAAGCCCATTTATGAGGGCGTTATAGGCAACAACATCTACTTCGGTATCCCTTTGAACCACGTCACGCCAAAGACTAAGAGCCTGTGACACATTTCCACCCTTAAAATAACCATCCATAAGTATAGTGCAAGTAACTAAATCAGGTGTATTCTTGGAATTGTTGTTGCTTAATATATTTTGAAGAAGCTTCACAGAATGCTCCAAGAGGCCGTTCTTGCATAGTGCCTGAACAAGAATGTTACAGGTAATGCTATTTGGCCTAACACCGCTATTAGCCATAGTGGAAAACAGATACTGAGCCTTTTCCAAATCATTAACGAGGCAATAACCCTTAATAAAAGAGTTGTAAGTAGCACAGTTGGGAGACGGACCTGATTCCAGCATCTCCATAATTAGCCCATCTGCCTTCTCCAGATCACCAATCTTGCAGAGTCCATTTACAAGATAATTGTGTGTAAGTATATCAAGAATGACTCCTTTATGCACCATTTTTTTCCGAAGCCATAGTGCCGTTCCCAGCTTACCATCCAAACATAAATCCCTAATTATTGTACCACATTCCTGGTAATTAGCTTCCATGGTCAACCTCAAAGAAGCCATCTTGGGCCACGTTATGCTATCCCTGCAAAATTTAACATGAAAAGGAAGCATGTAAAGTTTTTCAAAGCTGAAGCTTCAATCTAGTCTGAAGGTAATGGTGCTAATTTGCCTCTCCAGTCTCCCTCCAAACACTCACATACAAGCAAAAGCAGGGGACGAGTGCAAATCTTAGCATAAAAAATGAATCGTGAGTACAATATAATGTTCTCCAGATGAAACTAAACAGGACCATCTCTTGTGATAATAGTGCCAGAAAAGAGGAAGGAAAGGAGGATGAAGACCAAAAAGAGAGATTAAAAATTGTTAAAGGTATCAAAGCAAACTAGATTTAATAACTTTACAAGTTTTTTCATGCCAAGTTTAACATCTCAAATAGGTAAATAAACTACCGCAATTTGCTAGGACTCAAAATAGAACATGACTAACTTTCGATCTCAAAGAGTGCAAAAAGAAAGATGAAAGCTTACACATTACCTCATTGTTTTCAATCGGTCCAAACTTTCCTTTAGCATTGAATCCAACACATTAAAAACTGCCTTTGGATCTTGTTCACCATTGACATCGTTCATTTTCGGGAACAAATCCTCGGTACTCAACTGGCAATTCTCCCCCAATTTCGCAATAAAATCGTCAAAACTAGAAGAAAACAAATCCACATTACCATGAGTCCTTGACAAACATACATACATACATATATATATATATATATAGATTATCTAATATACCTAAAATGGTAAAATCATACTGGGATTCAAAAGACATTCAAAAGAAAAACCACTCAGAAGAGCCCAAGCATAAGTAACAAAGGGAAAGTAGAGACATTACTATGAGTGCCTGTGCCTGTATGTATGTATGTATATGTATATTATATACATATAAACTGAAAATGGGGTTGCTAAACAGTAAATGTACTGCCTAGTTTCTCATCAAAGAGGGGATTTCTTCAACCCATTTATCCTTCTTCTTTTTGATACTCTTCCCCAAGTTTCTCAGCAACCAAACAGCTACAGAAAAGAACAAAACAAGACTAAAAAAACATAAAGAAAGTTACCCAGAGTCTGAATCAGCGTTACGTGGGCCACAGAAAATGTTAAGGAAGATCTGAGCAATGTTGTCCTTGATGGAGTCCACCGTCCGATTGAGAGTTCTTAAGAAAGCGAAGTACGACGTCGAAGATTCTCCACAGGCGATTGCCAGCTGATTCAACACAACACAAAATCCTCAGAGATAAATTAAAAACAAAAAAATAAAAACAAATAAGAGCCAAAAATAAACAAGATTAGGGATAGGACTGACCGCCATTGATTCTGAAGAAGCAGAAGAAAAAGAAAACTCTACAGAGAAATGAAATGCAATATTTTTGCTCCTCCTCCTTCTTCTTCTTCTTCGTCGTCGTCTTCTTCTTCGTTTTCTCTACTTCTCAGTTGAAACTTGCAGGGGCTGACTGCGCAACGGCGGCCTTCTTCTCGTCGCCCCCCTTCAAATCCGAATGCAGCACATTTTCCCAAAAAATTTTCCTATGCCTACGGCATGTCGTTTCCGTGCAGATGACATGTCGTTTTTAACTCAACTCGGATAATTTTTTTTGTTTTTAATATTTTTGTGTAATTTTAATGGCCCGTATTTTACATCAATACCAATGTTATTAGGGTGTTTGGTGGAGTAGTTTGAGTTGAGAGTTTTAAATTTAAATAGTAAATTTTTTTAAATTTTCAGAAAAGATAAAAAATTTTTTAGAAAAAAGATAAAAATTTTTTAGAAAAAAAAAAAAAAATTTTTGAGTTAAGTAGTTTGAACTAACATGCCAAACACCGGTTATATTTTAAATAAATATTAGTTTAAAAGCACGTGCATCGCAAATGCATGTTTAATCCAAATTTATAAAATATGTGGTTCAAAATGTGACGAGAAAAGTGGGGGAGTACAAATAAAAATGGGTTTATAGCTAAATAACATTTTTTTAAATAAATTTTTTAATAAATGGTCAAAGTTTTTAAAAATTAATTAAAGAATTTAAGTTTTTAAAAATTAGTTAAAATGTCTTTTTTTTTCTTTTTTTTCCTCAGAATGATTAATCAATTTTGTAAATGGTTAATTACTGATTGATTATTTATAAATCACTATTGATAAATTAATTGACCACGGTCAGTCACTGATGAACTATCGGTTAATCATTGATTCATCAGTGACTAACTATCAGTAAATCACTGAATATGATAATATAACTTACAAATTTTTGTAGTCAATCATTGATTGACGATAAACAGATCACTGGTTGATTATTAATTAATCAGTGATTAATTAATGGTCAGTCACTGATTGACTCTAGTTGATTAACCAATGGTCAATCAGTGATTGATTTAACATAATCAGTGACTAAACGAGTGTAAAAAGATGTCAATTTTGGAGGAGTTTGAGATGAGAGTTAATCATTGATTAACTAATGGTAATCATTAATCGATTCTCAGTCAATCATTGATTGACTATAAATATATCAAAACACTAGAAAACACATAAAAATGAAAAAAAAAAAGGATCAAAACACATTTTTTTTCCAAAATTGATGAATAAAAACCCAAAAAATCACAGAAATCAAAATGAAGAGAAAATGAAATAAGCAAAAACAAAAGGATAAGCCAATAATCTTGCATAAAACCTAGGTTAAAATAGAAATTCACATTAAAAAATGCAAATGAAAAACAAAAAGAAACATTCAGATTTCAATTGCAATTCAAAAAATGAAATGAATTTGAACAAACACGAAGAAAAATACAATAATGGCCAAGAGAGAAACAGGTAGAGGGAGAAAAAGAAAGTTGGCGCAGAGAGAGAAGGGAGGTGTTTGGGAAAAATGAAAATTGATTAAACAAAATATAAACATTAGACTATTTTAACTAATTAAAAGGAAGTTAAATTATCTATTAGATTAGATAATAAATATAGTCCACCTATTCTAATTTTCCAATAAAAAATGAAGAAGTAAAAAAAAAATGAGAAAAGGAAAAAAAAAAAAAAAAAAAAAAACGAAAAAAGGCCAATGGAAAAAGAAAATTTAGACCTAAGAGCAAAAAACAATAAAAGGAGAACTCCAAAATAAATATCGAGCAAATGAAATGCAAAAACAAAAAAAAAAGGACCGAATTGAAAAAAAAAAAAAAGAAAGACCTAAAATGTAAATAAGTATCAAATGGAGGACTAAAAAAACAAACCAAAAAGAAAAACACAACGTGAACAGTGCCGCATGAACAATGCCTTCGACCAAAAGGTTGTTTTGGACGAAAAGGACCGTGAGCAGTTAAATTTTAAAGCTTATTATATATTGTATAGATATATAAAAAAATAATATCATCTTATTTTTTAAAGTATAATGTCATATTTATTTTTTTGTAATCATTAAGTCAAAGACAACTAATAAAATTAAATGTGACAAACAAAAAATTTAGCATCAAATATAGTACTATATTAGAGAATACTTTTTTCATCTAAATATCAAAATTTATCATTGACATATCAGTTTAGCACCCAAAACTTTTTGTTCTTCATTTTTCTTTTAGGAAAGACCATAGCGATAAATTGCTGTTTCATACTGTCACATCTTATTGGCTCAATAAGATAACATAGTGGTAAAGGAAAACAAAAGAGAGAGGGGGAAAAAAAACACAAAATCCTTGAGATTGAAGAATATGCAACCAGTTACTATTTGCAGAAGTTATTAAAAAAAAAAAAAATCTCCTTTCATTTTACAAATTAATAGTGGAATAGATTATGCAAGAATATTTATTTCTCAATATGGTTATTTTCTACCAGATCAAGTTTTCCTGTGTAGAGGCAACTCTGATTTTACGTCTCCGAGTTGCATGGGCCTGCAGAGTTGTAACCATTAACGTGGGAAGAAAGTAACTTCATGCAATTTTGAGATCTCCTCGCGTTGTTGGATGAAAAACCACTCTATGGAAGCAAGACGAGAATGTCGTTTCATTCCTCGGACTCCATGAAACCATAAGCTTAGTTCATTATTTTTCCTTTCTTTCTAGATTTATCGCCTCTGTCCTTTTGTTTGTCTATGTCCTAAATTGTTTTTCCTCACGGTGAAAGCCGTGTCTCGATTTTGGTACCTGGTGGTGCTCCCGAATTTGAGAGGTACAACTTGCTCGATGTACGATTTTCCGGGGAAGTTCCTTTTATCCTTTGGGAGTGATCGCAATTGTGGCAGCCAATTTGCTACGTACTCGCCTTCAGGGTCATATGTCTGCGCCTGAAAAGATATTGACAGTCTTTTTAAGTACAACTACTACTGCTTCTAAACTGATCTTACCCTCTTCAAACCCCAGAACTTCTCTTCCCATGATGTTACTTGTTTGAGACTTCTAAGGAACCATCGTGGGCGTTCTTCTCTCTTGATCATAAATCACTTGGGAAGTTCAAACTTAAAATTTAGGTCAAAATTTCAATGGAAAAAAAAAGTTTTTGTTTCGAAGTGTGAGAATCATGAATAAGCATAGGTTCAAAGAAAAATGTATCGGCAGATTTTTTATATATACAGTATCTAGACTTTTGGCTGTCAACAGTGTTATCTATACAGTACCTAGACTTTTGGCTGTCAACTGTGTTATCTAAGTGCTGATACCAAACGGAGGATTAACCCATTTCCCAATTTGATCCAAGAAACAGAGTTTTATATTGGGGAAGATAAATATTACCGAGCCTCGGTCCTAGAACTGTTTAGTATTTTCCTAAATTAAAATCTTCACACCAGGAATAGTTTCTTACCCTCAGTACTTTCTTACCCGAAAAAAAATCAAATATCTAAGAGGCATAAATGGACTTACTTGTTTAGGGATGCTGAAGTATCGATCTTCTCTAGGATCATTCCCAACTCCTGAAAAAGAACAACGTATGATAGAATATTAATTCAATGATTTTATTTTTGTGCAACACAAGAAGACTCGGCACAGTAAAACAGAGTAGAGTCCCAGAAATCTTAGACCATATTAGTGGAGGATTTCCGAACACACTAGCTTTGGCTCATTTCAACAAAGAATAGGTAGGGTGCAACTCATTCAAACTTTTTTACAAGATACATGCGTTAAAAATAGGAATAATAGTAATAACAAAAAAAGTTGCAGAAGCCATCTTCTGAAATATGTATTGCAAGTGAAAGAAATCACCTGCTCCATAGGTCCAATTTCCATAATTGGAGCCTGGATCATAATCCAAAAGGCATGTCTCAAACCATTCAGCTCCCATACGCCAATCAATTCCCATATCTCGAACAAGAAACGAACATACAATCTGCAGAAAAATAGACAAAATATTACCTGACAAGCAATTATCTGATAGCAATAAAAGTAAACTAACCATATGTTATTATAGTTTACATTTCTATCAGGCCTACCTGTCGCCCTCGATTTGACATAAATCCAGTTTCTGCTAGTTCTTTCATGTTGGCATCTATTAGTGGGTACCTACAGTTCAGGAGGTGTAAGAGCAAATTTCTGAAAAAGAATCAACAATATCTAAAAATTGCCATTTCAGTTCTAGCCTACACCAGAACAGGATCTTATCTAGGCTTTTCAGTTCCACATTCTATGCCTCCAATAAAACCAAAGAGAAGAAAGCAATAAACATAGTAGTTGAGCGAGAGAGAGCCAACACCAACCCCGTCTGACCATCTCTCCAGGATTCAAACAATTTGTTATCTTGGCTCCATCTCTTCTCCACTTTTCTTGGACCACCTGGGGGGGAGAAAAAAGGGTTCGTCAAGGTCTTTATTTCGCTGTGTCAAAGTCAGAGGCTTGAACAACAAGCTTTTTGGTCAACTTTAAAATGTTTCTTGAAAGTTTTAACATATTTAATTTAGAAAATTCAAGCAAAAATATATTTACCTAAATGGAAAAGGGAATTGCCGTATTTGAGTGATAGAAGCCGGAAGTAGTCCCTCCATATTAGTTCAAACAAAACCCTGTGTATG
The DNA here is from genome assembly GCA_025413485.1 of Ficus microcarpa. NCBI lineage: Eukaryota > Viridiplantae > Streptophyta > Magnoliopsida > Rosales > Moraceae > Ficus > Ficus microcarpa. The sequence goes on along the minus strand of CM046377.1, from coordinate 45,556,742 downwards.
TTGACATATGTGTTAGAAGAAAACATATAATAACGTACTTCAATCCACCATGACGATTGTTTCTAACCATGCTTTTATAAGAACTCGTACAAACTTTTGCCAGAATGAACTTGTGACAGTACAACAAATCCATTATTCTTCAGACTAGGAAAATTATAACTCTGCCAGCTTTTCAATGTGGATAGAGAGATTATTACCAGTACGTGGAATCATTTGCTACCCTTTCATTTTCATATCTTTTAACCTGAAGACATTAGTTGAACTCAAGTGAATGATGGTTTATTTTCCAAGTTGTATCAAGTTATCATGCAATAGAAGAAGCAAGCTGAAAATTGATAAAATGTGTTACCTCTTCATGTATTAGACGTGGAGAGAGACTTCCTGATGCAAGCCACGGAGAAAATTTTGTGGAATAATCAGGTCCTAGCATCCCGTTTCTGGTCTCTTTGTATTTCCTGAGCAAATCCTAGAAGTACATCGTAAAGACAAGTTGCTTCTAGTGTTTCAAAAAAGCTCATAACCCACAAACTAAAGCTGTAATTGATACCTATATAGATTCAAATTAGCAACTAAAGGAAGGTTTTACATCATAATTCTATCTTCTTCCTGCCGAAATCCTACTCAAGCTTAAATGTCATTATAGAAGCTTAAATTTCACTCAAGAACGGGGTTACCAAACATAAAGAATGAAAAGAATAAGAAGATGAAAAAAAAAAAATGTAACTCATCAGATGATCACATGAAACATATCTATGATTTGCATCATGATACATGCTCGGGATTTCACCCCATTCATGCTATTACAGTAGAAATCTTTCTAGCAATTATAAGCCAAAACTAGCAAGTTTTTGTTTTTCAATTGCATTGCCTCGTACGAATCTGCTCCCTCTCTCTATATATCAAATTAAAGTAAGCAAAGATGGTTTTTTGAAAACATAATGCAATTGAGTTGTCTTACCTTCTTCCAAAAGTAATCATACACTTCGGCTCAATGCTGCACTTTCACCCCCGATAAACTTCATTCCTTTGCTGACCTAAATCAGGAGCGGAAACAATGCAAAAGTGCATTTTTAGTTCATATTCAAGTTAATAATGCTTCTAAAGTGTCTAAATCGGGTATGTGAATATAAATGAACACTTGTGCAGTAAACTAAACTATATAATAAACCTACATTTTTTGAGCTAAGTCCAAGTCTTCTATTGAAGGAACACATCCCCAGTCATCAATGCCGGGTGCTGGCCCGAGAGATGCCGGAATTCTGATGCAGCTACGGACTTTGCATTTGGCTTCAACTGCCTGCAATTTCTTTTCCTTATTAATAACAAAGCCAAGACATAGAAACACATCCTGGTCCAAGAAAAAAAAGTAACCGAAACAAAGGAAAAAGAGATAAGACTGCCATGCCTTACGAAATTGAGTATAAATGTCGGGTAAACTACTAGCGTTAAATGGAAGGTCATCAATGTGGTACATTGTGGCACCCCAAACAAGTTGCAACTTTGGGTTCTTAATAGAACCAGGTCTGTTGGATTGCCCTGAAGATGATTGCAACGCCACTTTTTGCAAACTTTTGCTCACTGATTTTTCCACATTCAGCTCCTCACTACAAGTTTCTTTTTGTGCATATACCTGACTCGATTTCTATTGCTTCAGAAACTCATCTTGTGATCACAAAAAAGTTGTATACTAAATTAATAAAGTCTGAAACCACTTAACAGTATGTGCTCCAAAAGTCTTTGCAAGAGTGGGCAGAATGTCCTCAGGCTTCCCGTGTTGAATCAGCAAGTTTAGTCCCCGCTTCATTAAATTCTTTCTCAAGTCAGCCAAGCATTCCATGAGAAATTGCGTGCTCTCAATGCTGCAAAAATAACGGAGAATCTTGCAGAATTTCCTCATTTTCATACATTCTCTAATCCAGAAGTTTCAAAACCTAAAGGTCTGGTAAAAATCGTTTTTTTTTTTTAATTTGGTTTTCACTTTTTGGTGGGAAAACAATATAACAAAAAATGACAATTATATCAAACTAATGACAAAGCAAAGCTCCTCTGCCATTTGTCTTTCTTTTTGTAAATATTCAAATATTCTATTTTTGTTCATTAACGTAGTAAAGTTTTGTTTTGTTTTGTTTTTCCCCTAAAGAAAAAAAGATAGCAAAGAGGGCGTTATCCCAACCATACCGAATGTGCTAATGATAACGATAAGTGGCGTGATCTTATACACTTTACATTGAGTACTAAACTGACAGGAAACAAGCTGTCATGTTTAAGACCCCACGACCACAGACCCACAACGGTAATCCTTTACCGCTAGGCAACCGCCGAGTGTGGTATAAGGGTAGTAAAGTTAAACATTGACAGATATTAGCAGGGCAAAATATTATCATGTTTTCTCGTTCTTTCCAAAGGAAAAAAAATAAATAATAATAAAATCAATATCAAAATCAAAATTTTCCAAGCAAAGCCACAATTTTGCAGAACCGAGCAAGCAAGAACCGATTAAGCTTAGGAAAACAGAACTAAATACCTCCGGTTTTCGGGAATCCGAAGTAATAGGTAGAAGAACCAAAAATCCTCGGATCAACACAGAAAACAGGCAAAACCTCCCGAGACGAAATCCACGCCTCGTACAAAGCCTCGTTGTCCAAAACTCTCAGATCGTTCCTGAACCAAACGATCGCCACGCCATTGCCGCTCCTCTTCGCCGGTGAAGACGACGAGTACCTCTGAAACGTCTGATCAGCAACTCGGTCCATCTGATTGGGATCGGTCCCGGTCTCCGGCACCACATCACGGACCGTCCCGGAGCTCGGTCCCGCCGCGGAATCGGAGCCGGAGATCGAAGCCATTGCCGAGAATCGAGCGGCGGAGATCGAAATTGGCAGGATTTTCTTCAGGGAGAGAAGAGAGAGAGAGTGGAGTGAATTGGGGAAGAAGAAGAAGAGAGTGGCCATTTGCTGGTATGGAATTTGGATTTTGTAGAGAGAGAAAAAAGAGAGGGAAGTGATTTAAGGTGTTGAGAACATGACACGTGGTGCTTGAATTTGGTGGGGTACGTGGCATTCGGTGAGCCAATGGAGGGAGTTGCTGCGATTTGTAAGGATTTAGACCACTAATTTTGTCTTTTAATGGTTTTGACCCTTTTAAGTTTGCCAATCCGCATCATGACAGTGTAGCTTCGCACAACTCCAAAAAAGTAAGCTCACGTTTGCAATTTTTTTTTTTTTTTTAGACTTTTGAGTTGAGATTTAAATTCTACTACTTCGTTTGGCATTCGATCGAGTTTAAATTATATTTTTTTATTTTAATTTTTATTTTTTTCAAAAAAAATTTTTATTTTTTTCTGAAAAATAATTTATCTTTTTTAAAAAGTTAATAAAATTCTCAACTCAAATTCATTCACCAAACGAACCCGTATTTATATGGAAGTTATATGTGAAATTATTATTAAATTATACCTTGTAGATTACATATTTGCAATTGGTTTGGAAAAGAAAGACAACTTCATTATTTTTTAAGAGGTGTGGTCTATATTTAAAAAGAAAAAAATTGCTCCAGATATAATTCCGTGGACAATACCATGCATGAGGAACTAGTGTGGAGTGATGCCAATTATCATTACTCAAAAATGCCTTCAGGCGTAGACATTGTTAATTATAATTAATGAAAATGAGTTTGTGGCTATAGGCATGGACTAGTGAACTTTCTCATAAGGGGTTGAGCTCGTATTTCCCATCCCCAAACTAAAAAAAGTAAAAAGAAAAAGAATCTTAGTTATGAGTTTCTTATTATGATATTCACTTTTTATCGACATTTACAATTAATTCAAAGGGAATCTTATATATGAATCTCATATTGTTAGATCTATTTATAAGCGTGTAATGTTTATCAAAAAATATAGCGTGTAATGTTAAATATTATTAATATTTTATTGTTCTCGTCAATTAGTTACAATTGTTAGTTTAGAAGTTCAGTGTCTTTTTATAGCTTAGTAGATTTTTTTTTTAATTTAAAGAAGGATAACTGTTCTGTTACGTGATAAACATATTTTATTGATAGAACACAACATCTACCAGATTATATTAAAATTAAATTAGATTAAGAAGGATAGGGTATGATAAGAGTATTTTTATATATTACAATAAAAATAGCGATAATTTTTGCTTAAATAAGGACATAACTATTAATTATTGAGTGTCGACATAATGAAAATTTCTTATAACCAGATGAATAACTGAATTCTACTAAAATTTTAAAAGTAAAAATTGACATATCAAAATTTGAGTACAATTGTAATTGGGATCTTTCTTATACAATAGTGGTACAACTAATATTCTATAAAAATTTTGAGGCTCAAAAATCAAATTCTGAAAATTGCAATCTCCCCACATGCACAAATCACAGTCAAAAGATTATTTCATCCATTTCATTCCTCACCAAAGTAACTCATTTACTCGTTACATCAATAACCATTTTTATCCACGTGCATGAAAGGATGTCGATAATATTAAATACCATAATTAATAAATAATGAATATCACATGTGAATCCAATATAATATCCAGTTCTTATTAATACATGACTTTGAACAATACTGATATCCTTTAACATTGTTATATTAATATAACAAAGTTTGTTGCACTGTTTCACCCATAAATAACATATCCCAGCATAGGTCTCATTTCGGGCATGCTTAGGATATTATCTCCAAATGTCATTTTACCATCGAGATTTAATTTCTAACTTTACATCAAACTTTCTCTCTCTTTCATTTTTAAAAAAACTTAAACTTTAAAAGTCCGTAATTTTCTCATTTCAAATTGAAATGAGATGAATTTTAATGTTAAAATACTTGTAACGAAGAAACGAACAAGACAAAATTCATTTTTTAGTGTTATTTTTTTTCCAAATACATTTTAAATTTTTATACTATTTTCTATATCACAGAACTTTTTCAAAAGGTTTCCCCCCCAAACACGCATTTCCAACTCAACTTTTAAAATACCATCTCCAAATATTACCCCAAACGAGCCCTTAATTTGCCTCTCAGCTTTTCTATTTCGGAGCCGGACGGTACTTGCGGCAGCATGAACTGGAAGTTTGTTCAGTTTTTGTTTTTGTTTTGTTAGGTAAGGCTACGATAAAGTCCCTTTTGTATACCGTATCGATATAGCTCATTTTTAAAACATTAAGATGTAATCAAACGGCTGATGTGTTGATTGTGTATTATAATTATAATAGACCTTATCTCATATTAGTATAAACTAAAATAATAAAAAATAACCCAAGTTCATAATAAAAAAAAAAAAAAACTAACCAAGGGCACGACGTGGGGAGAGGGGGGGTGTCCCCGGTTTCTACATCTAGCATAGGGGAGGGAATTTGTTGGGGTTGGGGGGGCGCAAATTTGGTCACAGGTCTAGCGTGGGGGGGGGGGGGGGAGGGCGGCAGGGCTTTGTCGACATCATGGGGGCAGATCTGGTCATGGAGGTGGGGGGGGGGGGGAGGCTACGTCTGCATCAGGGGGGGCAGGGCTTCATTTGTGTCAGGGGGTGGGCGTCGCCGACGTGTAATCTAAGGTTTGGGTTTTTTTTAATTTTTTTTCTTTGCTTTGAATATAAATTTTTTTTTAATTTCTTAGATTATAATTTTATGAACTAAGGTGTATTATAAATACCATGTACAATAACATCTTAACTATTAAAATTATATCAAACGGTGTATAAAAGAACTATATTGATAGGATATATAAAAGAAACTCTATTGCAATCTTTCCCTTTTTTTTTTTTTTTTTTTTTTTTTTTTGGGTTAAGGATGAATCAACCCTAGCCTACGTTTCATCTAACATATAATTTTTTTTTTTGAAGGGTCATCTAACATATAATTTGTTTGCAATGCCATAATAATCCATAAATCCATCCAAGAAAGAGCTTTTTTTTTTTTTCTAAAATAAGGTTATGATAGGATATGAAAAATAAACCATACTAGTAAGATATGGTTTTAAATCAGTTGACGATATTGCAAGTCCATTACACTTAAAAAAATTATTAACATAATATGATAAAATTCGTAGTTTTGTAAACCATAAACTTTTAAAAGTTGTAAAATTTGCTCCTTTCACTTTCTAATTTAAAATTTTCAAAACTCGTATTGTCCAATTAAAAAAAAATCAGAAAAGAAAAATGAAAAGTTATGGTGGGTGATAATCTTATAAAAGAGAAAAGAACCAATCGTATGATTCATATTAAACATGAAAGAAACCAACATATTAAGTAGCGAATAAAAGAGATTAAATAACAAATCAGAGTTACTATTCATAAGACATACAATTCACACCAAAGAGAGAAACATATGGAATTACAAATAATCATATATATATATATATAAAAAAAAAAGAAAAAAAGAAAAGAGATAACAGTCTACAAATAGGAAATGTATAAATGCAAAAAATGGAGCATTCAAATAGCAAGCTAAGGTAATATGACAGTTACCTCTTTTAATCTTTTTTTGTTTTTGTTTTTTGTTTTTTTTTTTTTTGTTTTTTGTTTTTGGCTAACAAAAGAATCTAAAGATGGTCCTATCATTTCCCTTTTACGAGCCCACGCAAACAGGGACACTCCCCTGAGGTAGCATAGGATTTGAACCTTTAACCTCCCACTTGATGAGATCCTTAAGACCGAATCCCATGCCATCCCATCCACCCTTCTGTGGGTTACTCCTTTTTTTGTTTCGTTCAACAACAATACTCTAACATGATCCATCCCTTCTTCTCATCAATAAAAGAGTGCAACAGGGCGTATTTACACTTCAAAAGGCAAAACAATTTTAAGAGCAGAGTTAGCCCCCTCAAGTTTATTATTTTATTTATTATGTTTTCATTTAATAACGAAAATCATAATTATGTCCATACTTGGTCGAAATTTAAAACTAGATGGATATAGTTAAACCAAGAAGCATAACAAAATTTTCATTCTCAAGTGAAGGCAAAGTTGAAATTTCCAAAAAAAAAAATAATAATAATAAAATAAAATAAAATAAAATAATCTTATTTAGCTCTTGAAATTAAACTCTCAATGGGCGCAATTACCCCGCCCAGGTGAGCAAAATTGAGAGATATGAATAGGATAGAATGTCTACTACTACTTTTACTTATCTAAAGGTAGACTTGCTGTGGCAATATTGAGAGGAATAAGAGCACATGCCCCCACTGAAAATTTTAATTTTAGATTACTATTAAAACTTTAATTATGTCTATATTTGGTAACAAAAATAATCACGTTCCAGGTTGGTCTAATTCAAAAAACCTTACCAAATCTTATTTGGACTAGGCAGAGGCATGATCAAAATTTTGATTACCATGTAGAGACATAACAAAATTTTTCAAAGATATCTAAATTTTGAATTTAAAACTTTCAGTGGTGACAGTTGCCCACACTCATTCAACAATGCACCGGTCTAGCTTCCTTTGCCTGCAAAATTGAGAGCTTTAACAAGGATAGAACACTATCCATGGCTTTCACTTAATTTTGCAAGCCTTATTTTAATTAAAAACGTTCATCATTTGCAGAAACTTTTACATCTATCAAGGACCACTCTAAACTGCCTCCTATAGTTACTCATATATACGCTCACACAAGCACTACACTTGGAATATCTCACTTGAGTTTTACTCACCCTGCATTAAAATGGTGGTATGTTCTGTGGTTCTAGCAAAAGAACGACCACAACCAACAGGTAGTCCACCTAGCCAAAAAAAAAAAAAAAAAAAAAAAGATCTTTTCATCTCAAAACAAAGCATGTGGAAGTGCACCATAACTTCACTAGAGAGAGTACTTCACTGATCAAATGGCAAACTTATTCGATGAAAAGCTCAATACTGCTGAACTTGCTAAAAGCAAAGCTATGCAGCCCAATTTGGTTGCACTCGTGCACTCACAAGGGATGCGCAGCACCCATAATGCGAGTGCAACTGGTCAGGTTGCACATAATACTCAGATACTATTATGCTATTATAACAAAAGGGGAAATGCTATTATGCTCCAGCCTCCAGGGCAAAGGAGCTCCATATGGCTCTGTAACATTTACAAAAAGCCAAAAAAAAAAAAAAAAATCTACTATTACTTTCAAAGTGGGATGGTTTATTTACAATTACATTAAAAACTGGACCCATGCCTATTTCAATGCAGATAGAGAGATTAATAGCAATATGTGGAAACATTTATTAGCCTTTCATTTTCATATCTTTTAGATGACTCATTGAGCCAAAGAGAGCTTCAGAGGAACCTAATGGCATTTCTCTAACAAAAGTGTCATTTTCCTTTTGTGTGCTACTGATCTTTTCTTATGGTTTTATCATTTCATAGTTCTCTACAAGTTACTTTTTCAATAATTAGATTGCGTTTATAAACACATTGAGCTCAACATCTTAAAGCAGAAACAGAAAACAACCATTTTTACTTTTTAGGTAACTCACAAAAACCAACTCTCAAAACATGCTCCCTGTAAGGCCCACTGATACATAACGTGCTTGAGCAATGAAAACCATTCCAGATTTTTCCACTTAGACTTGCTCATGTATTGATCAGAACATCAATTTGGGATAGTTGCCAATTGTTGATTTATTCACATATTTATATGTGTGTGTGTGTGTGTGTGTGTTTAAAAAGACCTACTCATACTTTCGACATCCTTAGTTCCAAAACTTGAGTTGTGCGGTCCTAGGCTCTAAAAACAGGTCAACAGACGGCCAAATTGTGTGGTTGACTTCTGAAGCATACATGTTCCTCTTGAAGCCTGAACTACTCATATATTTAATTCATGCAAAAAGTTCAATATAATATGAGGAATTTTAGGAGCTACGTGAAGTATACAAATACAAGGAATCTTTGAAAGGGCATATTTTATTGTATTCCTAACCTATAAAGGAACATATAGATCAATTTCTATTCCTAACCTGGCACTATATGACTTTGATATCATCTAAAAGTTACACATAAAGTGAACCATAAATCCGAGAAAGTAGAAAGCAATGTATCCTAACCCGAAGCATCAGTGAATTGCTCAATTTTAGAAGGAAGAAGAAGTACCTGTATCACGTGATTGCAAAGATGAAAAACTAATGATGGTACTTTTGTCCTTTTAGAATGGTCCATGACCTAAAGTTAAACACAAAATTCACATGTTTCTTAAATTAATTAAACTGAAGGAATACTAGTTTATTCTGGGTTGCAACTTGTAAAAGATGATGACGGCACTTTGTGGCCCAAAAAAATATGCAATGTGATTCTTTTTCATCCATGAAAGTAAAGGGGACACTGCTGTTGCAATTGGGGGTAGCTCAATTCCTAGATCGCCCTTGCTAGGGGCACGTTTCCACAGATAACATTTTATATTATTATTTTTTTCACATTGAACATAATATTGCTTAAGAACTTGAGAATCGCAATTTTGAATAGGAGGTGCAAGTTTGTACCTGTATAGTTGCTCAACAAGCACAAGTAAAGCAATTTGATGATTAAACACCAAAGATGACAACTTAATGCATAAGTTAGCACGTTCCCGTAGTCGTTGTCCATGACCATAAGGTCCACCAATGCAAAAGGTTAATCCTGCAGCACCCTATAAAGAAAGAAAAAGAAAAAAAAATTTGCATCCATTAAGAAACCTTAAAATTAAAATTTTAGTATTTAATTTACACTTTAAGATATGGTAGACAAAACATTTAAAGCACAACAATATTACCTGTCTTTTATCTAAAAAAATCCAGTTTATGGTATTTCGGATCAATACAAGTGGCCGCTAATAGCAAGGATCGTAATCATAGTTTCAATCTTCCATTGAGTTGATTGACAGCAGACCTCAAGATACCAACTTGTACAATGCAAGAACAATACCTTGGTTTAAGTTACCTTAGATACAAGAGATCAATAAAGCCACTATCATAACCTATGAGATGCCTGGTCCAAAAATTAGAGACTTCAAGATTTGGTCAATTATAGACATGCAAGTTGCAAGTTGCAAGTTGCTTCCATATTTTCAACGTGCATAAGTACATACACACATAAAACCAAGAAACATGTGATAACCAAACATTCAGAAAATAAAGACAACCACATACAGACACAAACAAGTTTATGTACACATTAGGCATGTACATTGGTAAGGGTCATCAAAATGGAACTTCATATAGAAAAAAATATCATCAGAAAATGAAATAGTTCAAACCGTATTCCCTGCGTCCCCCAGTAAATCAGCCATCTGCTCAGAACCTATGTCTTGGCCACGTTCATCCAACAGCACAACCTACACATGCAGGACAACAAATTGGATGTGTAACAACATTCTTTTATTCTCGTTGAATACAATTCAAATCATGTACGACAAGTCTCTGGTTAAAAAACTAGTATCAAAAGCTCGGGGAAAATTATTGAAAACAGAAAGCAAGAATGATTTTTAGTCTTATGACACTGAGAGTTACTATTCAACTATCTTTCTTCCTTTCTTCTTCTTCTTCTTCTTTTTTTTGGTACTTTATTCTTCTACAAAAGGTAAATCCACGAATGATCACAAAGTAGGAAGTTAAGAACAAAAAGAGTTGATAACGAAAAATTGAATCCTCTAGAAAATAAACCAAAAACCAAATGATAAATAGTAAAATACCCAATCAGTGGACCTGATAAGATTCATAACAGCATTGTCTTCGTCCTCAACCTGAACTCTCCAATCACTACATATGCACAACATTTAATCACCACATCAATTCTCAATCCCCAAACACAATAACTTTTGAAAAACCCGTTTTCCTAATTTTATAAAACTTGAAAAACTTATTAAAAAAATTTTTTTAGTTCTTTTAAAAAGTGATTTTCCCACATATCCTTGCCTAGAAAACAGTACATTGTGTTAAATAGACTTGGAGTATAACTCATCCAAAAAACTAAATCCGGGTTCCTAATCCATATATAAACACTACAACAGCCTAGTAACTTCACTATGTGGGACAAATTCAACTTCTAACACATTGCAAAACATAACACAGTACAACGAAGAAATACCGAGCATTTTTAGGATTGGATCGAATCTGAACATCCTCGACGCCACAATAAAGCTTGAGTTTTTTAATGTACTCATCGAAAACGTGTTGTACTCCTCGCGACCTCTTTTTCCCCACCCATAATATGCGAATAGGAAGCGCTCTCTGCGCAAAATCATCGAAAAAAACCCTCAAAATTTCACCAAAGAATTTACCAAAATCAGTAGAAGAAAGATCCGGAAAAGCCGAAACGAGAGCCAAAAAAGGAAGCGAGTTATTATAATACCACTGATTGGCCGACGTATTTGGAAGGTCTGCCTAAAAATTATGGAAGCAGAGAAGAAAAAAATTAGGTATTGAGAAGCGTGTGAAGTGGGTTGAGATTGAGAAGAAGGTGGAATCCATAGCCGGGGAGAGAGAGAGAGACTGAGAGTAAGAACCTGAAGAGGGAGGTGAGGTGTTCGTGCGAAAACTGGCGGTGACAGAGATACCCATTTCCACCTGAGATGCTCGTATTATAGAAGAGAGAAGTGAAAATGGCGTTTTTGAGTTGCGAGCTTGTACGAAAATTCCGGGTGATTCATGTGGTTAAAAGGTTCTTCAGCTTGCAGGGGATTTATGTTTGGCGATAAGATTTAGGATTCATTTTGTCAATGAGTTTGCATTAAAAAAATATAGTCTGAGATAAAAAATTTTATTAATTTTTTAAAAAGGATAAAATTTTTTTTAAAAAATGATAAAAACTAAGATTAAAAAGTACAGTTCGAATTCGTTCACCAAACAAGACATTAGATAATAGAGTTATGGTTTGTTTGGTGAATGAATTGAATTTGAGTTGAGATGAAATTTTTAAGTTTGAGTTGAGTTGACTTTTTAAAAAATAATTATAAACTTTATTGATTTTCTAGAAAAAGATAAAAATTAAGATGAAAAAGTACAGTTTAGTTGGAACTAAACTTTGATACCAAACAAAGCATTAGGATTAGTTTGGATCTAAAATTTAAACTCAAATTTTTGTCTCTGAAAAAGATTTTTATCTTTTCTAAAAAGTCAATAATAGTTACTGTTTAAATTTAAAAATTTCAACTCAAACTCATTCACCAAATGGGCCCTTAGACTTGAATTGATTGTACATTTATCGAGATATTTAAATTATTTTAATTAAAAATTATAAAAATTTAAAATGTGTTTCGAAAAAAAAAATTAATGTAGAATTTGTTTTGTTCGTCTCGAAATTATATGTAATTTATTTAAAAAAATTATATCATTTGGACTTGTCTATATAAAGTTATGGACTTTTAAAATTTGAGTTATAAAACTATATGAATCATAAAACTAAAAGAAAAAGATAAAAATTAGATTGTAAAAGTAAGATTTGGATTGGAGGTTCAAACACACCTTAAGTCTCTGTTTGATACGTAGAGTGGATAAAATTTTAAATTGGAGTATGTCAATTTTTTAAAATTTCATTATTATTTTTAATTAATTTAAAAAAAGATAAAAATTTTGAATTAAATACGGCAAATCAAACACATCCTTTCATATTAATTTTTGTTTTTTTTATTTTTTTCTTTCTAAAAATTTAATAAAAACTATAAATTAAATTTAAAAAATCAATCAATTATAATTTAAAAGTTTCGTTTCAAACACATACTATCAAACTCTTTTAAATGGATGTAAAATAATCCCTTTTTTTTTTTCACTAAAAAAAATTTTAAATTAGGTGGAATAAATCTTATATGATACTCGTAAATTGAATGTTGAATTTTTTTAATTATCATTTAATAATAAATTATGTATTATTAGGGTGATATTTTTTTATTAAAATTTTAATTTTTTTTAATGATCGACTTACATAATTTTAAAGAGTTTAGTAACCTTTTAATCAAAGAAAATATGAATCAAAATAGAAAGATTTGGAACAGATCACAACTTTATCAAAAAAAAAAAAAATTTAAGTACCAAATGGATGTTTTATCAAAAAAAGATTAAAAAAAAAGTTTTTGAGTAAATTATTCATCCAGTACCTAATCTTTTCATAAAGTTACAATTTATCCTAATATTTTTTTTTAAGCTAAAATGACCTAAACTCTTTAAACTGTTTTGATTAAAAATAAAAAGATCAAATTTCATCTTTTTAGCTGAAAATGATCAAATTCATTTGATCTCTAATCTTTTCATAAAGATACTATTTGTCCTTTTTTTTTTTTTGTTAAAATGATCTAAATTCTTTAAACCTTTTTTTAATAAAAAGGATCAAATTTTATCTTTTTAAAGAATTCAAAAACCTCTTAATAAAAGAAAAAAAATTAAAAACTAAATCATAATTTTGTAAGAAGGTCATGGGAATTTTTTTTTTTTAGATAAAAAGGTTAGTTATTAAATTATCCAAAAAAATAAATAAATAAAAAGGTTAGCAAATCGAAACGACCTATAAAAGAAGCCCACGAATATAAGGTACTGGGTGGTACGTAAGGTCTCTTTGGTTAGCTCTAACGAGAGAGTTCGACTGCCTTCTGGAACATTCCTCTCGTGGGAACAACACAGCCACCATCGGAGAAGGTACGACGATAATCCTCTCATTTCCCTTTCCGATCTCAAATTCTCTCTCTCTCTCTCTCTCAGAGTCTCTTCATATCAGTCACACATCCAATATGTTCTAGCTCTCTCTCTCTCTCTCTCTCTCTGTTTTATTTTATTTTATTTTATTATTATTTTTTTGGTGTTGAGGTTAGTAGTTGATTGAGAAGAAAGTAATGTCGGGTTACGAGACCGTGGTCGGAGGAAGGCTGAAGCTGAAGGGCAAAGCCTTGGATGTCACAGATGGAGGGATTAACAAGAATAACAAGAAGAAGAAGAAAAAGAAGAAGAAGAAGAATAAAATTCAACCCAACATTAAGCTTTATAATTATGACCATTTCTCTCATTCAACAGAAGCTGCCCTTTCCAAAGGTTTTTTTTTTTTTTTTTTTGGTTCATTCTTTACCAGCTACATCAGTGATGAGCTTTTGGACTCTTTTATCTTTAAGAAATCAGGTTTTTGTATCCATCTATAGTAAGCTAAATTGATAATGATTGGCTTTTTTTTTTTTTTTTTGGTGTGCTTTCTATATGTTGAATTGTGGAAAAATGAGATTTTTAAAGATTTTTTAATGAATGTCTTTAATTTTGTTAAATTAGTAAAATGATCGTCTTGAAAACGATTAAAAATGTTAATTAGTGGTTGATCATTAATTAGTTTATGATAGATATATCGACCATCAATCAATGATTTATCAATTAATCAATGATTAATGGCATCTAATTAGTTAACTCATGAACCGTTTTAATTGTGGCCGGTTATTTTTCTTAGAAGAAAAAAAAAATGCAATTTTTTATTTTTTTAAGAAGTGGCTAAAAATTGTCATCTATTTAATATCTCTGATATTCAAAACTGACAAACGTGAAATAGATATGATAGTTTAAAGCAACGTAATGTCGATATTTTTCAGACGCTACCGTAGAATTCTCTATTAAGGCAAGTCTTTTTTATCTGGTGTCGTTGACTTGGTTCATCCACTTTTAATGTTGAGGAGGTTTCAAGCTCGAATCTTTACCCGCTCATTCAAAAAGGATTTTCTTTTCTTTGTTGATGCATACATGCGTGTGGTTTTTGTTTTTGTTTTTTGTTTTTTTGTTTTTTTTTTTTTGTTTTTTTGGTATGTAAAGTTTGAGTCTTGATTCAGTATGTTTTTTTTCAATTGATGAATGTGTTTTGAGTTATCAAAACATGATTTTAAAGGGTAGAAATCGTAGCTAATCGAGGTTTCTTCCTTTCGGAGGGCGTTAGATGGGGACACTACAGATGAACTTGAGGATCAAAATGATGCTGGGAAAGATATGGGAGAGCGCTCTGCTGCACATGATGATTTTCTTACTCCAACGGAGAGGCGGTATCTCCAGCAGTGGGTGAAGCTTGATCGTCAGAGGCTTGCAAAGATGGCCAGCAAATCGCACCGCGATCGGATTCAGGAATTCAATCAGTATTTGGCTAATCTGAGTGAGCATTATGACATTCCTAAGGTTGGACCAGGCTAACTATTCTTGCTGTCTAGGTTGTGTAGCGGAATTCGACTTTGTTCTCTTGAAGAACTATTGTTCTAGTTAATTGGTTAAAAAAAACTCAGAATTTGTCTGTAAATATCTGATGTGGTTGCATTTTTTTCACATTCCGTGTCGACTTTACCTATTCGTAATTCATTGAAATTTTACTTCTCAGTTTTCTTTCTTTGCTTGCTTCTTGTTGCTTGATTTTCTGAGTAAACTCTCTTTAGCATGATTTGGCTCTCACATGGAAGTAAACAGTCAACGATAACTTTCCTTAGGATTCTTTTGGTTTTTTTCTTTTTAGAATCCTTTAGTAGGGTATGAAGCTACTAACAAACAGGGTATTGTTCTAAAACATGGTATCTTTTTCATGTTATTATGTAAGTTCTACATATATATATATATATATATTCTTATTTTGATGTGATTTTGATAAGATTTAATGGTCAGAAATACAGATCACCAGTTTTCAATCATGGAAAGGCCCTTGTACTTCTCTATGCCACTTGGAAATCACTTTACCTTCTAAATGAGCTAGTTTTGGCGAATGATAGGAGAGAACAAGAACACCATGGAATGAAGTGGGACAACACTTATCGATGCCGCGGAGAACGAAAACTTGGTGATAGTGATTAACTTACTCCTACTACATTAACTAGAGAACAGACATTTTTACATGGAGATTCAGACTAGCATTTTTGGTTGTTCGTTACATTTCCGCAAATAATTAATTCCGTCTTTGGAAAACAAATAGAGAGCCCTTGTTGCCCCTTCCCAACCGGATCTTGTCATCTATGTACGTGATCTGGAGTCGCACCTCGCTTACACCACCATACCGAAATTCAAATCCTCCAACCTTCAGTTCTGGTGGCTCAAATATAACTTGAACCCATTCCTCATTCAAAGTCTTCAACTTTCCTGCTTATTTCAAAAAAATAAATCAATTAGGAAGCTGGTCAGTAGAAAATTTGTAACAGATCAAAAATTAGAAGACGAAAATCACGAAAACATGTTTACTTTACGAAATCATATAGAGACATTGTGATTTGTGTGGCAAACCTTTCAAAGAGATCTCTCCATCCAGGAATCCGAAAGCATTGAAGATCACTTTGTTTTTAACAATGTCAGGTGCCTCTATGGCCTGAATCATTTCAATTGTTTTGAGAAAAAGTCGAGCAAATGCACTCCGGTAGCCACCCCCGGGCGAGGTTGGCCTTGAGCAGTATATCACATCCCAGTCTGCAAAAGCACTTGGTAATGAGAGGAAGATCACAGACATTGATGTTCAAAACTCCGATCTAAAGTCGAGATCAATAGAAGCATATGGAGATGTTCATAACACAATTTTTGGATTTAGACATGCCATGGTGTGAGGTTATAGAGGGGAGTTTTCGCCTTTTCGGCATTTCTGCAGAATTTACCTCCGAAAATCAGAGGGCATTTCACAGGCTCATTGACACAATACTTCTGCAGCTCTCGAGCCACTTCAGCTACCTTTTGGTGCTCTTCCTTCTTTAGCAGAACACCTCCATCACTTTCTTTCACCTGATCCAACATTACAATCAATTTTCATTACAGTCAAAAACAACTCTTCTCAAAACAGAAAAGGAAAAAAAAAAAAAAAAAAACCTATACCTGTACCTGTACAAAAATATATATACATATATATGTGTATATTTATTCGTAAGGTCTTAGGTCGGGCATCCTTGTCAAACTGCACTTGTAACATAAGATCATAAACGTGTAAAATTTCTGTTCATACATGTTATTTGCACTAACTACTCGAAATGGTACAATGGTAAACATAAAGTTACATATAAAATTGTTGGAAGTTCCATGAATCTGCTAAAAAAAAAAAAATTACACCTACCGAACCTATACGGCTGCCAGACTGTAGACTATTCTTGCATTTATATAACCACGATCAAAATATATATATATATATATATATAGTTTTAAGCAAATTCCTTTCCTACTATGAAAGTTTTTTGCTCATCTGGGTAATTCTTAACACTACTACATTCTGTCCCAGAACAAACATTTTGATCCTTAAAAGACCCCAAAAAAAAAAAAATTTGTTATTAACAAGAACTGCCATTACCTTGGACAGAATAGAGGCAACAAGATCATCAGGAGTATTGCTTCGGACCGCAGGATCAGAGACCGAAACCGAAGCCAAGACTCTCAGTGGCTTATTCTGACGATAATTAGAGCTTGATGAAACTGACAAGACCAAACTATTTGTGGGTTTTAAGCGAAGATCAAAGTTTTTAGTTCCCGAGCCTCTGATTGAAGAGGGCAATATTGCTAAAGAAGAAACTGAGGCAGCCATGGAAAATGGTGAGAAGAAAATGGATTTGTGAGTTCCAGAGTAAAAATGAGATCTTTTTTCTTCTCTCTCTCTCTCTTTTCTTTTTTTTTTTTTTTTTTTTGTTTCCTGTTTTGCTTAAGATGGAGTTTTGGTTGGTTGTGCCACGTTGGCATGATAAACAAAGTGGAGCCCACTTGTTGTTTAGCTATTGGTGTTTAGGATTCCACGTTCGCAGATATATTCCCCCTCCTTATCTGATAAACTGAATAACTATCTTTTTTTTCTGGTACAGTTTTGTCTGACTAGGGTGCGGACATGTGCTTTTTCCTATTAATAGAATGTGCATTTTAAGCCATCCGATTCTTTTTGTATGGCTTTGATTTCCAAAGATGCATCAAACTTATCATGAGATGAATACATCTGATTAGTGGGGAAAAAGTCTCTCCTCCTTCCCATCCAACGAGTCAGGGCACTCCGCTTTTATCTTAAGGCTATTTTCGGTAGGAGGGATGGAGAGTAAGGATGAAGAGAATTTGAAGAACGTAAAGGATTGAGAAGATTATATGAATCTCTCATGTTGTTTGATAAGAGGAATAGAGAATTAAAAGGATTAATGATAAGTTTTTAATTAATTACTATAATGCCCATTTTAAAATTCTTTTTTTAAAAAGTTCATAACAAAATTATCTTTTTAAATGAAAATGGGAAAGAGAGTGTTCATCCTTCCATCATGGAAGGATGTATTAGGGTAGGCCGAAGGGTAGAGATTCTCCTTCCACCTTTCCTCTCCCTCCTCATTTCCTTCCAACCGAACAATGGAAGTAAACTCTCACCTCACCCCTCACCCCTCTTCCTCCCACTATCTCTCCCTCCAATCAAACGCACCCTAAACGTCGCTTTGGACAGTGGAGTTAATTTTTTACTTCAATGGAAGCATTGTATATACATATATATATATATATATATTTCTTTTTTAAAACATAAAAGTAAAAATAAAACATATAGTGTTCAATGGGAACGTGCATTTAGTGGGGCAAAAGCCCTAAAAAAATTATAAAATTTTTAAACCTTATTTGAAACATAAACAAAGTCAAGCATGGAAACATTGATGTCTAGACCATCTTCGGCAGTTTTACCATCTCCAACATCCCAATTCCACCGACATTGAAGCTTCTTGAACCAAATTATGATCTTCTAACCTTTTTTTTTTTAGAGAAATTAGTCCAAATGGTAGTTTTTGGACGTGTTAAAAAAATGACTGAATTTTTCCCCCCTTTTTATATATATAAGAAATAGCTAGTGACTAGTAAAATAGTTGACCGTTCAATGAATAAATCTTTGATCGATATTGATTAAATATATATTAATGTCAGTGAATCGATAATGAATCATTAACTGAATGATCACTCAGTGATAGACTATTTTTAACCAATTTTTACGAAAACAATTATTTTGCTAATTAATAAAAATTTGAGAAATTGATTAAAAAATTCTTTTTAAAAGTCATTTTATCATACATCCCTATTTTTTTGAAATCAAATTAGCTCTTTGGTTCTCTATAACAAATTATTAGGTGAAGGGGCATTTTGCAGTTGGAGGAGAAGGACATGAAATGAAAAAGAGGGGTGGAAAAGTATGGTATGGGTGCATCTTAATAAATTGATCAACATCATTGATGCAAACCATTCTAATCAAGTGGTTAGAAATTCGTTATCCACCATGGGGAAAAGCACGTTTACTCCATGGTAGATTGTGAAGAATGAAAAAAGAATGAAAACTACACCTGCTTTATGACCGTTGATTCTAATTTGAAGGGCTTGTATTAATTGAATGGTAAAAGAATTGAGATCCGGTGTCTGAAAAATACCTTGTCACCCTACTAGTTAACATACTTTTTGCCTGGTCCTATGAGATTTTGGGGGAAATGAGGAGTTAACAAAACAAAATCTCATTTTCATAACGAGGGTGACTTAACATGGTGACGGATGGGAGACATTGGTAGGTAATTTATGAGCTTAGGGAAAATGAGGAAAAGGGAGAGGCACAACTCTTGCAAAATCTTCCATAACTAACCAAGCCATCCGTTGGAAAAAAACAAGTGGGAGGGTAGGGTGTCCCGGTTTTCATGGCGGTTCAAAGAGCATGAGTTTTTAATATTTTATTTCGTTATTACGAGGAGGAGGGTTCGCGTTGGGAAGGGTGAACGATTTTTGATGAGCGTTGCTTACGATCGAAATCTCAAAATTTCTTATGTGTTTGACTATCCACATACATGTTCCATAAATGTGTGTGTGTATATATATATATGTATGTATGTATCTTCTCATTAGTTGACAGAGAATAAATTATCTATTTTACTCCATCTGTTAAAACACGAGAACATAAAACACTAACTTCCATGTCTAGATGTTGAATAAAATCTATAATATGAGAACAAAATGCATTATACTTTCTATTTCTAGATGCTGAATAAAATATAGGCACTATTAATGTTGAAAAATGGTCCAAGAAGTTTAACCCGCTAATAAATACCAATTCGGTTGCACAAGGAATCAAAGTCCAACATTTACAAAATTAGTAATAGATTAGTTATATAGAAGGGGTGCATCTGAGGTGCTTACATACCAAAAAAAAAAACAAAAAAAACTCCAATACAATGATAAAACTTTTCTTTTGGGAAAGAAACAAAGACAAAGAACCTCCTATACTATAAACAAAGTCACAACAAGAAAAAGCCATTTAAAGTCTCTCTCTCTCTCTCTCTCTCTATATATATATATATATATATCTCTCTCTTTTCTTTTTTCTTTTTAATGATACAGCATCTACCGTTTTTATTTATTAAATAATAATGAAAACATTCTTGATAGGACGTTTGGATGTTTCATTGAACTTGGTATTATATTTCAATGGAATATTCACAATAGGTTTGAATATTCCTTTCAATCATTCTAGTCAAATAAAATATATATTTGGATAATTTTCATTTAAAATATAGTTATTCTTATAGGTATTGAAATTAAGAGAGAGAAAATATATGATGTGATTGGTAAAAATAGATTAAAAAAAAAAAGAAAAGAATGAATAGTAAAATGAGCGGGTATATTATTCATATAAAGGTTATTCAAGTTGAATAGGTGATCCAAATGAAACAAAAGTTTCAAACTCGAGAGCTCACAACTAACCCCTCCATTTCTACCTGCCAAACTAGCCCAACAGGGCTATTTACTCTCATTTTCTTATGATATAACATCTATTGCATGGTAACAAATTGATGTCATCTTGAATAATACAAGTTTTTGAAACAAATTTACAAGATAATAACAGCCTTAATTTTATGGATTGGACTAAGAAATGAGAGACATAACACAAATTTTTGAAACAAATTGATGTCATCTCACATCCATACTACATACTCACAATCACCATTAGAGGATGTTACAAACTTGTCCGCCTTCATAGGGTACATATCCAACAGCAACAAGCTGGCATTCCTTACAACTCGGAGGAAGCACGGCGCAATGCTTGGGGGACTTTTGTTCCTTAGGCTTTGGGGGTCCGACACTGATAATCTCGGTACATTTTCCCGCCTTCCTAACTTTCTTGACAATCATCACCGGATCAACATCTCCAATAACCGTTAACACTCCCTTCTCGGCATTCACCGATACTTGATTTATTCCTGTTCATTGCCACCAATGACCTTTAGCATAGAAGCAACACATAAAGCATATAACAAGAATATTTAGTACACATATCTATGTATAAAACTAGATAAAATACCACAAAGCTTGGTCACTGCTTTTAGTACTGCCTTCTTGCACCTCTCGCAATTGATGTTTACTTTTAGCTCAGTTTTCTGTATGTATATATAATATATATAAACGTAAAGTATACATAGAATCAATAAACACAAAATTAGATAGGTGAGAAAACTTGGGATGAAAGAATATTTAATAGTAATGGAATTTGTTTTACCTTTATGGAAGACATACTTTATACGAGGAGAAATGCTCTAGGAAACAACTACTTGGGATATATATAGGATTTTGTAGATGAGAAATTTGAGGAGGTGATATATACATACATATACATATATATATTTATTTTGAAAGGGCATATATATATATATATATATAGTGGAACCATTCATAATAGCACCATTTATAACGAGTCAGTGGGTTCATATTAATTGTTGGTTGTGGGAAAAGTAGCAATTGGTAAGCTATAGTTATTAATGAAAACTGTGTATATATATATGCGCACCTACATAGGACTTTGACACGGATATTTTCCTTCCTTTCTCTCCTCATAAATCATATTTTTGTATTAAATTCGTGATCTGTTTCGTTCAACATTAACATCTCCTAATAAAAATGATCCTTTTACACTTTTTTTAGGAGTTTAAAGAGCTTTTTAATCATAATAGTAACTGAAAAGAAAACAGCAACTAAAATACAAACGCAACTTCTTCTATAATCAATGGAGCAATTCATCCTATAAAACCAAGCTTTTAAAACATGAAAATGTTGTTTCAAAAAAAAAAAAAAAAGGGAAAATGCATTTCAACAAGAAACATGAAATGAAAAATGAAAAATGAAAAATATAAATCACAGCTCCCACACACAACAGATGACAATAGACTAACTAAAAATTATATATTATATAGTGATATTGTGACAGTATGATACAATAGTCATAATCACCAAAAACTTGACCTAAAAAGTTTCTTAACTTCTTAAATACTTAAGAGCATACTTATTAGCGTGGTCCTCCAAAGAAAGAGAACAAAAATATCATTGTATGAAGTTATAGCTCTAACTATTTTTTTACGAAGACCCGACTCCCAAGGACAAAAAGGATTCAATCACGTCCCGTTTACTCACACAAGATGGGTGTCATTATATACATATACTAAAGAAAAGGCTAAATTTACTGTTCAAAGAACAGTGATGAACAGTGTTTTTCGGGTTGGGTTTTTTTTTATTTTTCGCGTTGTAGCTACAGTAATGCACAGTACTGCACAGTAAAACAGTGCAAAACAGTGAAATGACGCTCTTGCCCCTCTGTTTCTTCTTCTTTTTGGGTATGAACAGTGAACTGCCAATTTTACCCCTCATTTACCCTTGCCAGCCTGCCAACTGTCCCTGCGCGTCACTGTTCACTGAACAGTGATTCGCTGTTCAGTGAACAATTTCAGGCTTTTTTTTTTCTTTTTTTCTTTTCTTTTTCTTTTTCTTTCTTTCTTTCCGTCTGCTGTCTTTTTCTTTTTTTTTTTTGCTGCTTTTTTTTTTCTTTTTTTAACATTTGCTGCTCTCTTTTTTTTTTTTTTTACATTTGCTTTTTTTTTCTTTTTTTACTTTTGTTTTTTTTTTTTTTTTTTTTTTTTAACTTTTGCTGATTTTTTTCCTTTTTTTACTTTTGTTGTTGTTTTTTTTTTTTTACTTTTGTTATTGTTGTATTTTTTTTTAATTTTTGGTGCCTTGTTACGTTTTTTTTTTTTACTTTTACTGTTTTGTTTTATTATTTGATAAATAATTTTTTTTTAACTTTTATTTCTTTGTTACAGTTTTTTTTTTAAATTTTTGCTGCTTTGCTATAGTAAAAAAATGTAATATTTCATTGTTTAATAAATAGTGATTTTTATTTTTGTTTTTTTGTTTTTTTTTGTTACTTTTGCTGTACGGTTTTTTTTTTCCTACAGTAATGCACAGTAGCTGCTTTTCTTATATTAAACTGTCAATTTTGCCCTTATCCTATGTACTGATTTTGGCTTATCTACAGTGGAATGACAGTTTTGTTCTCACATATTTTGCCCTTTTTTTTCTGTGAAATTTTAGATATTAGATTTTGATCTATTGTTGTATTGTGTTTTTGTTCACTTTGTCTTTTTTGATTTTTAAACAATTTTTTTACTTTAAAATTTTTATCTTTATTTCGGATTTTTTTTTGTGTATCTTTTTTGTTTCTTTTGTTCTATTTTTTAAAGACCCATTTTTTTTAAGGATTATGCATGCAATTTTTTTTTGTTTGTTTTGTTTTATATTTTAAAAATCATGTTTTTTAGTTTTTACATGTATATAACCTAATAAAAAAATTTTTATTTTTTTTAAAACAGTAAAAAAAGAAAAAATGAGTTATATATTTTATTTTATTATAATTTTTTTGTTAGGGTTAGTTTTTTCAGATTCTTTTGAGTTTAAAGATTTTTTTTCTTTTTTTTTCTGCTTTATTTTTCTTTAAATAAGTATAACTACAGAAGATTTTTTTTCTTTTTTGCTTTTGTTTTCATTTTTATTATTATTAGTTCTATTATTATTTTGATTTTGCATCTTCATTGTTAGGAGAAATCTTGAGAAAAATTATATTAATTATAATTATAATATTTATCTTAACCAACTGTTTTTATCATATAATATTTAATTTTTTTATTTATTTTTTTCTTCATTTCCCGTACAACGAACGGGTATTAAACTCGTATAAATCCTAATGATATGACCCATCATTTTGTAAGATATCAGAATTCAACCCTTTGCTCATTTCTCAAGTTGGAGAGTTGCAAAATAGAGTCGAATATTTTTTCACAATATTAATTCTACGGTAATATATATATATTTCCGTGGTAGCTTCATTGGAAGAGACCAAAAAAAAGTACTTATAGAATTCTAAGTACTTATGCATTATTGTCCATTTTTTCTTTTTCTTCTTCTTCTTCTTCTTTTTTTTTTAAACTACTATATTTGACTTTTTGAGAGGCAAGAATGCTTAAACACTTTGATATTTTATGTTCATGTATGAGTTTTTATTAGTATCATTTTTAAGTAATTATGGTTGTAATTTGGGGGAGAAGAATTGTTTTTGTGATAAAGATTTGTTAACTGTTTTTGATAAAACAAATTAAAATTAAAATGAATGTTAGGGTGTGAGAAGATTGAATCCGGAATTATACAAAAAGATATATACATAAAAGGATAGATTATTTAAATATATATTAAGAAATATTAGGAAAGTAGGGACATTTATAATTTTAAAGGGTGTAAATATAGTCACTCAATCTAATCCAACCCAATTAAGGAAAGTGCTAGAAATTGAAAGGCCCAAAACCAAAACTATTAAAGATGTCCAATCTTTTGTGGTAAAGATAGTAGCACTAAGCATGATTATTTCAAAACCATTCTTGAAGAGCATAAAGAAAAGGCTAATTTGTACGGACCCCATCTGAATATTTTGAATATGACAATTTAGTTTCTAAACCTTTTTTCTTGGAAATCAACCTTCTGAATGTATTATTTTTTGACACTGTTAGTCCTTTTTACTCAAATCGTTAAACTTTGAATGGTTTTTAACACATAACTTGCACATTATAGCCCAAAAAGGGTATTGTTAATCAATTTTACTTAATTTCAATACAAATTCCTTTTAAAGTTTAGATTCAAGTTTGAGTTATAATAGAATTAAGTCCAAGTTTAAAAAAAAACAAATGTGCTGGAATTAAATAAAAATGTAGCAAAAAAAAGAATATAAGTAAAAATGATTATCAATCCCTTTCTTGGACTATAATATGCAAGTCATGTGTAGATGTGTAGATGTGAACAAGATGGTTAGGCGGTAGATGTCAACATATGGGAGCAAATGCCAACTGATAATAGGCAAGTCACAACCAATGATTGTTTTATAGTTATATCTTTTTAAAAAGAGTCTACTTAAGAATATTATTATTTAGGTAATTAAGAACTTAATTAATTAGGAAATTTATAATTGATTATACGGCTAAGTCTGACTTGTAGGTGATCCACCTTTCTCAATCAATTAATAGACTTAGTAATAAAACCAATGATAAGCTAAGCTTCCTAATTATTTGAATTCTTTTTACCCTTAAAAAAATATTTTAAAAAAACATAAAAATAAAAGTAAAAAACAATTGGCTCAACACTTCCTAGTAGTCAAGGTCAAGCCAATCCAAGAACGATTAGTTGGGACACATTTGGGAGATGGGAAATGATAATATAAGCCCTAGTTAGTACATTATGTAATTAAATTTATTAGTTTATCAATCTATTTAAAAAGTTCAAGTTATTAATAAGTGGGTAAATAATAGAATTATAATTTAGGGTGATTAAGAAGAATGCTAACAGAAAATATATATATATATATCTTTCGAATTTATGACCTAGCTATAGGAGCTTGAGATTTCTACCCTCTAAATGGACAAGAGCTTCGTAAATTTTTTTTTTCCACTATTTTGATAGGTGACAAGAGCTTCATAATTTACCCAATGTGGTCAGAATCAACATTGATGTCAGTAGCTTGGAAGTAATCTAGTAAATTACTCTTGAAAATTTATCATATTATTATTTATTTCAGTTTAAGATATCGACTATCTCCGATACTGGTTACTGAAAAGTAATATGGTAGATCGACCTCAGAAATATACGAATGGTAGAGGTCTACCACCAGACCACCTCAACTCACCAAGACACTTCCAATTGGCCGAGTCAGTGTACGTAAGAAACATCACTAGTACAAAAAGAGTATATCACGACCGTTTTTAACCATCATGGTATCTTTTTCACGATGGTTTTCTAACCGTCCTGATATCTATGATAGTTAGGGGTGGCAATTCGTGTCACGTATCGGGTTCGTGTCGTGTTAGAGCTGTGTCAATTTTTTTCTTCTCCGACCCGAACACGACCTGCGACACGAACACGAAACGAAACCGCGACACGAACCCGTCATGGGTTGACACGACACGAACCGAAATTGACCCGCGACACGAAATTGACCCGAAATTTGACCCGCACACGAACTTGACCCGAAATTGATACGAAAAAACGGGCCCAACACAAACACGACACGTTTTTTTTTTTTGTGTGTGTGTGTCAATTTTTCCCAACCCGAACACGACCCGCCCCTATTTTTCCCAACCCGAACCCGTAAAATTCGTGTCGTTTTCGAGTCGTGTTGTCGTGTCGCGACCCATATTGCCACATTTAATGATCGTGAAATCTATTTGGACTCCACGATGGTTTTTTAACCATCTTGAAATTGATAAAATTGACGCCAAATTAGAAGTAGATAGTAATTTTCCATGATGATTTTTTCAAAAAAACCATCATGGAAAGTTAACCTACCATGATGGTTTTTTTAGAAAACAATCGTGTTAGGTTTACTTTCCATGATGGTTTTCTAAAAAATGGTCGTGGAAAATTACCTACCATGACCGTTTTCTGAAAAAATCATTGTGGTATGTGATCATTCCATGACCGTTTTTTTGCAAAAACGATCATGATAGATGACCATTAAAAAAAAAATTACACAATTCATCTAATTTCCCACGGGTAGCAAATGCCGTGTGTTATATTCATTGCACAGCCTAGATTAAAATAATAGTTAATTTTCAATTGATTTTATGTCACAATGTACAATAATTATTAAAAAAACATACACTACATTACAAAACTTATAGATTATTTTCTAACTATATTGGATGAACCACATTACAAAATTAGCGACTCTTGCCTTACTAAACTTATGTCAACATTGGTATAAAAATCCTTAGTTTGAAGTAAATATAGTCCATCGAAAGTCAAAGTTATTTCTCTCATAAAAGCTAAAACAAAATAACCGCATTCAACATGACTTTCTTTTAAGGGATATCGAACAGTATCAATCAACGTTTCGTAGTTGCGTCACTTTCGTACTCTTTTTCCCACCAAAATTTTCTAGTCATTAAGTACCCTAACAATTTAAAAAAGTTAAAAAAATTTAAAATAAGAAAAATGTAATGTCAAATCATAATTTGGAACATAAAAATATACTTACAACTTAATTAGGTTGAACATGTAATATACAAAAGCATAAGTCACAAAATCAATACTTTTTTTCAAAAACAATCTAAACCAAATCCTCACCCAAACATTTAAATCAATCTAAAACTAATCCTCACCTAAACACGTAAATATCATACAATCGGGTATTTTGTCGAACATGTAATATGTAAAAGCATAAATCATAAAATCAATAATTTTTTCTGGAAAATAATCTAAACCAAATACTTACCCAAATATTTTAAATCAATCTAAAACTAATCATTACCCAAACACGTAAATATCATACAATTGGGTATCTTGTCGAACATGTAATATGTAAAATATAATCAAGTTATCAAAAAAAATTTTTTTCGGGAAAACAATCACCCAGAACCACAAATACAATTAACAATCACCCAAAATCACAAACACAATACACCAAATGGTCGTCAAAATCATAATATGTGCAGTGCAAGAGAAAGCAAAAGAGAGAGAGAGACTTATCAATTCCACAGGCGTGGGTACGGTGGCGCAGTAGTTGGGTAGGTGGCAGAGGATGGGTTTCAAGGAAGAGATTGGAGGGAGGAGTTGCGGTGGAGATTAGAGGCGAGAGAAAGAAGGAGAGGCCTGAGAGATATGGAGGGGTGAGAGAGATTGGAGGGAGGGCGGCAGAGATTGGAAGCGAGGTAAAGAGGGAGAGACATGAGAGATAGTGGAGGGAGGAGTCACAGAGGAGGAGATGCATTTCGAGGGAGAGATTGGAGGC
Source organism: Ficus microcarpa (assembly GCA_025413485.1). Taxonomy (NCBI): domain Eukaryota; kingdom Viridiplantae; phylum Streptophyta; class Magnoliopsida; order Rosales; family Moraceae; genus Ficus; species Ficus microcarpa. The sequence goes on along the minus strand of CM046377.1, from coordinate 45,528,741 downwards.
AAGAGTGAAAGATGCATGAGAGATAATGGGTTTCGGGAGGGAATGATGTTTTTTTTTAATTTTAATTTTAATTTTTTATTTTTTATTTATGCTCTAAAACCCACAGCCGAAAATCTGAAAAACAAAATTTAAAATTTAAAAATTCATGTTTCCACGACTATTTTTAAAAACTGTTGTAGAAGTTTTTAAAAACCATCGTGAAAGCCAAAGCTTCCATGACCGTTTTTAGAAATCCAATTTCATGTCGTGTTTTTACCGTACTCTCCATGACTATTTTTTAAAAATGATTGTGGACACTCCGATGTGAAATCCACATTTTGTATTAGTGCATGCTACGGCACGAAAATGAATAATTCTATTTGCACCCCAATAATTCATGAATACACCCACCAAATCAAATTATGTCTTTAGTGCAATTATATCTCATATGCTAAAGTTACTTTAATTCCCTTTCAAATACACTTTTATATTTTCTCTAAATTAACTATATATAAATAATTAATTTTTCTTAAAAGAAGTCAACCCGGTAATAATGGTAATGAATATAGTTCATAATATTAACATATAATACCAAAATCTATACGAATGCTTGTTCATCGTTCCGTGCGCATAAAACCACAAGTTTGGCGAATTACAAAACCACGAGTAGGGTTTTACCCATAATCAAGACAAAATAAAAAGGTTACTAGAATCTTGTTAGCTAATTTTTTTTTTTTTTTTTTCAAAAAAAGTTCATTATTACTAATTGGATTCGTAATCATTCAGCTGTACTTTCTCGATTTTCCCTACTGATTTGGTGCTTATGCATTATTGTCCATTTTTTCTTTTTCTTTTTTTTTTTCCTTCTTTTTTTAACTACTGTATTTGACTTTTCGAGCGGCAAGAACGCCTAAACACTTTGATATTTTATGTTCATGCATGAGTTTTTATTAGTATCATTTTTAAGTAATTATGGTTGTAATTTGGGGAAGAAGAATTTTTTTTGTGATAAAGATTTGTTAGCTGTTTTTGATAAAACGAATTAAAATTAAAATGAATTTTAGGGTGTGAGAATGTTAAATCCGGAATTATACAAAAAGATATATACATAAAAGGATAGATCATTTAAATATATATTAAGAAATATTAAGAAAGTAGAGACATTAATAATTTTAAAGAGTGTAAATATAGTCACGCAAGCTAATCCAACCCATATATATAAGGAAAGTGCTAAAAATCAAAAGACCCAGAACCAAAACTATTAAAGATGTCCAATCTTTTGTGATAAAGATAGTAGCACTAAGCATGATCATTTCAAAACTATTCTTGAAAAGCATAAAGAAAAGGCTAATTTGTACGGACCCCATCTGAATTTTTTAAATATGACAATTTAGTTCCTAAACCTTTTTTCTTGGAAATCAATCTTCTGAATTTATTATTTTTTAACACTGTTAGTCCTTTTTACTCAAATTATTAAACTTTAGACGGTTTTTAACACATAACTTGCACATTATAGCCCAAGAAGGGCATTGTTAATCAATTTTACTTAATTTCAATACAAATTCCTTTTAAAGTTTAGATTCAAGTTCGAGTTATAATAGAATTAGGTCCAAGTTTTCAAAAAAAAAAAAAAAATTGTGCTGAAATTAAATGAAAATGTAGCCAAAAAAAAAAAAAAAAAAGGTAAAAATGATTATCAATCCCTTTCTTGGGTTATAATGTGCAAGTCATATGTAGATGTGAGCAAGATGGTTAGGCGGTAGATGTCAACATTTGGGAGCAAATGCCAACTGATAATATGCAAGTGGCAACAAATGATTGTTTTATAGTTGAGTTTTATTGGTGAATGAGTTTAAGTTGGAAATTTTAAGTTTTAATATTAATTTTCGTTGACTTTTCAGAAAAGAGAAAAAACTTTTTTAAAAAAAGACAAAAACTGATATGAAAAAGTATATTTTAGTTTGAAATGAGATAGTGAATCAAACATCACCTATCTTTTTTAAAAGAGTCTAAGTAAGAATATTATTTTTTAGATAATTAAGAACTTAATTAGGAAATTTATTATTGATTATACGGCTAAGTCTGACTTGTTGGTGATCCACCTTTCTCAATCAATTAATAGACTTAGCAATAAAACCAATGATAAGCTAAGCTTCCTAATTATTTGAATTCTTTTTACCCTTGAAAACTATAAAAAAACATAAAAATAAAAGTAAAAAACAATTGGCTCAACACTTCCTAGTAGTCAAGGTCAAGCCAATCCAAGAACGATTAGTTGGGACACATGCGGGAGATGGGAAATGATAATATAAGCCCTAGTTAGTACATTATGTAATTAAATTTATTAGTTTATCAATCTATTTAAAAAGTTCAAGTTATTAATAAGTGGGTAAATAATAGAATTATAATTTAGGGTGATAAAGAAGAATGCTAACAGAAAAAATATATATATATATATCTTTGAATTTGTGACCTAGCTACCTAGCTATAGGAGGTTGAGATTTCTACCCTCTAAATGGACAGGAGCTTCGTAATTTTTTTTTTCCACTATTTTGATAGGTGACAAGAGCTTCGTAATTTACCCAATGTGATCGGAATCAACATTGATGTCAGTAGCTTGGGAGCAATCTAGTAACTTACTCTTGATAATTTATCAGATTATTATTTATTTTCAGTTTAAGATATCGACTATCTCCGATAATGATTAACGAAAAGTAATATGATAGATTGATCTCAGAAATATAAAAATGGCAGAGGCCTACCACCAGACCACCTCAGCTCACCAAGACACTTCCAATCGGCTGAGTCAATGTACGTAGCAAACATACTACCTCAGGAAAATGAGTAATTCTATTTGTACCCCAAAAATTCATGAATACACCCACCAAATTAAAATATATCTTCAGTGCACTTATATCTCATATACTAAAGTTACTTTAATACCCTTTCAAATACACTTTTATATATTCTCTAAATTAACGATAAATAAATAATTAATTTTTCTTAAAAAAAAGTCAACGCGGTTATAATTGTAATGAATATTGTTGAAGCATTATCATAATTGATTAACATATAACATCAAAATCTATACGAATGCTTGTTCATCGTTTCGTGCGCCTATAAACCACAAGTTTGGCGAATTACAAAACCACAGGTTGGGTTTTACCCATAATCAAGATAAAATAAAAATGTTACTAGAATTTTGTTAGCTAATTTTTTTTTTTCCAAAAATAGTTCATTATTGCTAATTGGATTCGTAATCATTTATGACTTCTTTGATGAAACAGTTCAACTCAAACTAAACTGTACTTTTTCATCTCTATTTTTGTATTTTTCGGAAAAGTCAATAAAAATTAGAACTAGTTTTTAAAAAGTCAACCAACTCAAATTTAAAAATTTCAACTCAAACTGTTTCACCAAACGGACCCTTAGTTGTACTTTCTCGATTTTCCCTACTGATTTGGTGCTTATGCATTATTGTCCCATTTTTCTTTTTCTTCTTCTTCTTTTAACTACTATATTTGACTTTTTGAGCGAATGCTTAAACGCGTTGATATTTTATGTTCATATACGAGTTTTTATTAGTATTATTTTTAAGTAATTATGGCTGTAACTTAGGGGAGAAGATTTTTTTTTTTTTTGTGCCAAAGATTTGTTAACTGTTTTTAATAAAACGAATTAAAATTAAAATGAATGTTAGGGTGTGAGAAGGTTAAATCCGGAATTATACAAAAAGATATGGACATAAAAGGATAGATTATTTAACATTAAGAAAGTAGAGACATTTATAATTTTAAGGGCTGTAAATATAGTTACTCAAATTAATCCAACCCAAATAAGGAAAGTGCTAGAAATCGAGAGGCCCAAAACTAAAACGATTAAAGAAGTACAATCTTTTGTGGTAAAGATAGTAGCACTAAGCATGATCATTTCAAAACCATTCTTGAAGAGCATAAAGAAAAGGCTAATTTGTACGAACAAACATTTGAATTTTTTTGAATATGATAATTTAGTTCCTAAACCTTTTTTTTTTTTTTTTTTGAAAATCGACCCTTTGAATTTATTATTTATTGAGACTGTTAGTCCTCTTTACTCAAATCATTAAACTTTGGACGGTTTTTAACATATAACTTGCACATTATAATCCAAGGAGGGCATTGTTAATCAATTTTGCTTAATTTCAATACAAATTCTTTTTAAAGTTTAGATTCAAGTTTGAGTTATAATAGAATTAGGTACAAGTTTTCAAAAAAATTTGTGCTAAAATTAAATAAAAATGTAGCAAAAAAAAAAAAATTAAAGGTTTGTTTGATATTTAGGTTGAGTTTAAGATGAGATGAAATTTTTAACTTGAGATTAGTTGATTTTTTAAAAACTAATTATAATTTTTGTTGATTTTTTCAGAAGAAATTAAAAAACCAGCTGTAAAGTACATTTGAACTCAACTGTTTCACCAAACATAAACCAAGTAAAAATGATTATCAATCCCTTTCTTGGGTTATAATATGCAAGTTATATGTAAAAAAACCTTTTAAATTTTAACAGAATTGAGTAAGAAAGACTAATAGTGCTAAAAATTAATAAGGTCAGGATTGATTATCAAGAAAAAAAGTTTGAGAACTAATTACTAAATATGAATAATTCAGGAGGTGTCTATATAAAAGAGCCCAAAGAAAACTAAAGACACCAAATGAGATAAAGAATAGGATAAAGCAATAAAAATAAAAAAAAAAAAAAAAACCTAACAAGGTCGCTCGTTCTATCCAAATCAGAACTCAGGGAAGACAATATTTGTATTCGGCCAATTCTAGTTCAGTAGCAAGTGAGTTTTGCTTCATTACCCAAAAAAAAAAGTGAGTTTTGTTTAGAAGGTAAATTCAAAAATTATAAATTTGAGAAATAAGTTGTCAAGTACTATAAAGTTTGGGATAGCAATACTAGCACTGATGCCACTTACACTAATTATTTTTTGACAGCCTACCCTTTAATTTTTAGTTTTGACAATTTATCTTTTAAATTTATTAAATTGTTACAATTGTGTACCTTATGAATTAATTTACTACGTGTAAATTACAACTTTTTTGAACTTTAATCATTCAAATCAAATATACAAATTATTACTTTTTAAAAATTTTATAGTATGTTCAAAATTTACAAGTTCTTTTTGTCCAAAAAAAAAAAAAAAAAAAAAACCCTAGAAACAAATTCCAAAGACCAAGTTCCCTCCCTTTTTTGCCTTCATCCTTCTCCTAACAAATACACAACGCAACTCCCACGGAGGCATGTTATGCGTTTTTTATCCCAAAAATTTTATAATTTTATAATTTTTATCCTATTAAAAATTGAAAATTACCATATAGCTCCTATTAAAATTAATTCTATTAAAAAAATTTATGATTTTTTTGACTTTATCTCACTAAAAATTAAAAATTCTTAATAATCCTTTAAAATTTTACCATTTAATTTATATATTTATATTTTTGAGGGGATTTAATTTTTATATTTTGATGTTATTTATTTTTTTCGTTAAAATAAATTTGTTAATACGCCCCTAACATCATCAGAAACGGCGCTTTGCTTTTACTGGGAGAATATGGTCAAAAGCTTCTTAACAGGCTCATATCGACTGCCCTTTTTCACGTTCGTTTTTTTTTTTTTTTTTGGGCAGCAAAATGTTCTGAGTTTTCTGAATTTTCCGTTCCCTAGAAAATCGAAAAGAAAAGATAATTGTTGTATTTTTTTCTTTTTTTCTTTTTCATTTTTTAAGAACTGTAGTAGCTTCATTGAACTCGACAATTTCTGCAATTTGTGAAATTTGGTACTTCTATTGTTTATTTATTTATTTATTTATTTTTGTTCCTTTGTTTGTTTACTCGAGAAATGATGAGCTGAATAGAATGAGGCAAAAATTGAATTCGGATCGAATGGGTAGGGAAAGGAGAAGAAAAGCCTGAAATTTCATGGGAACATTTATCTCAAAAAAAAAAAAAAATAAATAAATAAAAATAAAAAACTGATTCGAAAGTTGTTTTAGGGTTCAGTGGAGTGGAAATTTGGTGCTTTTTTCCTTTAATTATGTATGAGGCGTTTTTTAACATACGTATGTATATGAAAATTTGGATTTATGTGTCAAAATTGTGTGAAATTGAAATATATATGTTTTAAGCTTTTTATAAGAGAGTACGGAACTGTTTTTTTCATGAATCATGATTATATGTATATAGGTATAATTCTTTTGCTTGTTATTTTGTGTCAATTGGTTCTGATTTGGTTCTTAGAATTTTTGTAAGGGTAAGAAACAAATAGTACATTTGTTGTGTTACGTTGTCTACTTTACAATTTGATAACGATTCCTGAATGTGGAAATTGCTGTTTACAGGTACGATGTTATCCGGTTGCATTGTCTAAGGGAGCATTAAAATTGAGAAGAAAACAAGGGAGTAGTTGGTAAATTATGAGTTCATATGTTTGTCTTTGACTTCTGAATCTTAAAGACATTTAGATTTCAGCAATTCTCTTCCTGGTGAACTTACGGGCTGCTTGTCTCCAACTTAACTCCATCACTGAGTTTCCACATGCTTTCTCTCCCAAGATTCAGAGCTATTGCACTTTTGGACCTCAAAGTAACATCGGTGTACCAACTTACACAAATCCACGCCTAGTTGATCGTCAGTGGCCTCAACTCACCCTCCCATGTCGCTAAACTAATCCGGCAATACTTCATCTCATCAAACCCACATAGCAACAGCCGTGACGCCTGTTTAGTGTTCAAGAACTTTGGCAAGCCAAACGTTTTTCTCTTCAACACTTTGATAAGATGTTCAAAACCCAATGAGGCTATTCTCTTTTTTTCCAATTGGGTATCGGGGGAGGCTTGGAGTTTGATAATTTTACGTATATTTATGTTCTTGGCGCATGTGCTCGATCACCTTCGATGCCCACGATATGGGCAGGGAGACAAATACATGCCCGTATAACGAAACATGGTATTATGTCAAATATTACGGTACAAACCACATTAATTCATTTTTATGCAAGCAACAAGGATGTTGGGTCAGCACGGAGGGTGTTTGATGAAATGACAGTGAGGAACAGCATCACCTGGAATGCGCTGATCACTGGGTATTGTTCGCAAAAAGGAACCACTTGTGTTGGGTTGGTTTTGTTTAGGGACATGCTGGATGATGGTTGTGGGACTGGGGCAAAACCGACAGATACTACAATAGTATGCATTCTTTCTGCCACTTCTCAGTTAGGCGTATTGGAAACCGGGGCATGTGTTTATGGATATATTCAGAAGTCAATCTGTGTTCCTGAGAATGATGTGTTTATTGGCACTGGTCTTGTTGACATGTACTCGAAATGTGGATGTCTTGAAAATGCTTTGTCTGTTTTTACACGGATGAAGGAGAAGAATATCCTAACGTGGACCGCTATGGCAACCGGGCTAGCCATTCATGGAAAGGGAGAAGAAGCAATGGAGCTTGTGGATGCAATGGGGACTCATGGAATGAAACCCAATGCGGTGACTTTCACTAGTTTGCTTCTGGCTTGTTGTCATGCTGGGCTTGTTGTCATGCTGGGCTTGTTGAAGAAGGACTCCATTTGTTTCATAGCATGAGCAAGTTTAACGTCGTACCTCAGATGCAGCACTACGGCTGCATCATTGACCTCCTTAGTCGGACTGGGCTCTTGAAAGATGCTTATGAGTTTATAAAAAGGATGCCTGTTGAACCTGATGATATCTTGTGGAGGAGTTTGCCAAGTGCGAGCAGAATCCACGGGGACACCGCAATGGGTGAGAAGGTTGGAAAGCTCCTCCTACAGAGATGGCCAGAGCAGAGTTCTTTGGATGCGAATAGTGAAGACTATGTGGCTTTGTCCAACATTTACGCTTCTGCAGGAAAGTGGGAGGATGTGGAGATGGTGAGAGAGGAGATGAAGGTCAAAGGAATCGAAAATAAAGCTGGTTATAGTTCAGTTCAAACTTTCATTATCTAGCTCCTGGATGGGTCCTACTCTTTTTTGCAAATCACAAAGACTCGAACTACGGGATAGATGAAAGTATCCAACAGCTTGTGTTGGTTGTTTAGATGATGAGGACTTTGAAAGTAAATGAAAATGGCGCTATTGACAGGACTCCGGGATGTTAAAACGGTAAAGATTTTATTAGTTCGGAAGGAGAAATCTAAGGTTTTATTATTTTGCCATTTTATTTCATATCTTGGTTGATGAATTCTTTTTTATTCTCTCTCTTTTGTTCTCTTCCAGGTAGTATCACTTTAATAATGGAGCTTTCTTCTTTTTCAGCTAATGGAGACATCGGTTTTTTACAATATTCTTAGGTTTCTTCCTTTCCAGTGAAGATGATTAATAGACCACCCCTATGGATTCAAGGATTACTTAGCATCCGACGAATCAAAGAATATTCTGATAATGCTAAACCCTAATTAAACTGGCTATCTCGTCCCGGTTACATCGACTTTTGTTGTGTTCCAAAATGTAAATCTGTTCTATTGAACAGCTTTTTCAGCAACATTTTTGTTTGATGTCTTTGTGAAAAAGCTCTTACTCTCATGAGGTCATGTTACCAAAATATAGTAGTAGAAAAAGAAGTGCCACGTGGACAAAGTCGTTGAAGATCTTCGCCTTGTTTTAGACTAAAGTAAACTGCAAGAGACTTCTAAGTTGTATTAATATACAGATTGGGAGAACAAAACTTGCTGATTCTCACATATTCTCAGAACAATAATATTTTACATGAAGTTTGTATCTTGGCTGTTCATACACCATATCATTTTATACAGAATTCAGTTGCGTCTATGGAAAACAAAGAGAGAGCCTCTAGAGCCCTTTCCCAGCCTGACCTTGTCATCTATGTATGTGATCTGCAGTTTCACCTCACTCTCACTGCCATATCGAAACTGAAAAGGTCCGACCTTCAGTTCTGGTGGTTCGAATATGACCTGGACCCACTCATCATCTCGAGCCTTTAACTTTCCTGCTCAGACAAATGTGAATGGGATCAATACAAAAATCATATTTTCGACGGCAGGTTTTATGCTATGAAGGGCAACAACTGCTCAGCCAAGAGAACCATCCTATGATTGGCGATGAACTTAAAATGAAGAAATGAGTATCCAAATCAGCCCTTTCAAGGAAATTGCATGGTCCAACTGAGATGGTAAGTTTATAGTATCTGACCCTGGCTTTGTAAAGTAACTTGGCTTCTATGAATATCAACCTTTTTTCAGTACCAAGGAAAAGAAAAGAAAAGAAAAGAAAAGAAGGACAACAGCCTTTTCAGAGAGGGGAAAATTCTGTTAGATAAAGTTATAAACTATCATATCGCATCAGAATCATATCAGATTAAGAAAAGTATGACAATTTGACGGAATCGGGTGAATATTTGACAGTTTAGAACCATGTCCCCTTGAGGTTATTTATTTATTTATTTATTTATTTTTAACTCGTACATAACAACAATGTTTTAGGATTAGATAACAAGGTAGAAGGGACAGTGATCAACCTTTGACAATACAAACTCATGCAGAGATGTAGTAACAAACCTTTCAAAGAGACCTCTCCATCAAGGAACCCAAAGACGGTAAACGACACTTTGTTTTTGACGATTTCAGGAGCTTCTAAAGCCTGAATCATTTCCTTTGCTTTGAAGAACAGCCGACTAAATGCACTCCTGTACCCACCCCTGGTGAGGTCGGCACTGAGCAGTATACCACATCCCACTCTGCAAAATCCACCTGATTATTAACTCATCATAAACAAAAGGGTTTTTAGCAATGTTGGACACCCAACCCACCCCCCACAAAAAACTTCTCATTTCTGACAACGTGCCTCCTAAACTTTTTAAATTACCGCAATGTTCCCTCTTTTATTTACCGTCCCACTAAATTAAAAACAAAAAGCCCATGCTGGCCTAATTTGAGGACGGAAAAACCCATATCCGATCTAAAATTTCCAAATCCAATACAAATTTTAATACAAATCTTCCGAATTAAATTCCTCAGTTTAATGGAAAGTGAAATGGGTTATGCTGCAATAATTTAGAAAGTTTGGGAAGCAAATTACTAGTATTAGAAGTTTAGGAGGTAAATTATCAAATATAAATAAATTTAGGGGGCATCAATGCTAAATAACCCCAAACAAAAAACTAAAAAGTCATTTTTTTTTTTTTTTTTTGGTTTGGCGATGAGTAGATTCTCATTCAAACCGAGATCAAATCTGAAGCATATACTAATATGTTCATAGAGACATAGACAACAAGAAAACATCCTTTGAAAGTTTGCACTTGGAATGAGGGGAATACAATTAATATATCTGTCCAAATTACAATTGGGTTTGCAAATTGCAATAAAATAAATAATTTAACAAACAAAACAAAAGAACGAAGTTAATCTTGTAAACTCCATCAATTTTGAGAGAATTTAAATTGTAGATTTTACCTCCAAAAATGAGAGGGCTTTTCACAGGGTCACTAACACGGAACTTCTGCAACTCATTGTAAACCTTGAATTACTTATTATATAGTTATCAGTTCCGGATAAATGTTCTAGCTTTGTCACTAATCAAGTAGCCAATAACTAATTGATAATTTTCATAATTTAACAAGATCTGGGATATTTATTGAATTTAAGTTTAAAATAATCAAGTAGTCAATAACTAATTGAAGGGGCATTTTGCAATTGGAGGAGAAGGACATGAAATGAAAAAGAGGGGTGGAAAAGTATGGTATGGGTGCATCTTAGTAAATTCAACATCATTGTTGCAAACCATTCTAATCAAATGATTAGAAATTCGTTATCCACCATGGGGAAAAGCACGTTTACTTCATGGTAAATTGTGAAGAATGAAAAAGAATGAAAACTACACCCGCTTGATGACCGTTGATCCTAATTTGAAGGGCTTGTATTCATTGACTGGTAGAAGAATTGAGACCCGGTGTCAGAAGAATACCTTGTCACTCTACTAGTTAACACACTTTTTGCGCTGTCCTTTGAGGTTTTGGGGGAAATGAGGAGTTAACAAAACAAAATCTCATTTTTATATCGAGGGTGACTTAACATGGTGATGGAAGGGAGAGATTGGTAGGTAATTTATGAGCTTAGGAAAAATGAGAAAAAGGAAGAGGCACAACTCTTGCAAAATCTTCCACAACTAACCAAGCCACAAGTGGGAGGGTAGGGTGTCCCGGTTTTCATGACGGTTCAAAAAAGATAAAAGTTTTTAATATTTTATTTCATTATTACGAGAGGAGAGTTTGCATTAGGAAGGGCGAACGATTTTTGATGAATATTGCTTACAATCGAAATCTCAAAATTTCTTATATGTTTGGCTATCCACATACATGTTTCATGAATGTAAATATATATATATATATATATATATCTTCTCATTAGTTGACAGAGAATAAATTATCTATTTTACTCCATCTGTTGAAATACGAGAACATAAAACACTACCTTCCAGATCTAGATGTTGAATAAAATCTATAATATGATAACAAAATGCATTATACTTTTTATTTCTTGATGTTGAATAAAACCTAGGCACTATTGATGTTGAAAAATGGTCCAGTTGAACCCGCTAATAAATACTATGGGTTCCCAATTCGGTCACGCAAGGAATCAAAGTCCAACACTTCCAAAATTATTAATAGATTAATTAAATAGGAGGGGTGTAGATGAAGTGCTTACAATAAAAAAAAATAAAAATAAAAAAATAAAAACCTCCAATACATTGATAAACTTTTATTTTGGAAAAGAAAACAAAGACAAAGAACCTCCTATAGTATAAACAAAGTCACAACAAGAAAAAGCCAAATATTTTAAAGTCCATCTCTCTCTCTCTTTGTCTTTTTTCTTTTTAATAATACAACATCTACCGTTTTTATTTATTAAATAAAAATGAAAACATTCTTGATAGGACGTTTTGATGTTTCATTGAACTTGGTATTATATTTCAATGAAATATTCACAATGTGTTTAAATATTCTCTTTAATCATTCTGGTGAAATAAAATATGTGTTTGGATTGTTTATATTTAAAATATAGTCATTCTAATAGGTATTGAAATTAAAAGAGAGGAAGTATATGATGTGATTAGTAAAAGCAGATAAAAAAAAGGGGGAAAAATAAATAGTAAAATGAACGGGTGTACTGTTCAAATAAAAGTATATCACATTTAATATATTAAGATATTATTCAAGTTAAATAGGTGAACCAAATGAAGCATAAGTTACAAACCCGAGAGCTCACAACTAACCCCTCCATTTCTACCTGCCAACCTAGTCCTACAGGGCTTTTTACTCTCATTTTCTTATGGGATAACATCTATTGCTTGACAACAAATTGATGTCATCTTGAATAATACAAGTTTTTGAAACAAATTTACGATATAATAACAGCCTTATTTTTATGGATTGGACTAAGAAATGAGAGACATAGCAAATTTTTTTTGAAACAAATTGATGTCATCTCACGTCCATACAACATACACACAAACACCATCAGAGGATGTTACAAACTTGTCCGCCATCATAGCGTACAAATTCAACAGCAACAAGCTGGCATTGCTTACAACTCGGAGGAAGCACGGCGCCGTGCTTGGGGGACTTCTTTGGTTCTTGGGGCTTCTTCTGTTCCGGAGGCTTTGGGGGTCCGACACTGATAATCTCGGCGTATTTTCTCGCCTTCCTAACTTGCTCGACAATCATCACCGGATCAACATCCCCGACAACCGTTAACACTCCCTTCTCAGCGTTTACCGATATCTGATTTATTCCTGTTCATTGCCACCAATGACCTTTAGCATATAAGCAACACATAAAGCACATAATAAGTACACATATCTATGTATAAAACTAGATAAAATACCACAAAGCTTGGTCACTGCTTTTAGTACTGCCTTCTTGCACCTCTCGCAATTGATGTTTACTTTTAGCTCAGTTTTCTGCACGTATATATTATATATATACACGTATAGTATATATAGAATCAATAAACACAAAATCAGATAGGTGTGAAAACTTGGGATGAGAGAATCATTAATAGTAATGGAATTTGTTTTACCTTTATGGAGGACATACTTTATACGGGGAGAAATGCTCTCGGAAACAACTGCTTCGGATATAGGATTTTGCAGATGAGAAATTTAAGGAGGTGATAAATACATACATATATATATATATATATATTTGAAAGGACATATATATATTGGAATCATTCATAATAGCACAATATATAACGAGTCAGTGGGGTCCATTTTAATTGTTTATTGTGGGAAAATTAGCAATTTGTAAGCTAGTTATTTATGAAAAGTGTGTGTGTATATATATATATATATATATATGCGCAAACCAAGGACTTTGACAAGTATATTTTACCTTCCTTCTTGTCTTCAGATATCATATTTATGTATTATATACGTGATCCATTTCATTCAACATTAACATCTCTTAACAAAAATGATCCTTTTTACATTTTTTTTTTTACGAGTTTAAAGAGCTTTTTAATCATCATAATAATTGAAAAGAAAACAGCAACTAAAATACAAACGCAACTTCTTCTATGATCAATGGAGCAATTTATCCTATAAAACCAATCTTTTAAAACATGAAAATGTTGTTTCAAAAGAAAGAAAAAAAAAAAAAAGAAAGAAAGAAAGGAGAATGCATTTCAACATGAAATGAAAAATGAAAAATCTAAGGGCTTGTTTGCTTCGTCATTTTATTTCAACTCAAACTGTACTTTTTTTTGTCTTTTTCTTAAAAAGTTTTTGTCTTTTTCCCAAAAAGTTTTTTGTCTTCTCTGAAAATTCAAAAAAATTTACTATTACAACTAAAGTATTTCAACTCAAACTAACGAACCAAACGGACCCTAAATTAGAGCTCCCACACACGACAGATGACAAAAGACTAACTAAAATTATATACATATATATATATATAGTGATATTGTGACACTATGATGTGATAGTCATAATCACCAAAAACTTGACTTAAAAAGTTCTTAACTTCTTAAATACTTAAGAGCATGCGTACTGGCTTGGTCCTCCAAAGAAAGAGAACAAAAATATCATTGCATGAAGTTGTAGCTCTCACTATTTTTTTTCCATAAAACCCCGACTCCCAAGAACAAAAAGGATTCAATTGTGTCCCGTTTACTCACACAAGATGGGTCTCATATAGACCATAATGGTATGACCCATCATTTTGTACCCTTTGCTCGTTTTGCAAGTTGGAGAGTTGCAAAATAGAGTCGAATATTTTTCCACAATTTTAATTGTACATATATATATATATATATATATATTGCCATGGTAGGTTCATTGGAAGAGACCAAAAAAAAGTACTTATAAACTTCTAAGATTGTATATTGTAATTTTTCTTTTTTATAGAAATAGAAATTAATCTCCATTTTTTTGTTTTTTGTTTTTTATTTTCTTTCTTTCTTTTAGTCAACAAGATGGTTAGGCTGTAGATGTCAATATATGGGAGCAAATGCTAACTGATAATATGCTAGTAGCAACCAATGAATGTTTTATAGTTATATCTTTTTAAAAAGAGTCTACTTAAGGATATTATTTTTTTTAGATAATTAAGAACTTAATTAGGAAATTTATTATTGATTATTCGTCTAAGTCTGACTTGTTGGTGATCCACCTTTCTCAATCAATTAACAGACTTAGCAATAAAACCAATGATAAGCTAAGCTACCTAATTATTTGAATTCTTTTTACCCTTAAAAAATATAAATAAAACATAAAAATAAAAGTAAAAAACAATTGGCTCAACACTTCCTAGTAGTCAAGGTCAAGCCAATCCAAGAACGATTAGTTGGGCTACAACAATAACAATATGCAGAATTTTTTTTAAAATGTGTACCTTGTTTATATACATGTCAATTCGGCAATAACAATAGTTAGTAATGATAATGTAAAAACAAAACCGCCCAAGTTAGTATATTATGTAACTAAATTTATTAGTTTATTAATCTATTTAAAAAGTTCAAGTTATTAATAAGTGGGTAAATAATATAATTATATTTTAGCGTGATTATAAGAAGAATGCTAACCAAAAAAAAAAAAAAAAAACTTTGAATTTATGACCTAGCTATAGGAGCCTCAGATTTCTACCCTCTAAATGGACAAGAACTTCATAAAAAAAACAATTTTTCACTATTTTGATAGGTGACAAGAGCTTCATAATTTACCGAATGTGGTGGAAATCAACATTGATGTCAATAGCTTGGGAGTAATCTAGTAAATTACTCTTGCTAATTTATCAGATTATTATTTATTTGCAGTATATAAAATTCCGACTATCTCCGATGCTGGTTACCAAAAAGTAATATGATAGATCGACATCAGAAATATGCAAACAACAGAGGCCTACCACCAGACCACCTCAGCTCACCAAGACACGTCCAATCGGCTTTGTTAGGGGGTGTTTGGTGTTTAAGTTTGAGTTAAGATTTTTAAGTTTCAATAGTAATTTTTGTTGACTTTTTCAGAAAAGATAAAAAAATTTTTCAGAAAAAGACAAAAATTGAGTTAAAAAATTTGAGTTTGAGTGGGTGAACCAAACACCCCCTTAGTGTACGTAAGAAACATGCTACCACACGAAAATGAGTAATTCTATTTGCACCCCAAAAATTCATGAATACACCTACCAAATCAGAATATATCTTTAGTGCAATTATATCCCATGCACGCTAAAGCTACTTTAATACCCTTTCAAATACACTTTCATATATTATCTAATTAATTAACTATAAATAAATAATTAATTTTTCTTAAAAAAAAGTCAACCCGGTAATAATGATAATGAATATAGTTAAAGCATATCATAATTAATTAACTTATAACATCAAAATCTATACGAATGCTTGTTCATCGTTTCGTGCGCATATAAACCACAAGCTCGGCGAATTACATAACCACAAGTAGGGTTTTACCCATAATCAAAACAAAATAAAAAGGCTACTAGAATTTTGTTAGCTAATTTATTTTTTCCAAAAAAAGTTCATTATTACTAAGGGTGCGTTTGGTGAGCAATTTCATTTCAACTCAAACTGTACTTTTTTTTGTCTTTTTCCTAAAAAGTTTTTGTCTTTTTCCCAAAAAGTTTTTTGTCTTTTCTGAAAATTCAAAAAAATTTACTATTACAACTAAAATATTTCAACTCAAACTAACACACCAAACTCACCCTAATTGGATTAGTAATCATTTAGTTGTACTTTCTCGATTTTCCCTACTGATTTGGTGCTTATGCATTATTGTCCATTTTTTTCTTTTCTTTTTCTTTTTTCTTTTTGTAACTACTATATTTGACTTTTTCAACGACAAGAATACTTTAAAGGGGTGTTTGGTGTTAAGTTCATTTTAAATTAAATTATATATTTTTTATCATGATTTTTATCTTTTTCTGAAAAAGTTTTTGTTTTTTCTGAAAATGTTTTTTATCTTTTCTGAAAATTACTATTGAAACTTAAAAATTTTAAACTAAACACATTCACCAAACACCCCCTAACACTTTGATGTTTTATTTCATGTATGAGTTTTTATTTGTATTATTTTCAAGTAATTATGGCTGTAAGTTGGGGCATAAGAATTTTTTTAGTAATAAAGATTTGTTGACTGTTTTTTATAAAACGAATTAAAATTTAAATGAAAGTTAGGGCGTGAGAAGGTTAAATCCGGAATTATACAAAAAGATATATACATGAAGGATAGATTATTTAAATATATATTAAGAAATATTACGAAAGTAGGGACATTTATAATTTTAAAGGGTGTAAATTTAGTCACTCAAGCTAATCCAACCCAGATAAGGGAAGTGCTAGAAATCGAAAGGCCCAAAACGAAAACGATTAAAGATGTACAATCTTTTATGTTAAAGATAGTAGCAGTAAGCATGTTAAGGACACCATCTGAATTTTACGAATATAATAATTTAGTTCCTAAATCTTTTTTCTTAGAAATTGACCCACTGAATTTATTATTTTTTGATACTATTAGTCCTTTTTACTCAAATCGTTAAACTTTGGATGGTTTTTAACATATAACTTGCAAATTATAGATCAAGAAGGGCATTGTTAATCAATTTTACTTAATTTCAATACAAATTCATTTTAAAGTTTAGGTTCAAGTTTGAGTTATAATAGATTAGGTACAAGTTTTCAAAAAAAATTGTGCTGAAATTAAATAAAATTATATCAAAAAAATTAAGTAAAAATGATTATCAATTTCTTTCTTGAGCTATAACATGCAAGTCATATGTGAAGAACCTTCTAAATTTTAACATATTTGAGCAAGAAAAACTAACGGTGCCAAAAATTATAAGTTCAGGATTAATTGTCAGGAAAAATGTTGGAGAACTAATTACCAAATACTAATAATTCAGTAGGTGCATGTCTATATAAAAAAGCCTAAAGAAAACTAAAGACACCAAATGAGATAAAGAATGGGACAAAGCAATCAAAAAGATAAAAAAAATACCTAAGAAGCCTGCTCTTTTTATCTAAACCAGAACTCTTGGAAGACAATATTTATATTTGGCCAATTCTACTGCAGTAGTGAGTGAGTTTTGTTTTATTACCAAAAAAAAAAAAAAAAAAGTGAGTTTTGTTTAGAAGGTTTAAAAATTATAAATTTGAGAAATAAGTTGTCAAAAACTATAAAGTTTGGTATGATGATACTCTCACTAATGCCACCTACACTAATTATTTTTTTGACAACCTACCCTTTAATTTTTTATTTTAACAATTTATCTTTTGAATTTATTAAATTGTTACAATAATGTTCCTTATGAATTAATTTACTACGTGTAAATTTCAACTTTTTTGAACTTTAATCATTCAATCAAATGTACAAATTATAACTTTCTAAAAATTTTATAGTATGCTCAAAATTTCCAAGTTATTTTTTCAAAAAAAAAAAAAAAAAAAAAACTAGAAATAAATTCTAAAGACCTAGTTCCCTCCCTTTTTCCCCTTCATCCTCCTCCTAACTTTCCTTACCAACAAATACACCACGCAACACGCAGCGGCGGCATGTTATGCGTTTTTTGCTTTAATTTTTTACCCCAAAAATTTTATAGTTTTTTAATTTTACTTTATTAAAAGATTAAAAATTCTCATATGGCATTTACTAAAATTAATTCTACCCTAAGAAATTTTTTGGTTTTTTTATATTTAGCCCCTTAAAAATTAAAATTTCTTAATAGCTCCCATTAAAATTTTATAATTTAATTTTTATACTTTGATATTAATTATTTTTTTAATTTATTAATACACTATACTGATATTTACATCTAACTCCATGGCTGCCTAAAACCCCACCGGTTCCTTCCATCATCAGAGAAACGACGCTTTGCTTTACTGGGAGAATATGGTCAAAAGCTTCTTAACAGGTTCATATCGACTACCCTTTTTCACTTTCAAAATTTTTTTTTTTTGGCAGCAAAATGTTCTGAGTTTTCTGAATTTTCCGTTTCCTAGAAAATCAAAAAGAAAAGATAATTGTTGTATTTTTTTTTTTTTTAATTTTAAGAACGGTTGTAGCTTCATTGAACTCGATTTCTGCAATTTGTGAAATTTGGTACTTCTTTTGTTTATTTATTTATTTATTTTGTTGTTCCTTTGTTTGTTTACTCGAGAAATGATGAGCTGCATAGAATGAGGCAAAAATTGATTTCGAATCGAATGGGTAGGGAAAAGAGAAGAAAAGCTTGAAATTTCATGGGAAAATTTAACTTAAAAAAAAAAAAAAAAAACTGATTCGAAAGTTGTTTTGGTGCTTTTTTTCTTTAATTATGTATGAGGCGTTTTATCACACCCATATGTATATGAAAATTTGGATTTATGTGTCAAAATTGTGGGAAATTGAAATATATATGGTTTTTAACCTTTTATAAGAGAGTATGAAACTGTTTTTTCATGAGTCATGATTATATGTATATAGGTATAATTCTTTGTGCATTTTATTTTGTGTCAATTGGTTCTCATTTGGTTCTTAAAATTTTTGTAAGGATAAGAAACAAACAGTACTTTTGTTGCGTTACTTTGTCTACTTTACAATTTGATAACGATTCCTGAATGTGGAAATTGCTGTTTACAGGTATGATATTATCCGGTTGCATTGTCTAAGGGAGCATTAAAATTGAGAAGAAAACAAGAGAGTAGTTGGTAAATTATGAGTTCATATGTTTGTCTTTGACTTCTGAATCTTAAAGACATTTAGATTTCAGCAATTCTCTTCCTGGTGAACTTATGGGCTGTTCGCCTCCAACTGAACTCCATTACCAAGTTTCCAAATGCCTTCTCTCCCAAGATTCAGAGCTATTGCACTTTTGGACCTCAAAGTAACATCGGTTTACCAACTTAAACAAATCCACGCCCAGTTGATCGTCAGTGGCCTCAACTCGCCCTCCCTTGTCGCTAAACTAATCCGGCAATACTTCATCTCATCAAACCCACATAGCAACAGCCGTGATGCCTATTTAGTGT
Source organism: Ficus microcarpa (assembly GCA_025413485.1). Classification (NCBI taxonomy): domain Eukaryota; kingdom Viridiplantae; phylum Streptophyta; class Magnoliopsida; order Rosales; family Moraceae; genus Ficus; species Ficus microcarpa. Next base: position 45,509,236 of record CM046377.1, on the reverse strand, counting down.
TCAGGCACTTTGACAAGCCAAACGTTTTTCTCTTCAACACTTTGATAAGATGTTCAAAACCCAACGAGGCTATTCTCTTTTTTTCCAATTGGGTGTCGGGGGGAGGCTTGGAGTTTGATGATTTTACGTATATTTATGTTCTCGGTGCATGTGCTCGATCACCTTCGGTGCCCACGATATGGGCAGGGAGACAAATACATGCCCGTATAACGAAACATGGTATTATGTCAAATATTATGGTACAAACCACATTAATTCATTTTTATGCAAGCAACAAGGAGATTGGGTCAGCACGGAGGGTGTTTGATGAAATGACAGTGAGGAACAGCGTCACCTGGAATGCGCTGATTGCTGGGTATTGTTCGCACAAAGGAACTGCTTGTGTTGGGTTGGTTTTGTTTAGGAACGTGCTGGATGATGGTTGTGGGACTGGGGCAAAACCGACAGATACTACAATAGTATGCATTCTTTCTGCCACTTCTCAGTTAGGCGTATTGGAAACTGGGGCATGTGTTCATGGATATATTCAGAAGTCAATCTGTGTTCCTGAGAATGATGTGTTTATTGGCACGGGTCTAGTTGACATGTACTCGAAATGTGGATGTCTTGAAAGTGCTTTGTCTGTTTTTACACGGATGAAGGAGAAGAATATCCTAACGTGGACCGCTATGGCAACCGGGCTAGCCATTCATGGAAAGGGAGAAGAAGCATTGGAGCTTGTGGATGCAATGGGGACTTATGGAATGAAACCCAATGCAGTGACTTTCACTAGTTTGCTTCTGGCTTGTTGTCATGCTGGGCTTGTTGAAGAAGGACTCCGTTTGTTTCATAGCATGAGCAAGTTTAACGTCGTCCCTCAGATGCAGCACTATGGCTGCATCGTTGACCTCCTTAGTCGGACTGGGCTCTTGAAAGATGCTTATGAGTTTATAAAAAGGATGCCTGTTGAACCTGATGATATCTTGTGGAGGAGTTTGCTAAGTGCGAGCAGAATCCACGGAAACGCCGCAATGGGTGAGAAGGTTGGAAAGCTCCTCCTACAGAGACGGCCAGAGCAGAGTTCTTTGGATGCGACTAGTGAAGACTATGTGGCTTTGTCCAACATTTACGCTTCTGCAGGAAAGTGGGAGGATGTGGAGATGGTAAGAGAGGAGATGAGGGTCAAAGGAATCGAAAATAAAGCTGGTTATAGTTCAGTCCAAACTTTCATTATCTAGCTTCTGGATGGGTCCTACTCTTTCTTGCAAATCACGAAGACTCGAACTACGGGATAGATGAAAGTATCCGACAGCTTGTGTTGGTTGTTTAGATGATGAGGACATTGAAAGTAAATGAAAATGGCGCTATTGAAAGGACTCCGGGATGTTAAAACGGTAAAGATTATACTAGTTTGGAAGGAGAAATCTAAGGTTTCATTATTTTGCCATTCGATTTCATATCTTGGCTTACGAATTCTTCTTTATTCTCTCTCTTTTGTTCTTTTCCAGGTAGTATCACTTTACTAATGGAGCTTTCTTCTTTTTCAGAGAACGGAGACATCGGTTTTTTAACAATATTCATAGGTTTCTTCCTTGCCAGTGAAGATGATTAGTAGACCACCCCTATGGATTCAAGGATTACTTAGCATCTGACGAATCAAAGAATATTCTGATAATGCTAAACCCTAATTAAACTGGCTATCTCGTCCCGGTTACATCGACTTTTGTTGTGTTCCAAAATGTAAATCTGTTCTATTGAACAGCTTTTTCAGCAACATTTTTGTTTGATGTCTTTGTGAAAAAACTCTTACTCTCATGAGGTCATGTTACCAAAATATAGTAGTAGGAAAAGAAGTGCCACGTGGATGAAGTCGTTGAAGATCTTCACCTTGTTTTAGACTAAAGTGAACTGCAAGAGACTTCTAAGTTGTATTCAGATACAGATTGCGAGAACAAAACTTGCTGATGTTCACATGTTCTCAGAACAATAATATTTTACATGAAGTTTGTATCTTGGCTGTTCATGTACCATATCATTTCATACAGAATTCAGTTGCGTCTTTGGAAAACAAAGAGAGAGCCTCTAGAGCCCTTTCCCAGCCTGACCTTGTCATCTATGTATGTGATCTGCAGTTTCACCTCACTCTCACCGCCGTATCGAAGCTCAAAGGGTCCGACCTTCAGTTCCGGTGGTTCGAATATGACCTGGACCCACTCATCATCTAGAGCCTTCAACTTTCCTGCTCAGACAAATTTGAATGGGATCAATACAAAATTCATATTTTCGACAGCAGGTTTTATGCTATGAAGGGCAACTGCTCAGCCAAGAGAACCATCCTATGCTTGGTGATGAACTTAAAAGGAAGAAATAAGTATCCAAATCAGCCCTTTCAAGGAAATTGCATGGTCCAACTGAGAAGGTAAGTTTATAATATCTGACCCTGGCTTTGTAAAGTAACTTGGCTTATATGTATATGTCAACCTTTTTTCAGTGCCGAGGAAAAAGAAAAGAAAAGAAAAGAAGGACAACAGCCTTTCCAGAGGGGGGAAAATTCTACGATAGGGTACGCTAGATATAGTTGTAAACTATTATATCGTATCAGAATCATATCAGATTAAGAAAAGTATGACAATTTGACGGAATCAGGTGAATATTTGATGGTTTAGAACCATGCGCCCTTGCGTTTTTTTTTTTATTTTTTAAACTCATACATAACAATGTTTTAGGATCCGATAACAAGGTAGAAGGGACAATCATCATCCTTTGACAGTACAGACTCATACAGAGATGTAGTAACAAACCTTTCAAAGAGACCTCTCCATCAAGGAACCCAAAGACAGTAAACGACACTTTGTTTTTGACGATTTCAGGAGCTTCTAAAGTCTGAATCATTTCCTTTGTCTTGAAGAACAGCCGGCCAAATGCACTTCTGTACCCACCCCCTGGTGAGGTCGGCACTGAGCAGTATACCACATCCCACTCTGCAAAATCCACCTGATTATTAACTCATCATAAACAAAAGGGTTTTTAGCAATGTTGGACAACCGATCTAAAATTTCCTAGTCCAATACAAATTTTATTACAAATCTTCCAAATTAAATTCCTTGGTTTAATGGAAAGTGAAATGGGTTATGCTGCAATAATTCAGAAAGTTTGGGAAGCAAATTACTTATATTAGAATTTTAGGAGTAAATTATCAAATATAAATAAATTTAGGGGGCATCAATGCTAAAAAACCCCAAACAAAAAACTCAAACGTCATCTTTTTTTTTTTTTTTTTTTTTTTTTTGAGTAGATTCTCATTCAAACCGAGATCAAATTTGAAGCATAAACTAATATATTCATAGAGACATAGACAACAAGAGAACATCCTTTGGAAGTTTGCACTTGGAATGAGGGGAATACAGTGACTATATCGGTCCAAATTACAATTGGGTTTGCAATTTGCCATAAAATAAAGAAAATAAAAAACAAAACAAAAGAACAAAGTTAATCTTGTAAACTCCATCAATTTTGAGAGAATTTAAAAAGTAGTTTTACCTCCAAAAATGAGAGGGCATTTCACAGGCTCACTAACACAGAACTTCTGCAACTCTTGAGCCACTGCAGCTACCCTTTGGTGTTCTTCCTTCTTAAGCAGAACACCTCTATCTGTTTCTGCCACCTGATCCAAAATTACAGTTAATCCGACAATTATTTTGTCAAATGGCAGCTTTTGAACACTTATTTAAGTAAATAGTGAGACTTTTTCTTCTCAAGAAAGCTGATCCGTAGTCATTCATATGTCAGTTTGGCCGGTAAAAATCGTTCGATTAGTGATTGACATATTAATATTTTTTCTTTTAGAATACCCTATAATTTTGAGTAAATTTTCAAAAAAACCCCCTAAAAAGAAAAATTTTTATCATAATATCCTTGAATTACTCATTATATTGTTATCAGTTCCGGATAAATGTTCCAGCTTTGTCACTAATCAAGTAGTCTCATAATTTAAAACGATTTGGGATATTTATTGAATTTAATTTTAAAATAATCCAATAAAAAAAAAACAAGTTAGTTTAACGCTAATCATAGTTATCGAAATACTCTGATAATTAAAATTAAAAAACTACAAAATAAATCCAAACTGGTCGTAAAACTTGAAGGGTAGAGAGAGAGTAAACAAAAACCCATTTTACCTGGGAAAGAATAGACGCAACGAGATCTTCAGGGCCTGTCCGGCGTTGAAGGTCAGGGGCCGAAACCCAAGCGGAAGCGGTGACTCTCAAGTTCTTGCGCAGCCTTATCCGATAATGCGAGTGAGAAGAGACAGAGAACGCTCAGATTTGTGGGTTTGGAGCCACGAAAATCGACGAGCCTTCGTCTGGAATATGGCGATGCTGCTAAAGAAGACGCTGAAGTACCACCTGCTGCAGCCATGGAAAATGGAAATGGAAATTGAAAATGGAATCTTTTTTTTTTTTTTTTGGGTGTTTGGATTACCGGAAAATCGGAATCTGGTGGGGAAACAAAAAATGGATTGTCTTGGGCTCACGAGTAATCAGATAATTGGCTGCTTCATGCCATGTGGTCACGCTGATCGAGGTGGGACCCGCTTGATTTTCTTCTATTGGTGATTTGTGCTCCACGTTGGCAGATTTTTTTCCCACCCTTTCCTATTAATTAATTAAAAAAAACGCGAGGACATGCTCTTGCTGTGCATTCAAGAGGAATGTTCGCTTCGGTTACAAGGAATTAATGGTTAATTTGGATCATAAATTATATTAATTATTTTTATAATATTATCATCAAACTGAATATATAAATATAGAGTTTGAATTATATATTTAAATTAAAGCTTTGTTTGAAACAACAATTGAAATTACAATTTTTCAATTCATTTTTTCATTTCATGAAAAGTCAATAGAATTTAATTAGTTTTTAAAAAATTGAGCAACTTTATCTTAAAAGACTCAAGTCTTACCTGTTTATCAATCGCAAGCTAAATATACATTTGAATAATTTTGTTAAAAGGTAACATTTAAACGTATAGAGATATAAAAATAATTGGGTTACAAATTCTAAAAGGTATAAATTTGAATTTTGATTCAAGTTGAATGTTGTGAATAGTAAAACCACTTGAATTTCGATCACTAACCAAACACACATTGCATAAATGTAAAATATTCAAATTGAGGTTGATCCAAACAAGAGCTCTGCATAAGATCCTCAAAAAGGGTCGGTCAGTATTCGAACTTTTTATTGCAAATCTCTATGATAGTTCATTAATACCATTATTAATTAGGAGTGCTTTGTTACATATTTTCAAGCTCAAGAGGTAAATTAGTAAAATTAAAAGTTTAGAAGCTAAAATACATCTTTGTGATAAGTCCAAGAAACATCAGTGTAAAATATTAATATATATATATGTATGAATGTATATATTATGGACAAGAACTATCTTGGTTGAAAGAAAAATGTTTCTAATTCCAGACCTCATAAAAAGTCCCAACTCTTGCAAGTAGATTGTTTGGTTTATCTCTGAAATTAATGGAGGCTACATATGTATGTGTATATACATATACACGTCAATATATATAGGTCTAATAATGTTTCAGTTTATGAACTTTAAAACGTTTTAAAATCAGTATTCAAACTGTTCATTTATCTTATAATATTCATTCATTTCAAAATACAATTGAAAAACTGTAATTATTATGTAAAGATTAAGTATATCTTAATCAGTGATTTTAAAACGTTTTAAAATTCAGGAACTAAAATGAGATTGTCCAATTCTTTTTGACACATGCATGCCTATTATATTACTCAATGCTGCTGGAGCTGCACAAAAATTAAGAGTCCGTTTGGTTCCATGGTTAACGACGAAATTTTTATATTAGAGTAGGTTGACATATTTTAAAAATTAGTTATAATTTTTGTTGATTTTTTAAAAAAGATAAAATTTGAGATGAAAAATTTGAGTTGAAACTAAGATACCAAGGCTAATTTAAAAAAAAAAAAAAAAAAACCGTACTATGCACTATGTTTATGCCGGCTGGGTCACCAAAGAAAACATTGGTTTAATCAAACGACAACAATCCCCACGAGAAGTACGGGCCATTATGAGCTTTGCAAATTATTGAAATTAACGACAATTAATTAGTCATTAATCAGCCTTAATATTACGTGTAAGATCTCCATAACTCGCACATTGAGGGGAAAAAAAAAAAACCTTCAAATGTTATCCTTCCTTTTACAGATCTCGTTAAATTCCTCTTCTTCCTCTCTCATCATTTCCTTCTTCATCACCAGGTACTTCTTTGATCTTCTCTGTTTTTCATCACTGGCCAGTTTCATTTATATATGTGTGTGTGTATCTATATTTATACAATACAGTATTTCTATATCTTATAGAACAGAATGAGAATCATAAATGTTGTAGAATGTGAATGATCCGGATCAGACTTTATGCATGGTGTTTTTCCACAACCAGTAGAGATTATCTTTTTACGCAAAAAACCCAGAAAATCCACATTGCTTTTCATTTCTCAGATCAATTCTTTAAATATAGATACATACATATATATATACACACACACACACACGAATATATGTATATACATGCGCATTTGAAGTAAAAGATGTTGGCCCTTGGATGAATTGATGCAAGGAAACTTGTGCATGGCGGATAGGCATAAGAGGTGCTCTGGATAATGTCTGGCTCAAGACAGCGGCTACATTTGAACAAAAGGCCAACATGGGTTCTTCTATTGGTTTCCTTCGTGACTGTTTTTCTGGTTATTGCCTTTGTCTACACTCCGAGAAGCTCCTCCGCGGCTTGCTTCCTCTTCACTTCCAGCAGTTGCGGCACAACATTCTTCCAAAAGCCTTTATTGTCATCGCCTTTGCGGGAGTTGACCGATGCTGAGATCGCATCCGAGGCTGTGATCAGGGAGATTCTGAGGACCCCTCCCATCCAGTCGAAGAATCCCAAAATTGCTTTCATGTTCTTGACTCCCGGTTCCTTGCCTTTCGAGAAGCTCTGGGACAAGTTCTTTTATGTAAGAATCCGAAGAATTTATGTTCTCATTTGATCTCATTCGATATCTATTGTAGTGAAAGCAGCCAGTGTAGTATACCTGTCTAGTTCAGGTAAAATCATTTTCGAAACTCTTAACCAAAATGAAATGATTAGATCTTGGCTCTTGCAGGGCCACGAGGACAGACTTACGTTTACGTGCACGCATCGAAGGAAAAACCAATTCATGTGAGCCCCTACTTTGTTGGTCGAGATATACACAGCGAAAAGGTAGAGGCTTCCTTATCGAGTATCTACACATATATTTGTAGAGGTATATGTTAGTGTATATATTTGATATCATGAGTAACGACGTATTTGCAGTTGACGTGGGGAAAATTTTCAATGGTTGAGGCAGAGAAGAGACTTTGGCAAATGCACTTGCAGACCCTGACAACCAGCACTTTGTCCTGCTTTCTGATAGGTAATTTCTAAGTGCCGTCAGTGAAATTGGGCCACCTTTGTCTAATAGTATTTCATTCTGTTTTCTGGTATTAATATTCGTTTTCTTCTTCTCATGCCAGTTGTATACCGGTGCATAACTTCGAGTACGTGTACAATTATCTAATTTTTTCGAACGTGAGCTTCATTGATTGGTAAGAAGATCCATATTTTGGAAAAGAAACCAATGAGATTCAGGAATTGTTTCTCTACATTTTTTTTTGTTGCTGCAATATCACTTTTAATATAGTCGACTCTCTCTTTGTAGTTTTTTGGATCCTGGTCCCCATGGAAATGGCCGGTATTCAGATCATATGTTGCCTGAAGTTAAAAAAGAGGATTTTCGGAAGGGTTCACAGGTACACTTTTTCTATAGAAATCTTGAGCTTTTTATGCCCGACAGTTGCGCTTAGATTTTATATACTAAATCTTCATTTTTGCTGCTAATTGGTTGATGTACAAATTTTCATTCATTTAAGCTGTGATACCCCTTCTTGTGAATGGAGGCACAACATTACTGTTCTAAGTGTACATTCTACGGATATTAGCCCTCTTGAATAGCTAATATAGTACCCTTCTCATCACCAACACTATTGTCACGCCAAAAGGCACTGTGCCCTTGGAGAGTAGTCAGTGACACCGATTGCTACACCCGTCTTTTCAACATCTCCAAAATATCAGTTCGTTTCTCCTAATTAATCTGCCAAATGTCCTCATCCGAACATCTCCAGAAAGCTCTTATTTGTTTCTCCATGTGACTATGTAGAAATTGGGCTGTATATAGTATGATTTTTCGGGTTTAGGCAGCTTGCGATTTGATGATGCCTTGTAGAGCAGGGAGGGGAGAAGGAAGTCCGGCTGACAAATGGAAGATGAAACAAATAGCTCTCGAAATTGAGGTGTTTCATAGGCCAGAAATGAGTGAAAAAAATCTCATTTATATTAGATAAAATATTCACCGTACGAACTCTAAAAGGAAGCGGCCTTAGTTGTTTTGACCATTGAATATTCGGTACCATGAGAATTTTACGCCAAGATGATATCCAACTAATGGAATTATCATGACTCAATGAATAAGTACGCAATGATTCTCGGCCTACATCAAGCTTGATTTGAAATTCTGTTTCTTGTTTAACGCAGTGGTTTTCCATGACGCGGCAGCATGCAATCATTGTTATGGCGGATAGTTTGTACCACAAAAAGTTTAAAGTTTATTGCAAGGTAATATTCTTTTTCTTCTTCTTCTTGTTTTTTTTTTTTTTCCCCCATGATTTGAGCGTGTGGATGATCTAATTTCAGCCCGGAAATTATTGCTTCCTCTGTATGTGTACATGTTTATGCCGCATAGACCTTTAGCCTGTGTGTTTGGAACATTGGTTTGAAATTTTTTTTTTTTTTAAAGATTCCAATTCAACTTGATGTTTTCACTGTTTCAAAATCCACACCACACTAGTTTTTTCTCACCCCAAAACACCAATCCCCAAAAAGATTCTCAATTTTGGATGGGAATCTTTTTGTAAACAACTTTTCAAACCTGTAATATAGACGCAAGCTTAGATAAGACAATATGCAAAATGGAAAGACTTTGACCGATTGAGGGTAAAGTGTAATTTGCTCTTTTGTTTTGAATTTACCATCCGTTGGAGCTATGTATGAAGTAAAATCGCCAATTTACAATGGGATGGTTAAAAAAACTTGATCTCTCTTACAAAATTGATGAGAAAAAAAAAATTTGTTGACATCAAGATATTGATACTATCTTTGTTTTAATATTGCAGCCAAACATGGAAGGGCGAAACTGCTACTCAGACGAGCATTACTTGCAAACCTTTTTTCATGTCGGTAGTGCGACCTTTTCGTAGTACAATCTTTCTTTGTTTTGGTTGCCTTAACTGAATTTTAACAATTTTTGCCACAATGCCAAATCCATCTTTGTCAGATGAAAGATCCCGGTGGAATCGCGAATTGGTCAGTAACCCACGTTGATTGGTCAGAAGGGAAGTGGCATCCAAAATCGTATAGGTCTCAAGATGTTACGTTCGAGCTCCTCAAGAACATTACGGTACAATGCACGAGTCCACCATTTTTCTTAGCGTGCACTCGCTTTGTTTTACATGCAGTCTTACTAATTTGTTGACGCTTTGTAAACATTTTCAGTCCATTGATGAGAGCACTCATGTTACAAGTGATAAAGAGGTAAAAACACAATACACATTATACAATACATACGTACATACATCTATGTGTGTGTATATATATATATATAGCAGATTTGATCCTTTAACTTTTTACTATTGGCAAGTTATCTTCTAAACTTTCAATTATGACAGATTACTTTATAAATTTAGCAAAGTATGAGTGCACCCATATCGATGATTGTTGCTAAAATTTAGATGAAAACACCCTTGTAAACATTACTTGACCTCGTTCGAAGAAATTGGCTTAAAATTTAGATGATAATTAGAACATGTCATGTCATGTGCAAGCGGGTGCTTCCTTCTAAGTTATAACATTGTGTGGACCATCTATAACATTTTCACTAAACTCAAGGACAATTTGTCATAGTTAAAAGATCAGGAACCAACTTACCCATTACGTTAAAATTCAAAGGGTAAAAACACAAAAAACTCGAGTGTGTGTTATTATACCGGTATCTATATCTATCAAAATATATATTTATTTTGTAATGGCACTATTTTTGTTCTGCATCACATGTGATAATTGGTGTTCATTTGCTGATGCAGAGGACAGTAATGACCAGGCCTTGCATGTGGAATGGGGTGAAGAGACCATGTTATTTGTTTGCAAGAAAGTTTTACCCTGAAACTCTAGAGAAACTAATTTACCTTTTCTCCAATTATACTGAAGTTTACCATTGACATATATATATATATATATATACACATATATATTTTGCTCTTTTTAATTTTAATTTTTTTTAATTTTTATTTTAAATTCTGGTTAACTTAACACCATTTAATCTTTGCCCCATTTGGCAAGTGCTTGTGGTTGAAGAAGGAGAACAAGGATTTGGCCTCGCTTTGAGTCTCGGCTGCCTTTCTTTCTTTGTTTTTATTAACAATTTTCTGCCCTTTTTTTTTAGTTATTATTCATTCATTTACAATTTCAAGAAAATTCTTTTGTAGGTCTTTGTTTTGACATTTTAAACTTGTTTGTCTTTTTTTTTTTTGGCAATCAGTTTAGGAATATTTCTGTCTGAACGCAGAAACCTTCGATTTTTGTAAGACAAAGTGAGCAACCGAGAAAATCTATTATAACTACAATAAATACAATTTTTCACAAATAGAAATGTTACGTTTGGTGAGAGCGATGAAAAAAGAAGTGAATTACCTAGGTGATGAAAATAAAATAGAAGGGTGATGATTTTTTTTTTTTTTTTTTGGACAATCCATGAAACACTCTTGTTTTTCATTTTATTCGATTCACACTAAATTTTTTGGAATTTTTATTTTTATCTGTATAAATTTTGTAGAATAATATCCCTACTTTATAATCATGCTGACATTCAATGATCGAAATATACAACTATTTTTTTTCAGGCCTTCCGTCTATTTTTTGGTCAAAATTTCTAACTTTCGTTTTCATTCTACATAAACGGCTATCTTTTTGGGCCAAGTTTTACAACAATTTATCAATTATATATTAATGATATATTATCAGGACTATGGTACGTTGCTATTTGATTAACCATTAATTGATCATCAAATTTATCAAATGATGGATTATTAAGTCTATCAACGATGGAGCTTCAAGTAGTTCATCACTAGTTAAATAATTGAGTTTTTATAATTCCTATTTGGTGGTATCTGGATTTTAAAATATAATTTTATATCAAACTTTCTCTTTTTTCACTTTTAAAAAACCTGAATTTTAAAAATTTTAAAAAGGCATTGCCACAATCTGAATGGATGCATTGTTACTAATGTTATTACTAGTTAACAAGCATGCATGGAAAAACCGAGATATTACATGACGATTTTAATAAACTATCATGAAAATCGAGATATTACATGACAGTTTTTATAAAACCGTCGCGAAAACCAAGATATTACACCGTCGTGAAAAGTGTAGATTACACGATGGTTTATAATCTCTCGGTTTTCACCACAGTTTTAATAAACCATCATGTAATATCTCGATTTTTACGACAGTTTAAAAAAACCGTCATGTAATCATAAGACGACCCCTTTTAGATAATAGTTTTTGTAAAACCGTTATGTAATTTTCGTTGTCTATTCTAATTTTTAGAGTAGTGTGATTGTCGATCCAGAAGACTATCAACTTGTACTGGAAATATTGAACTGAAGTGGGTTGATGAATAGATTATGAAAAGCTTGGTACAGAAAGCTGCGTGGCATGTCCAAGAGTATATTAAAGTGATTTCACCGGTGTTGGACCCTTGCCGCTGGTCAGAGTTCTTCTTCGAATGGTGAAAGTTGTCTAAGATTAGGTTATATGAAAAGCAAGTATGAGCCTTTTAACTTTTGATCGGAAAAAAGAAGAAAGAAAAAACAAGATAGAGAGAGAATCAAATCCAATGGAGGAAAATATTATTTTTTGAAAAAAAATAAAAATAAAAACCCTCGGGAGGCGAAAAGACAGACGGGGGAAAAAAACGAAGATAAAGACAGACGTGAGTCACTATTTCAATATTCTCGCTTCTTTATTTACGATTAGATACAGCTATTAAAGATGCCGTACAAGAAGCATGTTGTTCGCGTTTATTAGTGTATGTAAGCCTACGCAAGTGTACGTAATCGCACAAGTAATGTAAAATGTGAGTTGAGTATCGTCTCCACAGGGATTGACTCACTAAAATGAATTGTAAAAGAATTAGAGCACAAATCAATTTGAGTGTGGAAATTAAAATTAGAAAAAAATGCAATACACTAATAAAATAAAATGGGTATAATGAAAGGGCACTAAAATAGACAAAAGGAACAAGATTAAATCAAGAGTTTGTAATCAAGAATGAGAAGTAAACTAGGATTGCCAAATCCCCCTAAATTGCAAGTCAGACCCGAATGCTGTAAGAAATGCTGCAGCAAAACCTGCCCTGTTAACCAAAATTCGATTTTATCATAAAATTCTTCCGAATTCAATATGATTAAAATTCATTAAACCTTTTTCAACATATTCCTATGTGAATCTAGTTCTCAAAACACAATTTCAAGCACCAATTTCAATGGGTAATACAAGATAAACAATATATTCCTATACCATTCACAAATCAATATAAACTTTAAAAAGCATATTGAACTTGCATCATCCAAGTTATTTCTAGCTCAATTTAACCTTTCCAGAATTAAACAAGCCTAGTTCCCTATATATTGATGGCCAATCAACAATAGAAATTATCATTCAAGACACTCAGATGAACAGAACAAATTCGCCCAACATTTCAACAAAACATTCAAATCATCCTCACAATTTCGGGTTCATCAACAATCCCAGCTAAAGAAATTTAGCTCATGTTTCAGATTACAAAATCAAAGTGAAAAACGTCAACCATTGTTCAACAAAGAAAGAAAATCAGAAAATAAATCAAAGCAAGAGTGTGAAGAAGAAAAACTCCAAAAATGGCTACAGATGGTTCTTCTTGTCTTTCTTCTTCTCCTCCTCTGCTTGCTCTCCAAAATAGGCGTGAAAAAATGACAGAAAAATCTCCCTCAGCTCTCTTTTTTCTCTCTTGCCCAATAATGGTATCTTTTTTTTCTCTTGTTCTTCTCCCCCCCCCCCCGGCTTGTCGGCACCTCCTTTTCCAATGCTAAAACATTAACCCTTTAGGGCAACAATCAATGTCCACGTGTGACTTCCCAGCTGAAGCAAAGAAGTGGCCCCCACAGCTATGAGCTGTCATCTCTTTTTATGCTTTTCTCTCAGAAAAATGTTAGCTGGAAAACTTTGCTGCAGGAATTGCTGCAGCATTTTCGACTCAGCCCCTGCTACTGCTTGCTGTTGGGAATGCTGCAGCATTTTCAAGTCAAGCTCACCTACAATTCATAACAGAATTAAAACACTCACAAAGCCATCAAATGATCCTATTTTTTTTTTCTTCACATTTCCCATGATCTCCTCTAAACATTTAAATCCAAGATACAAAATTCACAAAAACACAAAACAAAGGAAAATAAGCTAAAAAAAATACAAATACTCTCTGAACCAAGTTCATCCAAGTCTAAAAGTGCCTAAGATAACTCTAATTTCTAGAGTTATCACATGTCAGTCTGGAATTCGCGTGATTGCAGAGCCTAATGAAGGGTGCAGAAGAGACGAGGATGCCATAAACTATTGCAACAAGTATAATGTATGACTTCTTTATGCCAATAATATTTACTATAATTTAGAGCGTTGACGGCAAAAGTCATTGCCGCAATCTAAATGGATGCGTTGTTACTAATGTTATTACTAGTTAACGAGCATGCATGGAAAAACCGAGATATTACATGACAGTTTTTATAAAACCGTCACGAAAACCAAGATATTACACCGTCGTGAAAAGTGTAGATTACACGATGGTTTATAATCTCTCGGTTTTCACCACAGTTTTAATAAACCATCATGAACATCTCGGTTTTCACGACGGTTTAAAAAAACCATCATGTAATCATAAGACGATCCCTTTTAGACAATAGTTTTTGTAAAATTGTCATGTAATTTTCGTCATCTATTCTAATTTTTATAGTAGTGTGATTGTCGATCCAGAAGACTATCAACTTGTACTAGAAATATTGAACTGAAGTGGGTTGGATGAATAGATTATGAAAAGCTTGGTACAAAAAGCTGCGTGGCATGTCCAAGAGTATATTAAAGTAATTTCACCGGTGCTGGACCCTCGCCGTTGGTCAGAGTTCTTCTTCAAATGGTAAAAGTTGTCTAAGATTAGGTTATATGAAAAGTAAGTATGAGCCTTTTAACTTTTTATAAAAAATGAGACTCTTCTTTATTAGGAAGCCATCTTGTTTATTGTGGTCGTTGACTATTTTGTTTACTTATTCTCGTCCTTGTTTATTCAAGGTAACACAAACATATCACCCCCATGTATAACATTCAAAATTCTTCGAACAATATAATTAGTTTCACAAATACAATGTTTTTTTTTTCTAAATTGAGAAAATTATATATCTCATAATGATTTCATATTTGTTTGCGGGAAAAACATACTGATTCAATCAAAAACTCATTCCAGCAATTTAGCCTAAAAAAAAATTACTATCCAAGTTCAGTATTAAGTTGGTCAAAAATATAATTTGTGTATTTGGGATTGATTTATCTTATTGTATGTTTATGTTATAATTTCATATTCTCATATCCAACTACTTGAGGGGAAAAAAGAAAAAAGATAGAGAGAGAATTCAAATCCAAAGGAGGTCAATATTATTTTTCGAAAAAAGTAGAAAAATAAAGCCCTTTGGGAGGCAAAAAGACAGACGAGGGAAAAAAAATGAAGATAAAGACAGACGTAAGTCACTATTTCAGTATTCTCGCTTTTTTATTTACCATTAGATACATCTACTAAAGATGCCGTAGAAGAAGCATGTCGGTCTGAAATTCGTATGATTGCAGAGCCTGATGAATGGAGCAGAAGAGACGAGGATGCCATAAACTATTGCAGCAAGTATGATGTATGACTTCTTTATGCCAATAATATTTACTATAATTTGAGCATTGACGGCAAAAAGCATTACCACAATTTGAATGGATTCGTTGTCATTAATGTTATTACTAGTTAACAAGCATGAATGGGAAAACCGAAATATTACATGATGGTTTTAATAAACTGTCGTAAAAATCGAGATATTATACGATAGTTTTAATAAAACCGTCATGAAAACCGAGATATTACACCGTCGTGAAGAATGTAGATTACATGATGGTTTCAATAAATCTCTCGGTTTTCACAACAATTTTAATAAACCATCATATAATATCTCAGTTTTCATGACGGTTTAAAAAAACCGTCATGTAATCATAGGACGATCCCTTTTAGATGATAGTTTTTGTAAAACCGTCGTTTAATCTTCGACATCTATTCCAATTTTTATAGTAGTGTGATTGTCGACCCAGAAGACTATCAACTTGTACTGGAAATATTGAACTGAAGTGGGTTGGATGAATAGATTATGAAAAGCTTAGTACAGAAAACTGCGTGGTATGTCCAAGAGTATATTAAAGTAATTTCACCGATGCTGGACCCTCGCCGTTGGTCAGAGTTCTTTTTTGAATGGTGAAAGTTGTCTAAGATTAGGCTCTATGAAAAGCAAGTATGAGCCTTTTAACTTTTGATCGGAGATGAAACTCCTCTTTCTTAGGAAGCCATCTCGTTTACTGTGGTCGTTGACTATTTTGGCCCGGGTGCTCAAACTTTAAGATGGTTGAACTTTGGATGTAAAGCGATTAGTCTTTTTAACATTGGATCATGCTTATAAATTGTCAAATTTGACTATTGCTTCAAAGAATGTTTACAATCAGGTGTAGTCATAAGACCCTTTTTATACTTTTAGGCCATCATTGCAAAATGCAAGTTTCGTGCTATGGTTGGGCTCCAGCCAAGCGCCATTCCCCTGCTCTATTTTAGAGTAGGGAACAATGGCGTTGGAGTCGGTCAAACTTCAAAGCTTTTTTTTAAAATTTATTTAATTAGGACTCCGTTTGAGAATACATTTGAAGACGGTATTTTGGAAGTTCGAGATGGTTTGAGTTTTGGAAATTTGCGTTTTGTGAAAATAATTTATTTGAAGTGAAAAAGTATAAAAACTTAAAATGTGTTCAAAAAAAATTAGTAACATGGATCTTTTTTCGTTCTTCTCAAATTTTTATGTAATTTGAAAATAAAAAAAAATCTTATTTCGACTTAAATGATAAAGTTGTGGACTTTTAAAGTTTGGATTTTTTTTTTTAAATGTTTGGAAAAATGAATAGTAAAATTGGAGAAAAAGACAAAAAAAACTTTTGGAACTATTCTTCCAAAGGTGTTCTAGACGGGGCTAAGACAAAGTACCCTAAAATATATTATGCATCATATTTTTACTCCAAATGTTTGTTATTTAATAAATTTTCTTTATTTTTTTGTTTTTTGTTTTTTTAAATTTTGGGATGATTTTATTGATGTATAGTAAGTCTTCAATTTTAATATGATTACTATTAGGATTCAGTAAAATGCACTAGAATAAATATGATATCAGAAAATGATTGATGAAATATTTTTAATTTTTTGGAAGGGAAAATTAGATTGAATAATCTTTTTTAATCACCTAGTCTGATAGATGACCTAAATTTTTTTTTTATTTAGAAAAATGGTCGTTTATCATTTTTCAGATTTGATCAATCACTGATTGATTATGAAAATTGATTATTGACTAGTGGTCAATTATTGATTAACTATTAAATTTGGTGATTTACGTTATAATTAATTAGTGGTTGGCTACTAACTAATATATGGTCAATCACTAATTGACCCTTTAAGAACATTAATTAACTATTTTAGAAAAAAAAAAAACAAAAGAAAAAAGAAAAAAGAAAAAAAGGTCTTTTAACTAATTTTTAAAAACTTTGATTATTTATTTAAAAACTTCTTTAAAAAAAAAGTTATTTAACTATAAATTCCAAAAGGAATTTAAAAAAAGGGAACATAAAGAGAAAATTCCTGACAGAATAATTTTTTAAGTCGCGGATTAGAGAGCAACTGTAAAATAGAGCTAAAGTTGCACCTATTTTACTACTAGAAACTAAAAAATAGAGTAATAAGTTGGTTTTTTGGAGACCAATGGAGACCAAATTAATTTGGTCGCGGATTTCTTAGAGACCAACGGAGACCAAATTTTTTTGGTCTCGGATTTTACGGATACCAACGGAGACTAAATTATTTTTGGTCGCGGATTTTGCACAGACCAACGGAGACCAAATTTTTTTGGTCTCGGATGTTCCAAAATCGCAGATTTTTTAGACACCAACTGAGACCAAATTTTTTTGGTCTCGGACTCTCGGATGTTTCCGAGACCAACGGAGACCAAATTTTCTTGGTCTCCGTTGTTTGTGACCTACGGAAACCAAGATTTTTTTGATCACCGATACCTAGTGCGACCAACCAACGAGAACCAAATGAATGGCGACCAAAAAATAGACCTTCTGCTACCAATTTTTTGGTCTCCGAAGTTGAAAATTCTTGTAGTGTTTGTTGTTGACTTTCCTATTTTGTTGTCACATTTATTTCTTCCTGTTGTCCCCTCGGTCGTCGTTTTTGCTGAGGGTGTTAATGCAACAAATTAATCATGTTAGGTTTGGGTCTGCGTACCTTAGCTGTTAATAAATGTGAAATTTTCCTCTTGGAACGAGTATTTGGATCTGAGAAGCACTTGCTTCCAGACCTTTCTATCCTGTTTGTGATTTTTATTTAGTTGCTCCATTAGTTTGAGTCCTCGATTGCCCCAACTTATGAAAGTTGCCATATTAGGGAGAAACAGGGATTAAAAGAGGATGTTTGGTTTCAATGAAACTGTAGTATATGTTCAGTTGTTAACATCTATTTTCTTTTGCAGATTTATGTGAATGCTGTTGCAATGGATGAGTTTATAAGATATTTTTACTATATTAGGAGTCATAGGACAGTTATTATTATTATTTTTTCCTTTCATTTAGCTGAAAATATTGTTCTTTTTTAGGTTTCTATGATATTGTCGTGATCAACATGAACAAGTTTCTCTACGAAAATTGTCGTGATCAAAGAAGATTGGTAAAATCATCGACAAAATTGATATCTGTGGTATGGACATTATTAATGAAGTTCTTAACGAGGTTTGTAAATCTGGAACCAAATGTTTTGAATGTTTTTAATTGTTAGCATATAAATTCAACTTTCCTATCAACTTAAGAAGCTTAGTACTATAGTGATTGTTTCGATTATGCATCTGTGTGATTTTTTTACTATTGAAATTGTCTTTCTAACTGAAAAATGAAACAGTTATCCCCGGAGGTGGTGGTGATTGTCAACCCAAATGACTATCAACGTGTACTGGAAAAACTGATCAACGGAGGTGGATTGGATGAAGATACTATGAAAAGCTTGGTGGAGAGAGCTGGGAGGCTTGTTGAAGAGTATAACGGTGTAATTTCACCGGTGCTGGACTCTCGCCGTTGGTCAGAGTTCTTCTTCAAATGGTGAAAGTTGTCTAAGATTAGGTTCTATGAAAAGCAAGTATGAGCCTTTTAACTTTTGATCGGAGATGAGACTCCTCTTTCTTAGGAAGCCATCTTGTTTATTGTGGTCGCTGACTATTTTGTTTACTTATTCTCGTCCTTGTTTATTCAAGGTAATACAAACATATCACCCCTATGTATAACACTCAAAATTCTTCAAACAATATAATTAGTTTCACAAATACAATGTTTTTTTTTTTTCTAAATCAAGAAAATTATATAGCTCATGATGATTTCATACTTGTTTGTGGGAAATGCATGCTGATTTAATCAAAAAACTCATTCCAGCAATTTAGCCTTAAAAAAAATTGTTATCCAAGTTCAGTATTAAGTTGGTCAAAAATATAATTTGTGTATTTGGGATTGATTTGTCTTATTGCATATTTGTATTATAATTTCATATTCTCAGATCCAACTACTTGAGGGGAAAAAAGAAAAAAGAAAAAAAAAAAGAAAAAGAAAAACCCCCAAGAAGGCGAAAAGATAGATGAGTGAAAAAGAAAACAAAGATAAAGACAGATGTAAGTCATTATTTCAGTATTCTCGCTTCTTTATTTACCATTAGATACAGCTACTAAAGATGCCGTAGAAAAAGCATGTCGGTTTGGAATTCGCGTGATTGCGGAGCTTGATGAAGGGAGCAGAAGAGACGAGGATGTCATAAACTATTACAACAAGTATGATGTATGACTTTTTTATGTCAATAATATTTACTATAATTTAGAGCATTGATGGCAAAAAGCATTGCTGCAATCTGAAAGGATGTGTTGTCACTAATGTTATTACTAGTTAACGAGCATGCATGGAAAAACTGAGATATTACATGACGGTTTTAATAAACTGTCGTGAAAATCGAGATATTACATGACAGTTTTCATAAAACCATCATGAAAACCAAGATATTACACCGTTGTGAAAAGTGTAGATTACACGATGGTTTTAATAAACCATCTTGTAATCTCTTGGTTTTCACGACAGTTTTAATAAACCATCAGGTAATATCTCGATTTTCACGACGGTTTAAAAAAACCATCATGTAATCATAGGACGATCCCTTTTAGATGATAGTTTTTGTAAAACTGTCGTGAAATCTTCGTCGTCTATTCTAATTTTTATAGTAGTGTGATTGTCGACCCAGAAGACTATCAACTTGTACTGGAAATATTGAACTGAAATGGGTTGGATGAATAGATTATGAAAAGCTTGGTACAGAAAGCTGCGTGGTATGTCCAAAAGTATATTAAAGTAATTTCAACGGTGCTGGACCCTCGCCGTTGGTCAGAGTTCTTTTTTGAATGGTGAAAGTTGTCTAAGATTAAGCTCTATGAAAAGTAAGTATGAGCCTTTTAACTTTTGATCGGAGATGAGACTTCTCTTTCTTAGGAAGTCATCCGTTTACTATGGTCGTTGACTATTTTGGCCCGGGTGCTCAAACTTTAAGATGGTTGAACTTTAGATGTAAAGCGATTAGTCTTTTTAACATAGGATCATGCTTATAAATTGTCAAATTTGACTATTGCTCCAAAGAATGTTTACAATCAGGCATAGTCATAAGACCCTTTTTATACTTTTAGGCCATCATTGCAAAATGCAAGTTTCGTGCTATGGTTGGGCTACAGCCAAGCGCCATTCCCCCGCTCTATTTTAGTGTAGGAAACAGTGGCGTTGGAGTCGGTCAAACTTTAAAGCTTTTTTTTTAAATTTATTTAATTAGGACTCCATTTGAGAGTACATTTGAAGACGGTATTTTGGAAATTGGAGATGGTTTGAGTTTTGGAATTATGCGTTTAGTGAAAATAATTTGTTTGGAGTGAAAAAGTATAAAATGTGTTCAGAAAAAAAATTAGTAACATGGATCTTGTTTCGTTCTTCTCAAATTTCTATGCCATTTGAAAAAAAAAAAAAAAAATCTTATTTAGACTTAAATGATAAAGTTGTGGACTTTTAAAGTTTGGATTTTTTTAAAAAAAATGTTTGGAAAAATGAATAGTAAAATTGGAGAAAAAGACAAAAAAAACTTTTGGAGCTATTCTTTCAAAGGTGTTCTAGACGAGGCTAAGACAACGTACCCTAAAATATATTATACATCATATTTTTACTCCAAATGTTTGTTATTTAATAAATTTTCTTTATTTTTATGTTTTGTTTTAAATTTTGGGATGATTTTATTGATGTACAGTAAGTCCTCAATTTTAATATGATTACTATTAGGATTCAGTAAAATGCACTAGAATAAATATGATATCAGAAAATGATTGATGAAATATTTTTAATTTTTTGGAAGGGAAAATTAAATTGAATGATCTTTTTTAATCACCTAGTCTGATAGATGGCCCAATTTTTTTTATTTAAAAAAATGGTCATTTATTATTTTTCAGATTTGATCAATCACTGATTGATTATGAAAATTGATTATTGACTAATGGTCAATTAGTGATTGACTATTAAATTTGGTTATTTACGTTATGGTTAATTAGTGGTTGGCTACTAATTAATATATGGTCAATCACTAATTGACCCTTTAAGAACATTAATTAACCATTTTAGAAAAAAAAAAAAAAAGAAGGTCTTTTAACTAATTTTTAAAAACTTTGATCATTTATTTAAAAACTTCTTAAAAAAAGTTATTTAACTATAAATTCCAAAAAGGAATTAAAAAAAAAAAAAAGGGAACATAAAGAGAAAATTCCTAACAGAATAATTTTTTAAGTTGATGGATTAGAGAGCAACTGTAAAATAGAGTTAAAGTTGCACCTATTTTACTGCTAGAAACTAAAAAATAGAGTAATGAGTTGGAAATGGCCTTACCACTCACATATTTAAACTGTAACAACCTAACTACGTAGGCCATTACAATACTTGCTAAAATTAATACCTGTTTTAGTGCTAGAAACTGTAAAATAGAGTCATAAATTGGAGATGGCCTTACCACCCACATATTTAAACTATAACAATCCGATTATGTGTGCCATTACCATACTTACTGAAATTAAATCTTAATTTTAGATACTTAAACTACGTAAGCCATAGCCATGCTTACTAAAATTAAATCTTAATTTTAAATACTTAAACTTACTGAAAATTTTAGAATAATTTTTTTTAAACACAGTATAAATAGACTAATCTATATAGGAAAACTTTACGGTGTATACACATTACTTGTTTAACAAATTATAAAGTCATACATAACCCTTACATTTAACCAAAATCTTCATACATCACATACATAGCATAATACAATTTATTTAAATATATATGTATATATTTATAGTTCAAAAGAGTTTGCGGAAAAGTCTGTGTAGTGGTATCTCACACCACTCTTCAGTTGCCGCATTGTCCTCATGGCCAACTAATTAAGCTGCACGCTTCGTATCTATAGTATAAAATATACTAATGAGTTTACGCTCAGCAAATACAAACTTAATATCTCAAAAACATAACAAGCATCGTATAACTTATGCATGAATTATTTATTGTCGATTATGGATCTCTTATCTTCCTTAATGGACTTATTATCTTGCTTAACATGTGAGCCCTTTGTGCATGTATTAGATGTGCGCAATGCACAGAAAATTAAGGTTTGTAAAGTCTCTAACAATTGTAGGAATCTTGAAAAAGCGACTCAGGATAAGAGCGAATGCATGGTAGGAAGTACTTCTGTATTTTTGTTATTATTATGGGTGCTGGAATATATTTTAGGTTATTTTTAGTCTACCTAACGTAATGGCATGAAAGAGAGAAGTAAATGCTGGAAAGAAAATGACTGATCTCTGTTCTATTTCTTTATTTTTCTTTTCAACTTATTACCTTTCTATTTGAATGTTGAATCGGTAACAATCTAATTCCATTTCTATTTTTTTTTAATGAAAATAATCTTTTCTAATTATTATTGGATTTTTTTTTTGAAGTTGAACGAACATCATCAAAACACTTCATCTAATCTAATCTAACTAGGGCCGGTAATTTCGGACACGACATGGTGACATGACACGAAAACGACACGTAATAAATGGGTTTGGACCGTACGATTAATAATTGGGTCGAAATTGGGTCCACACATTTAACACGAAAATAAATTGGTCGGAAATGGGCAACACGATTAACACGTTTAACACATTTATGTTAGAATTTTCAAACTATTCGGACATGACACGGTGACACGACACGAGAACGACACGTAATAAATGGGTTTGGACCGCACGATTAATAATTGGGTTGAAATTGGGTCGACACGTTTAACACGAAAATAAATGGACCGGAAATGGGTTGACACGATTGAAATGTTTAACACAATTGTCAGGCCTAAATCTAACATCTAAAAAAATCTTGAAGTGAACTTTCATGTCCTTGACACATGCTCTCCCCACTTATTTATTTTTTAATAAAAAATCTTCGTACACTTTTTTTAATACTTTTTCTTTAAAAGCTTTTATAGCGTTAATTTTAAATGTGTGTCGCCAATTACTTTTCCTTTTATTTTATCTCTATTTTGTGATAATTTTTTCAAACATCTCCTTCCTTTAATTATAGTGCGCCTCTGAACTTCAAAATGCATAATCTTTTTCCCTTAATCCCTTTCCCTTGAGTTTACAAAAAAATCAAAGTTGTGAGCGTATTTTTTAGGACTTTTTCTATGGAGACTTTATGAATTTTTTCAATTTGACAACATAATTTTTTTTTAAACTCGTGATCAAATAATTCTTAACATTATTGCTCTTACAATCATTAAATTTTAAACGATTTTTTACTTGTGACAGTCTAAGAAGGATTCTCTTTATTTTAATTTATTTTCAATACAAATTCAGTTTAAAAGTTTGAATCTAATTCAATTATAACTCAAACTTGAACTTAAATTTTAAAATGAATTTATATTAAAAAAAAAAAAAAAACCAACAATTGGCTTCTTGTGTTGTGGAGTGCAAAATGTCTAAAATTTAATGGACGTGTCCAAAAATCTTCTTGTGCTGTGGTGGTGGTTTTTTCTTTTCTTGTTTTTTTTTTTTTGGGTCTTTTAGTGCCTATTTTAAATTGATCTTACCCCATATGGGCAACTTCAGTTTTGTTGTTTAAAGGGTTCTCATTTTCATGAATTTTTTTGAACTTATATTTAAATATACAGTTTTCTCGTTTAGGATGCTTATCTCTCTCTGTATTTTTTTCTTTCAAATTATGTTTTTATCATTATATTTAATGTATATTATATATGTGAAACTGTCTGTGTTTGACTGATTACCAAACTTTGATTTCACAAACAAAGATAGCATCTACTCGTGTTCTTGACAACAATCTTTAGTTGCTGTTCTCTCCTAACCACTGAACCACTTACTCTTGTCCTTGTTTATTCAAGGTAACACAAATTCTTTTTCTTCAAACAATATAATTAGTTTCACAAATACAATGTTTTCTTTTTGTTTTTTTTTAATTGAGAAAATTATATAGCTCATGATGATTTCATACTTGTTTGTGGGAAATGCAGGCTGATTCAATCAGAAACTCATACTCACTACGCTCAAGTTGGTCCCCAATCAAAGTCACTTCATTCCAGGGCCAGCACTCTGCAGGGGATATTCCTTATGTGCCGAAGACAGACTACCAATCCTCATCCATCGGCATGCTTCATTTTCTTTGCTTTTTTAGTATAGGCGTGCAGTTTTATTCAGATCTTAATCACTCTCTCAGCTATAAGATTTTAAGCCTAGTCTTTTATGGCAATGTGCTAGTAACTGTCTAGTTTTTGTTTTAGTTTAATCGTTTCGTTGATATTATTACGAGTTTTGCACTTTTTTAGTCCATGGATTGTTGGTTGATTTTTTTTTTTTTTAATAGATCTTATGTCACTTATTATTGTTATTTTTTAGTCTACTTGACTTGACAGACTTGTATAGAGAAGTATCCAAGTGCAAGTGCAAGCGTGTGCAACCTATGAAAGTTATTTGTTGGCGCTTTTCAGCTGGCTGTTATGTTAGTTTTAGCACCCCTTCCCTCCTTCCCTTATCTCGGAACATATTTCCATTTCTCGTTACTCGGACAAAGCATTGTCTAATGTCTATGTTGATAAACCCAACTTTGTAATACTTATTTCTTGTAGTAAAACTTCAGTTAGTCAATGAAAGAACACAGATTTATCTGCAATGAATTACATACTCCATCGGTTTTGAGGTTTTCGATCCGATAACATTGTAAGGATTTTGCTCTTTGTGATTTTAGAAATTTAATTATTTCTACTCGAGGGACGGCGTCTGCTTTGGAAAGTGCCGGGGTGTTGGTTACAATAGTCGAAGATTTGACAGATAGTGAGTTGGTTCTTCTATTGTACTGTGGGCGCCCGTTTTGGCCTGTTTTTGACATGCCTTTTGTACAGATTTCCAGTTCATAGAATTCAATTTGATGCTTTTTTTTTTTTTTTTTGGGGTATTGTTTTGAAGTTTTGATTTGCTGTTTCACGTTTGACACTTTCCCCGTTGATCATGATCCCGTTATATTCATCGATTACTTTCACTTTTTTTTGTATATAGTAGCTATCCCTCTTGTTCTTCAACTGAAAACTTTTGGAAGAAACCAGGAAAAAAAAATGGAGATAACTTGATACCCTCTGAAATGGTATTTTAATATTGATTAGGATGTCTTCAAAACCAGGAAAAAACTGACTTAAATAGTAGCTTAAGAGCATAGATTGGGAAAAGCTCAAAATTGGGAAACTGTGCAAACAGGAAATGGAAATGATTAACAAGTAACCATTATATGTTGTAGTTGCAAACGTATTACCTGAAAAAGTCATTTCCATTGATGAAGTAGTAGAGTTTGAGGATGGAGACATAGACGGTGGTGATATCACGATAATAGCTGCTGTGAAGGTTGTTTATTTAGTCATAATGCTATTGTGTTATTAAGTTTAGTATTCATCCTTATGGTGTTTAGAATTTGGTATTTGATTCTTATTGATGTTTTAATGTTCTAATATTCAAACAGAATTTCGAGGATGTTCTGGTTGTCGTCGACCCAGAAGACTATCCTGTGCTCTTGGAATTTCTCAGAGAAACCAAGATAATTAACGATTCCACAAGAAACTTTATGACTTTGTTTGTCTTATCATCTCATTTCAACTTAAACTGTATTTTTTTTTTTGTCTTTTTCCCAAAAAGTTTTTGTCTTTTTATCAAAAAGTTTTTTGTCTTTTCTGAAAATTCAAAAAAATTTACTATTACAACTAAAATATTTCAACTCAAACTAACCAATCAAACGGACCCTATGTACTTGCATATCGGGTGCGGAAGCGAATCTTGAAAGGTACTTATTTGCAATCTCTTGAATGAGTAACAATCTAATTCCATTTTTAATTTTTTTAATGAAAATAATCTTTTATAATTATTACTGGAACCATTTTTTTTTTTTTTTTGAGTTCAACGAGCATCATCAAAACGCTTCATTTAATCTTAATCTAACATCTAAAAAAAGCTCGAAGTGAACTTTAATGTGCTTAAAACATGCTCTCCCTGTTTATTTATTTTTTAATAAAAAATCTTCGTACACTTTTTTTTTAATACTTTTTCTTTAAAATCTTTTATAGTGTTAATTTTATATGTGTATCACCAATTACTTTTCTTTTTATTTTATATATATTATGTGATATTTTTTTCAAATATCACCTCACTTCAATTATAGTGCGCATCTGAACTTCAGAATGCATAATCTGTTTCCCTTAATCCCTTTCCCTTGAGTTTACAAATATATCAAAGTTGTGAGGGTATTATTTAGGACTTTTTCTATGGAGACTTCATGAATTTTTCGAATTTGACAATGTAATCTGTATTTTTTTTAACTAGTGATCAAATAATCTTAACATTATCGCTCTTTTTGCTTACGATCATTAAATTTTAAATGATTTTTTACATGTGACAATCTAAGAAGGATATTTCTCTTTATTTTAATTTATTTTCAATACGAATTCATTTTAAAAGCTTGAATCTAACTCAATTATAATTCAAACCTGAACTTAAATTTTAAAATGAATTTATATTGAAAAAAGTAAAAAATAACCAACAATTCACTTCTTGTGTTGTGGAGTGCAAAAATGTCCAAAATTTAACGGACGTAAGCAAAGAGACCTACGGTGAGAAGTTCAGGAGTTGAATGCGAAGAGAAAAAAATGTTAAGGAAAAAAGGGGGAAAAAAATACAATTATATATTGGCTGATCTTTTGGTTGGGGTTGAGAAAATCCGAAACCAACACTTTAGATCAGTTTGTGGCTTGACCCCTATTCCACAAAACTCAATCCATGAAACACCCTTATTTTTCATTTTATTCCATTCACACTAAATTTTTTAAAATTTTTATTTTTATCTATATAATTTTTGTAGAATAATATCCTTATTTTATAACCATGCCAACATTCAATCATCGAAATATATATGACTATAATCTTAAGACTATACTCTTAAGAAAATTAGGTTTGTGACAGTTTTTTTTTTATTCCATTCACACTAAATTTTTTGGAATTTTTATTTTTATCTGTATGATTTTTGTAGAATAATATCCTCTTTATAACCATGCCAACATTCAATCATCGAAATATACGACCATACTCTTAAGAAAATTAGGTTTGTGACAGTTTATTTTATTTTATTTTATTTTTTGCCATCCCTTTATTTTAGAGTCAAAATTTCTAACTTTTGTTTTCATTCTACATAAATGGCCATTTTTTGGGGCCAAGTTTTACAACAATTTATCAATGAAATATGACTAGGGATAATAGTACATCGCTATTGAGTTGTTGAACTGTTAACTTATACGGGTTAATCAATGATTAACTATTAAATCTATCAAATGAGGATTATCAAGTCTATTAAGGATGGAGTTTTCAGTAATTCATTATTAATTAAATAATTGAGTTTTTATAGGGCCGATTAGACATTATTTGGATTTTAAAATCCAAAATTTATATCAAATTTTCTTTATTTTTTATTTTAAAAAAATTCAAATTTAAAAATTCATAATTTTTTCATTTTAAATCAAAATAAAATGGTTTTAATGTTAAAATTCTCATAACAATAAGACAAATATGAAAAGATCTTTTTTTTTCTAAAGATATTTTAAATTTTTACATAATTTTTTATATCATAGAATGTTTTAAAAATTTTTCCTCATCGTTACACATTTCGAGCCTGACATTCAAACATCATCTATAAATATCTCTCCAAATAAGTTCTAAGGGTTTGTTTGGGGAATGAGTTTAAGTTAGAAATTTTAAGTTTTAATAGTAAATTTGTGTCAACTTTTCAGAAAAGATAAAATATTTTTCAGAAAAAATAAAAAAAATTTTCAGAAAAAAATAAAAATTGAGATGAAATTTTTAAATTTAGAATAATTTTCTAAAAAACCTAAAATGCAAAAAAACTCATTTCCAATAAAAAGAATAAAAAAAATCCACTTCCACTGGACCTCTGATAGGCTCTGGTCTGCAGCTTGGACACGCCAGATGTATGGCCATGCTGTACGAATCCACTCAAATTACCCCCGCCCCTTCTGTCTTTCAACTTTTTTCTTGACCCATCAACCGACGGTCCGGATCTCCCCTTTACTCTCCAAACTAATGCCTACCGTCGATCGCACATACAATCCCAATGAAAGGCGCGGGAAACCGGAAATATCTTCTTTACAACACAATCTCTGAGCTATACCAAGCTGAGAGAGAGAGATAAAGAGTTGAGAGAGAGAGAGAGAGAGAGAGAGAGAGTTCTTGCTTGTTGGAGAAGGAACGAGAGACCTGTGCTGAGTAACTGCCATGGCGCCGAGGAAGAGGAAAGCAGAGCAAGCGGAGGCCGTTGCCGTACCGGTGAGGGTGACTCGGAGCTCGGCCCGGCGGGTTGCTGAGTCGAGCTCGGCTGACTCGGTTCGTGACTCGCCGAAGCTCGAGAAGGTAGGCAAGAAGAAGACTGAGAAGAAAGCAAAAGTGGAGTCCGAGGAAAACAGGGTCCCGGAAAACGGGGAAAAGGAGGAAGCTTTGGAGGCTGTCGATGGCGAGACGAAGAAGACTGTTATCATCGAGCACTGGTAACTTCTTTTGGTTTTCCTTTCCCTGTTTAATTCCCAAGAAAGCTCAGAAAATTGCTTCATTTTTTTTTTTTTTTGAAAGGGCTTTTTTAGAGGTTTTAATCCCCTCAAAAAGTGACAGAAAATTTTTAATTTTATGATTTGTTGAAATTGTAATATGGAGAAAAATACGGTTTTAGGGCAAGTATTTAAGAACAGATTAAGATTTTTTTCCCCTTTTTTGGGAAAAGAGAAGCATCGTCTATATTTGGTGCGCTATGAAATGGGAGAAGATATGAAAGGAAAAAAATGGTTTTTTGATTGTAAATATTTTACGTTTCTTCCAGGGTTCGGAGAACAATAAAAAGTTTTTACCCCCGGATAATCCAATTGGGTTTTGAAACAAATGTTTTTTGCTTTCTTGTTTGGAATGTGAAAATGGAGAAGAGAAGGGTAGGTTTTCTTTTATTTTTGGGAGAAAAAATATAACAAAAGTGTTGATCACTGGGTTGAATAGGTATGCATTTGGCATTTTTTAAAACTTTTTTTAATAAATTTTTGCAACTTCTTTGCTGTATGTTGAGAGTTATTTAGGGTCCGTTTGGAATATTAATTGGAGTGGGAGGCTTTTCTTTTTTTAAGTAATTGGAAATGATTAAATGTTGGGAAATTTATATTTGGTTGAAATACAAATTGAAAATGAATTATGATATTTAAATAGCTTAAAAACCTTAAATTTGTTTCGAAAAAAATATCGTGTCGTTCATCTCATTGTTGTGAGCATTCAAACACACAAATGATCTTATTTCAACTTGATGTGGATTTGAAATGAAGTGTTTAAACAAATGACTATTGGAAAAAAATTAAGGTTCCAATAAGTGTTCCAAACGCCCCCTTAGTGCCGTTTCAACCTTCAACAATAAAGGCAGTGCAGTTGACTATCAAAACCTGTCTTTTGTTTTGTTTAGTTGATTTTTCTTCACATGTGGGATCTTAACATCCTGACTTGCTTTCCTGGTAAGGTGTGAGAGAGATTTTGTAATAGTGCTAGAAGTTTGTTTCAAATTAAGTACCCATTTGGGTCACTGTCGGAAGACTGTTTGCAATACCAATTGAAGTTGGAGTTTTGGAGTTTTTTTTTAATTGAAAATGAGTGAATGTTTGGAAATGTGTGTTTGGTTGAAATGTAAATTGAGAATGAATTGTATCTTTTCGTTCCTCTCGTCGTTATGAGCATTTAGACATAAGAATCATCTCATTTGACTAGAAATAAAAAAGTTATGGACAAGGGCTGTGTTTGGTAGGAAGGATCGAGAGAGTTGGAAGGATGGAGAATGTGAAGGAGGAAGAGGATTGTATGAATCATTTATGTTGTTTGGTGAGAAAGAGAGAGAGAGAGTTGAAATGATGGATACTAACTTATTTTGAATTACCATATTTTCCCTTTCTAATATTTTTTCATAATTTTTTTGGAGGAGAAAATTGTCTTTTCAAGCTCAAATGGAGGGAGAGCTTGCATCCTTCCATAGTTGGAAGGATGCAAATTGGTGGGCCCAGAAGAATGAAGGCCCACTCCACCTATCCTCTCCCTCTTGTCCTCCCTCCAACCAAACAAGGGATGATGACTCTCGCTCCACCCCTCTCCATCCATCCATCCATCTCTCCCTCCAACCAAACAGTCTGAGTTTTTTGAAAATGGAAGAAAGAGAAAAAGATATGTGGATTTGAAATGAAGTGGTGAAAGAAACAACTTTTGGAGGGAAAAAAAAGGGGGGGAAAAATGTAGGTTCCAATGGGTGTTTAATCTTTTCCCCTGACAATGAAAATAGGGAGTTTAGCAGCTTTATGATACATATCTTCATTGCAGCTTTTGCATTGCTATACCGAAAACCACCCTGGTTGTTTGGCTTCTCCTAGTTTCTCTCGTAATATGTGCTCGTTCTAAGCAATTTGTTACTTTCTCCAGCAAACAATGCAATTCGTTCAAAACCCGGGCTATACAGGTGAAGGAGGGTTTGGAGAAGGGTGTTTCTGGCATCAAAGTTCAGGTCAATCCTGAAAAGGTACTCGTACGTCTCAAATATTCTTGTTGTTTTTGTATTTTTGGTTTTGAGATGAAAATTGTTCTTGTATTCAAACGAGGATTCTTTTTTTTTTTTTTTCTTTTCTTTTTTTTTTTGGGAATGGTGTTTGGATGTGCTATTAAACTGTAATTTTGAAAAAAAGGTGAAAATCCTGAAATGGTGTTTGGATTGATATTAAAAATAGTCATTTGAACATTCATTTTTAACAAATCTGACAAAATCTTATCATATTTTGACAGGGTATGATCTAAAATTTGTCCATCTCTTCATTATGAACACATTTAAAAAGAATCATTTTAAGTGGAGAGGAAATGAAAAAGTTGTGAAATTTTAAAACTTGAAGTAGAAGAGAGATATTTTAATCTGAAAATGTTAACGCGCAAAATAAGTTTGAAATGGAAATTAGGGGATGGTTGATTTTGAAAAAGGAGATTTTTTTCCATGAGCCAAACCGCCCAAACACACAATTTTCATCTCATTTCTATAATGAGAGGGGCAATACCTATGAACCAAACAGGCCCCAAAACTATAAAAACTTCTTCTTGCTGCCACTCGCTCTCACTCTGGTTGTATGTGTTTGTTGTGTTATTATGTGGGATATCTTGAGGGGGGGGGGGGGGGGGGGGGAAGAGAAAGACTGATCACATAAGACATTTTTACTGATTTTTAAGTCCAATTTCTCAGAAATAATTAATAGTGTCCTCTGTGTTTAGTCTATAGATTCCAAAGCCAAGTCTCTCCTTCTGGGCCTGCTATAGATGGAGTTCTTTTTCCTTGTCTGATATTGATAGATATTAAATGCTTTATGTAATGCATTGTATTGTTGCCACTTGAAAAATAGAAAGGATAATACCAAGGTCGGCCTTCAGTTTGTTTCTTATTTATTAGATGTGGGGAAGTTGTGTGGGGAAATGATGACAGATAAGAGAATATGAAGAATTATCTAATCTTGTGATGTGACTGTCATCTAATGTATTACCTTTTAGATTTCAGAATAGGTGATTTAATTAAACAGACAATAGAATTAAGTTGGTCAACTATGCAGATATTTTGAAACTACAGAGGAGCAATTTCAATTTTGTCTGTGAGAAGTAAAATAGAATTTTTAAAGTTGTTGCGTTGAACAAATACGTGTTTGTGGATTC
The DNA here is from genome assembly GCA_025413485.1 of Ficus microcarpa. Taxonomy (NCBI): domain Eukaryota; kingdom Viridiplantae; phylum Streptophyta; class Magnoliopsida; order Rosales; family Moraceae; genus Ficus; species Ficus microcarpa. The sequence goes on along the minus strand of CM046377.1, from coordinate 45,477,283 downwards.
ATCTCCTTGCTTCATCTTTTGAGAACTATATGTATGGGAACGGTTTCTCACCAAGACCTTTGGATTTGCAGTTTCTAATTCTTTTATGCATTTTTTATCCAATTTATCCATCTTTGCCGGATGATTAATGTTCCAACTTAATCCTGCGTCAGTTAGCTGTTTGATAATTTGGGAGATTGTTGTTCTCCGGGTGGCATGCTGTCCGATTAGCTTTCCATGGATATTTTTTCGTAGTTTTAAATACAATTTCCTCTTTCCTTTTGGGGCTTAAAACTGTTTTGAATGACTGTTTGGAAAATGATGGGAAAACGCTTTCACATTAGAAAAAGAATGCGTCATTGTTTTCTTTACTATGTTATTGGATGCCTCCAATTTTATAGACAGTAAAATGGTACTTTAGAAATGCATATTGACTGATCAAATGATCAGCCTCTTCGCGCCATTTTCACATCACTGAATAAATCTAATAAACACCAATACACAAATTAAGCACTTAAAATGAATAAATTATTTATTGCTAATTGATTTGTATTTTCTGTTTGTTATTGTTTTCCGCCAACAGCCAAGGAGGGGCTGTTTTGAGATCCGGGAGGATGGTGGCGAGATCTTCATCAGTCTTTTGGTAATTTCATATCAATCTTGTCGTACCTTTAGAATCTGAATTTGCCTCCATGTCACTTTAAACGTTTACATTTCATTTCGTTCTTTCTCGCGATCTCATGTAATCTTATTATTTCATTTATTACCTTACCCTTATCCTTGCATTATTAAAGTATCTTTTGTTATCCAAATGGGATTACATTCTGTGAAAATGAACTACATTTCAAGACCATGGCAACAAAAACTCTTTAAAAGGGTACAAAGAAGCTAGTTATAGACGGGCATGACAATTTAAGGTTTAGGGGTGTGTTTGGTTCTAAGGTTTAAACCTAAAGTTTTCATCTCAGTTTTTGTCTTTTTCTGAAAAATCAACAAAAATTATAACTAGTTTTTTAAAAGTCAACCAACTTCAACCTAAAAATTTCATTTTAAATCCATACACCAAATGCAAGTGAAGGAAATGACCCTAGAGTTATTTCTTCAGGGTTGAAATGTACCCACAAGTATATATATAGATGAGTGGAATGTGGATTGTCTTCATGTGTGTGTCCTTATAGTAATTAATAGAATAACCAAGAAAAATTTTTATTTTTTAAGCAGAACCCATTGATTTCTTGAACGGCCTCAACTAACCAATCGTATGAATTTGTCTGTGAACGGGTATGATTTGATACCACCCCAATTTGGATGCAATCCTGCATTGAACTGTCAATTTAGCTGGTGATTGTTTGACATATCAGAATAATAGAAACTTGGACCACATTCTTTTTTCCTGCTGGGTGTATAGTGCAAATCTCGGTTTGATAAGTTATCATGCTTGACTTGCATCTGGCTTATCCAATTTTCACATTGTATAAATCTGTATGACAGACTTTAAGCATTATGGATCCATTTCTCACCGTGGAACCATCGTTTCCTCATCATTTTCCTTAGATTCTGAAGAATGCCCTTTTATTTTCCTGGAGATATCTCTGCTATGTTGCTGTTACATTGAGCATCTTTTCAGCTTTCTGGAAAACTCCTGTACCTTTGGGCTTGCTTATTCATTTGTGGATTTTGTTTTGTAGGAAATGAAGCGACCGTTCAAGCCAATGAAGGATCTGGACATGAATCAAGTCATCAAAGATATCATTGACAAGATCAAATGATGGGCAGTTGCAACTTGCATGCGGTATTAGGATTTTTGTTATCAGATAGACAATCTTTTTGTGACATTCCCTGATTTCAAGTGTATTTCTGCTGCCTTGACATTTAAATTTTCACAATAGATTTCTTGAATCTAGGTTTTGCTATTTCTCTGTTGCTAATTTCAAGGCATGTAAAGTTGTTATCCTTTGAATCGCCGGATACAATTGAATCTAGGTGGTGGCTCTAGTAAGTTCATTTGTATTTCTTCTTGAACCAAACTCAGTGAAGCTCAATTGCAGGTTAATATCCGAACTTTAAAACCATGGATCATCTGACGCTTTTCTACTGAGTTTTATACAATTGTGGCTAAGCAATTGTGTTAGAGATGCAAAATGCTTGCAATGTAGTTGGAGTTTATGATTTGGACCCTGTTGTAGGAACCATTGCAATGAGTGGTCTAGATCGTGGACTTGCACCGCTTGCAGCGTTCCTCTTGTATCGTCATTCCTTGACGGATAAAATGTATTTAGGCGCTTGAGGCAGGTAACAGTTGTTATCTCTACCATTTTAGTACATTGTTGCAGATGCAAGAATATGGGGGGCTGCAGAACGGGAGAGGGTTACTTCCGGATTAGTGTGGATAACTTCATTCTGTGAAAGAAGTTGTTTTTTCCTCTCCCTCTCTTCTTCTTCGGTCGACCACCGTGGATTAGTGGACAAAATCATTGAGCAACAATACATTTGAAAATTTTAATCATGAACATCTTGAAGAATCATCTCAAAAAATAATAATAATAAGATTACTTTTGTCTTAGCATTTTTATCCCAAGTAATAAGTGTCATAAAACAGTTTTTTCATGACGTTGAGATTGCGTTTCATTTTTCATTTTGATTTGTAGAAAAAGGGACAAGGTCGAAACCATCTGTAGACGGTTGGTTTTTATGTATTACCATCACCTAATCGTATGATTATTACTTCCTAATCGAGAAGTTTAAGCTAGCCAGATAAATTAATTACGTAGATTGTGTTGTATAGATTCACTTAATACAAGAATTCGTATGTGTTTTTGTTTTATTTTATTTTAAACAGTGAATAGTTGGGTCATATTTTGCTTAGTATTACGAACATTACTACATAATATAGCGAGATTAATGAAGTTCACATGTCGAGAAGTCTTCAATGTTTTATCGAAACTCTTTTCAGTAAGACATGCACTTGATATGACTTGCGAATGATGTGGTTGTTTATGATTCCAATTGATCCACAGTGGTGAAACCATATATGGTCGGGTGGGAGCCCGTGTTTCTACTCAATTTTTGAAAACTTAAGTAAAAGACAGAAATATTTTAAAATTTTCAGTTGTGCTCTTAAATTTCAGTTTTAGACCCAAGTATTATTGTAATTTCCATTTTTATAACCAAGTTTTGTAAAACGTTTTACTTGTGCCCTTAGATAAAAAATTTCACTCGTGCCCCTGCTCACTAACTGAACTCATAACTATGTCCTGTCTAATGAACAATCCTGACAAAATAATAATAATAATACTAATAATAATAATAATAATTTTTAGCTTCGTCAATATTGACCCATCATTGATCATCCAATGTAAAAGAAATCTTACACAATTTTATTATGTTTAATGGATGGTCTCCAAATTATACGATTTGTGATTGTTTGGTTCTTATAATTTTAATTTTAACTAATGGACCCTCAAACTTGTGATTTAAATAATGACAAAAAGCAGAGACAGTCGATTAAAAGTCACGGTTTTGTGCAAGTGAGCGTTATGTGTGCTGTATTTAGAGTGAATTGACCACGATAATCTTGCCCTAGAATTGTCTAAATAAATTTTAGTGCCTTTTTCATTTCCCCATAGTTTGTTTATTGGTTTTCTACTTAGTCCTCTAGGGTTTTCACTGGGAAAAAAAATGGAGCTTTAATTGAGGCTTTAGTTGCTTTAATCGAGTGAAGAAATTGACTGAGAGGATTTGAAATCTCTGAGACCACAGTGGAGATGACCAAAAGTTTTGTGCAAAATGTTGTTTGTTGATCATTGTGTTTGTTAATTTTAAATTTATTAAATGTTTGGATTAGGGTGTAAAGTTTGGATTTTTTTTTTTTTTAAACGTTTTCTTGTTTCATTACTGTTTGCTGATGATGGTATTTGTTCATATTTAATTTGCTATGCGTTTGGATTAGAGTGTAAAGCTCGGAATATTGTTTTTTTTTTTTTTTTCTCTTGTTTCGATGATGATGATGGTGTTTTTTAATTTTTAAATTGTTAGATGCTTGGATTAATGTGTAAAGTTCAGATTTTTTTTTTTTTTAATTCAAGACAGTGGGAGGGATTCATCTTAATTTTTTAAAACTGTTTCTTCAGTTGAAACGATTGAGATTTATATTATTGTTAAACAGTTTTTGTCTTGATTGATTTTGAATATCCATGGGTTTGGATATATATATATATATATATATATATAAGAGATTTTAATGATTACTATATTTTTGTAGTCAGTGATGGTAACAAGACAAAATTACAAAAAGAAGTATCTATCTTAATTACATTGATGATGTGACATTTTTTATTACTTGTTATAGTAAGTTAAACAATCAATTTACTTTAAGAATAAATAAATAAACAACCAATCTTAAATATTAATTAAAAGATCATTTTTTATAGAGGTGGACAAATAAAATATTTGGAATCAAAATTCAACAACAGAATAGAATTTATTTCCCTTTTCATTTTAATTTCCTTTTTAAGTTTGTTATTTATTTATTTATTTATTGTACAAATTTCATTAACAGCCAATATATCATTGATTGACGCATATTGGAAATTTCTCCATACAACCTTTGAATTCAAATTACAGATATAACAACTTAAAAAAAAAAAAAAAGAAGAAGAAGAAGAAAGATTGCAAGATGTAATGATTTATGCTGGCCACTCTTCTTTTAAAGTTGCACTATTTTAAGATGGATAATTAAAAGTTTAGAGTAACATCATCCAAGAGATAAAGCAAGGATTTCAACAAGAAAATCTCATCGTTAAATATTTTAGGATATTTGCTTTATCAAGTACAAAGTTATGATAATTTCCTCTCAGTTAAACAAATGTTTGTTTCTAAATTATGTAAAGTTGAATAATAATGGACATTTATTTAAACCTTCACACTTACTAATAATTCTATTAAAAAGTGTAAATAATTAAATTTTGATTTTTAACTAATCACTATAATTAGGATTATTGAAATTAATCCACATAAAAAATAAATTTATGGGTTTGCGGTTAAAATGGTAAAAAAAGGATATCTATGTACATAGAATAATATTCAAGTAATTTAACAAATATTTATGTGATTGATAAACTATTCAACTTCATATACTAAATTAACAGCAACCCAATTAAGAAAAATAAATCAAAACTAGCAAAAAATTGATAGCAACCCATCATATTTACAGGAAAATTATTGGCAATAATAAACCGTGTAAGTTCGATCACATAATCCTTGACGCTAAACCCATTTCATAAAAGATAGAGATCATTTTGTTGTTTTGGAAGTGGATCATCCAGTTTAAAAAAAAAAAAAAGGTTCTATTCCTTGGACTAATTTCACGAGCGGCATATCGTGAAAAAAAAATGTTTTGACAATACTGGAGATGTAAAGATCTAAAAGAGTTTCATTGGTAACTTTTAAAGAAAAAAAAATTTAAACGAATGAGATTAAAATTAGAGAATAAATTTAATTTAAATTCCATTTAAATAAAAAAATCATTTAAAAAAACCATATCAATAAGTTAACAAGAAGTTGCAAGTTGCCTATTGAAAATTATATATTTAATGAGCTTTAAAAGTTCAATATTCATTAAGTATCATAAATATTTTTTGGCCAACTACCCAATTGATAACAATTGTCTGATTTATATCAAATAGTTATAATAACAATAATTAGCAATGGGTAAATATTAGAATAACTATTGAAACTATATATATATATATATATAAATGTATGTGTCTTTATCAATCTTATATGTGCCCTCGGAACTTTGACTTTAAGCTCTAAAAACTCATATTTCATCCCTTAAATTTTAAAGTAGCCCATTAGTTCCACTTAACTTCTTTTACAAAAATTATCATTAAAAATTAAATGCAAAAAAAAAAAAAAGGGTTTAAGTGAAAAATAATTCAAAATTTAGAGGGCAAAATGAGAGATTTTAAAGTTTAGAAATTGTGAAAATGAAGAAATCAGATGGAAAGAAAACTCATAAAAGATAGAAAATTGAAATGATTAGAGAGAATGTCTCAAAACGGTAATCAGAACAGACTATACGAGTTTTATTACAACTTCCTAGGGAACATGAGTTCAGAGTGGTTGAGACCGATAAAGATTTGTATGTTTTCTGAGTTCCAAGAAAGATAAGAGTTGTGAGCATGTATACTATTCTGTGACACCCGGCACCCTTGGAAAACCAAGATATGAAATTTGGAAACGGATGCAAATTACTTTTGGGGGGATGAGATTGAAAATGATCCCACCAAGGCTAAACATGAGATTTTTCTTTTTTCTAAACGACAAAGGAGATCGGTGGTGTCTTTGTACCCCTGAATCAGTGCCTTTCAAGAATCTATTTGTAACACAAGCATGGAACGGAAGAACCTAGTTTATACATACTTTCTCATCTAATATACAGTGTGTCTTTGGTAGGATATTGAAGAAGTATAATTACAACTTCATACAGATAATGATATTCGATCTCTAGATATTAGACAAGTGAGTCTTAATAGGTCATTATCTTACTAATATGTCACCACCACCGTTCCGTCAGTTTGTAGTGAAATCAAAACAAAAACATGAGCTTGTCGTCGTTAGAAGTTGTTTAGACTATTTTTATCATGTCAACATGCCATTGTTTGCATTAATTAAAAACCGTGGCCCGGATGTTTTTTATTATTTTGTTCACCTAAGCATAACTAAGCCAAACCAAACAGAGTTGTATCCATGAGATTAAGGCTTATGGACATGCAGTATTCAAGCCAATCAATGACGCTAATCTGTGGCCGAGGACCGGAAACCGGCAACAAGGTCATCGTGAGGAAAACCGCCCTTGCAATGAATCGGAGGAGATGGAGTGGGATGCGAGCAACAAGACGAGAAAGCTGAAAAGAACTAGTGTTGTTCTGAGATGTAAAGCACTGTATGGTCAAGCGGGACACAATTTCTTGTTAGCTGCTCGTATCATAACCCAAGGCATATTCTGGTGTTTAGTTTTTGCTGTATTCTTTTTTTGTTTTTCTTTTTTTGTTTTGTTTTTTGCGTCTTATAGAAAATACTAAATAGTGATGCAAATACAAACAGCTAGGAAATAACAAATATAGAGAGCAGCTCATTTTGTTGACAGGTATGCTTATGGGGATTTTTTTTTTTTTTTTTTGGGTGAATCAAGTATACTATTAATTCTTAAATGAAATGGAAACCCATAACTCTTTTTTTTTTTCAAAATCATGTTAGTCTTGATATTTTGTTTAACCAAAATTAAGAAAGCGAATTTAACAAGGCATGTATGTTATGATTGAATTTATGAATCTTTTAGACAAAGTCCAACAGTTTTTTCTTGTGAAAGTTCTTCATCAGAAGAAAGAGCTAGATAGCATTAAAAAAAAAAAAAACCATTAAATAAATAACTAGTAGGTTTTACAATATTTCAGGTAAATAAGATATTTGTCAAAACTAAATTATTCACTAGGTTATGAATAGCTTAATAAAGTCATGTTCTCGTACAACTAGGTTTTCATGATAACTCAGTTCAATCTCATACTATAATCAACCACTTACCTTTTCTCTTGTAATTTGGTAAGAGGAGTCTCATATGTTCATGCATTAATAATGCGTAAAGTATTAAAGACTAAACGAGATGCTAATTAGTCATTAATAATTAACACAAAATTGTTCAGGTCTTTCTCTTGGACTCTTGCACTCTCCTTAATTAGAAAAACTAGGGGTCCGTTTGGTGAATGAGTTTGAGTTGAAAATTTTAAGTTTGAACTGAAAATATTTGTTGACTTTTCAGAAAAGACAAAAACTTTTTCAAAAAAGGACAAAAACTGAGATGAAAAAATACAGTTTGAGTTTAAACGCCAAACGAGACCTAGATTTTTTTTTTTTTTTGGGCCAAGATACACTCGTGTATATCTCCTCTAGTTCTAACACTTACCTGCATGTCATTCTTTAACAAAATATCAATATACTCATTTTTTTTAGTTGAGTAGGCATTCGAACTTTCTACTTATGAAAAAAAAAAAAAATTAAGTAACCACAACTGCTAAATTCATTTAACATATATTCTTTCATGTGTTCATAATCATGTAGAGTACTTTAACGTATACTTGCTTTATTTGTTAGCGTTTGAGAAAGCCAACCTTATGTTTTTATGTATCATTTTTCATTTTTCCTTTTTTTTTTTCCTATTAAAATCGATTAAAAAAAATTTAAGATGATTCATGAAGTTCAAGATGTTTGCGTTACCAAATGCCACAAAAAATGGTAAATCTTTGCATTAATGTCATTTTCATTTTCATTTTCATTTTTATTTTTTACCTCTTAAAACGTGACCAAAAACGACAACAATCTGATCATCACACCAACAGAAACGACAGAACCCATCTGAATTTTCGAAGCACCAGACTTGTCAGATTCCGAAATTTCCACAACACCACCGGTGTCGGAGACTTCCATTTCCGCCGGAGAACTCGCCGAAGCCTCACTCGGCGACATCACATTGGCCTCCGGACCATCAGCCACCGGGGCATAAGCCTCCGGCGAATCAGCCACCGGCGCATCGGCCACCTCCTCATCGGACGCCGGTGCCGGAGCCTCAGCAGGAGAATCCTCCTCCGCCGCCGGCGCAGGTGGCGGCGGAGGGCTAGGGTTTGGGTCGACTCCCGGCGGGACGAGCAGCGTGCTCACGTGAAGTACGGAGATGTTATAAGGCTTAACGGCGACCGAGCCGACGAGCTTCACTGTGAGGGGGGAGCCGTCGACGGCGGAGCCGAAGGCAATGACTCCATCGTCTTTGGCGGCGGAGACGGTGACGAAGCCCTGCCGGCCGGCCGCCCTGCCGGTGGCCTGAAGGAGGGTGGCGAAGACGGCGGTCCGCTTCTCGAGGATGATGCCCCGGAGCTTCGGGATTCCGAGGAAGTCGAGGACGACGTGGCTACAGAGGATGTCCTTGACGACGCCGAGGGGTTTTCCTGCGAGGGCGGCGACGGTGCGGTTGTCGAGGGCGAGGACGGTGATGCTCTGCCGGTGGTTGATGAGGTCGGAGACTTTGGTTTGGGTGAGGTAGTCGTTGAAGGCCCCGAATTCGGGTTGTTGCCCTAGGAGCCTCGTGATGTTGAAGGCCGCAGAGGCGGTCGCGGTGGCGGCCGAGAGGAGGAGAAGGAGGGTGGCGACGAGGAGGAGGAGGATGGGAGACAAGGGTTTGATCCTGAGAGTCATAACTTTTTTTACTTCTTTTTTATTTTAAATTTTTTTTTGGGAAATTAAGAAAAAGGTTTGTTTGATGGGGGTGAAGATTATTATTGGAGGGATTAAGTTGATAAACAAAGTGTAATTTGTGGTCGAGAGAGAATTACAGATGGGATTTGCTTAATTTGGTGTGGTAATGATAGAATTTGTAGGTAAAGATTGATCAGCAATATATATATGTGCATATATATAATATAAATACATATATATGCATTATGCTTTACGTGGTTATCATGAGTCATGATTTGGTTTGTTTGGGTATCGAAATGAGAAAGAATGCGTGGGAAATGGGGATGTAAATGTAATTGTTCTCAAAATGAGGCAAATAAATTGAAAATGCGGCAAAGGTTGTTGTTACATAAAGGGTTATTGTTAAAATTTTTTCAAATTTCTATTATTTATATAAGTGTCACACCAGACTTAAATGAACAAAATATAATAGGAGTGATTTTTATTAACAGTTTAAAATTTAGATGGTGTTCAAAGTGATATTTTTAAAATTCAGAGACAAAGTTATGATGAGTAAGAAATTGCATTGCAACTCTGCAAAGCTTATGCTACGAAACTTTATATATTTGTATATTTGTATGAGGAGATAGTAACTATAATTAACATTAATAAAAGAAAATCCCTAACTCAAACGTACTCAAAGAACAAAAAACAGAACAAAACAAAAAAAAATATTAATTAATTAATTAAAAAAAGAAAATGGAAATTATATTGCAGTTAAAAGCATAGAAAGCACGATAATCAAGTTCAATTTCTAACGATAATTTCATATTTTATTCTATCATAAGATGTAGATAGTAGAATCTTTATGATAAGATTAAAAAAAAATAATAAAGCTTATCAAGGCCTCTATAATTATTATTAGGTATCATTACTATTATTTTATGTTTCTGAAACTGCATTAAGGCATCTATAATTAGTCATGAGTCTGACTAAACAAAAATCGATCCATATTATCCTCCAAATTACGTAACATAATTCAAAAAATTCTGTACAAACAAGAGAGAAATTCACTCCCAACCCTTCAATTCCAACCTCCACAAATTTGAACTAGTCCCCACCTAGTTTAACCTAATATATATACTTTTTGTCATCTCCAAAAATATTTATAAAAACAGGCTTAATTTGCAAATAATCTCACCATAATTAATTTCTTATTAGACAACCCTAAAGAATGAAGAAATCCATAGCCTCTCCTCTCCTCTTCCTCTCTCTTCTCCTCCTCTATTCCTCTAATTCCTTGGCTTTCAACATCACAAGAATCTTGTCCCCATACCCCGAATTTGCCTCCCTCAACGGCCTTCTTTCGCAGTCGAAAGTCGCCGAAGAGATCAACAGCCGCCGGACCCTCACCGTCCTCGTCTTTGACAATGCCGGGCCTCGGCTTTCTCCGGTAAGCCAGTTGAGGTCATCAAGAAGATCTTGAGCGTCCATGTCATTCTTGATTACTATGACGTTAAGAAGCTAACCGAGCTTGGTGTCTCCACCAAGACCTCAACCCTAACCACCCTCTTCCAGGCCTCCGGCTCGGCCAGCGGCAAGCAGGGCTTCATCAACGTTTCGCTCGTAAACGAGGGCGAGATCGCCTTCGGCGCCGCTGCCAAGGGCGGTGCCCTAAACTCCAAGTTAGTCAAGTCGGTGGTGGCGCAGCCGTACAACATCTCGGTGCTTCAGATCACCACCCCGATCCAAGTCCCCGGCATCGAGTCCGCCCCGGCCACTGCCCCGCCGCCGAAGCTCGCAGCTTCTCCGGTGCCGGCGGCGCCGAAGAAGTCCCCGACCCCGGCTCCCACCCCGAAACAGGTGGCGCCGGCGCCGGCTCCTGTTCCGTCCAAAAAGAAACCCGGCCCTCCAGCCCCGGCGCCGGTGGTGGATGTGATCGAAGTGCCGGTGGAGGCGCCGATTGTAAGCGCACCGGTCTCCGACAGCCCGGAGAGTGACAGTAATTTTGCACCGGTTAGTGACGCGCCAGAGAGCTCTCCTCCGAAGCCCGCTGACGCCGCGGTTGCCGAGGCGCCAACGACGACGAGTCCTTCGGCCGGTTCGCGGAGGGAATTGGCGGTCGGAGCTGGGATGGTGATGGCGGCGTTGGTGTCATTTTTGGTGGTTTAATTATTTAAATAATAATAATATTGAGAAGGGTTAATTAGTACGTTAATCATGGATTAATGCAACGGGCCAGAGGGTACGTACGTGAATTCAATAACTTGTTTTACCCAAAAAAAAAATTCAATGACTTGTTTTTTTTTTTTTTTTTTAAATTTGTTTATTGATTCAATTTAATTAATGGAAAAACAACGTTGTTGTGCCTGTATATAACTGTATTTAACGAACTACCATCTCTGGAATGTTATTGGATGATCTTGTCGCAACATGCACTTATAATTATTTATTTATTTATTTTATTGTCAACATTCAGGGAAATTCTCTATAAAAAAAAAAAAGGCAAGAAATTATTCAGAAAAACAAATATATCACGCATGCATGTCTACATGACATTATCATCAATTCATATTTGATATTTATCAATATCAAGTCTATCCTAAATTCTATTATCATCATTCTCTTTCTTAAAATTTACATTTAGGTGATTAGGATAGTAATGACATTGACAAATCACGTAAATTTATTATATAAATATACCACGTAAGCATGATAACGTGATATGTTTAGTTTACGTAAATTAACTAAACCAATCACTTTTACCAAAAGAATGAACTAACGTTGGTTATTTGGATTTTTTTTTTTTTTTCCAACTCAAACCAAGTTATAATTTTAGTTAATTAGAAATAGAAACGTCTAAAAACAAACTGGTTGCATATGGCTAAGTTTAGTGTAGTTTAAAAAAAAAAAAAGACTTATATTTATAAACCCATCACACTTATAATTAAAATCAATAATTCGAAAGTGATCATTCATCATTTTATGATTCTAAATATTATTCATATTCAAAATTAAGAGTATCTATTTTATATATAATCTATCATCAATTTAGATATTCTAAATTTTAGAATTGATCATAATCCAAAGATGGAAAAATTCATACCCAAAATAAAACTAAACATCTTATTATAAACTATGCTAAAATTAATACGAATTTCAGAAAAGTAAAAGTAACCCAATCATATATTTGGTAAATATAGAAAAAGTAAAAACTGATTTGGTTTTGTTTTCAAAGAGGCAAAACCACAAAAACCAAACCAGCTTATCTAGTCAACTTTTAAAAAATCCAAACCAAATCAAACCAAACCAGTTTCGTGTAGTTTAATAGGTTTAGTTTTTGTTTTTGCTTCGTTTGCATTGTTTTGGCCAATTTGATTTGTTATGCAAACATCCTTACAGCACAAACGGTTAAGATTATTAGGAATATATAGTTCATAAATAATTAACAGAAATACAAGATATATAAATATATAGCCATGTATAAATTCGGCATATTAAGAGTCAGTATCCTTATAATTTACCTGTAAATTCTAATAGATTTATCTAATAACATCGTATATCTCAAAAACGTAAAGACATCATCGATCCTTCTTTTTATTAAAAAAAAAAAAAAAAGATCAACTTGAGGTAATTTGAGTAAAATTAATTGTAATATCTAGAGTACTCGGCAAATAATAATAATAATTGTTGTATAAAAAATTCGTATGGACACATAACGAATAACGTGGTACACTAGTAGAAAATTTGTTATGGATGCATGATCTTTGGTTTATGTCTGGGCCCTTTGATTGTAATATTCATGGGCCTGTTGGCCCAATCTTGTACGAGGCAGAGAGAGAGCGAGAGAGAGAGATGCAAAAATTAAGGAGATTGATAGCTTTAAAAAAAAAAAAAAAAAAAAAAAAAAGGACTAGGATTCTTTGTTTCATAGGTGATATTTAGTTTATTTTGAGATGAAAAAGCCTTTGTTATGAAGTGAGAAGTATTTTTGTCTGGTTTTGATATATGGTGTTTGGATGTCCAATTAAATTCTCAATATGAAAAATGGAATAATTTTTGAAACGTTATTTAGATATTATTTTTCTAAAATAATTTTCTAGACAAATCTAATAAAAAGAACAAATTAAAAAGAAAGACTCGCCTTAGTCGGAGATAAAACAAAAAAAAAATTACGACATTTTAAAACTTGAATAAACAAGTGAAACTTTTGAAACTGAAAATATTACTATGCAAAACAGATTTGAAATGAAAATGAAAATGTTAAAATGAGGGAGAGGGTAATCTAAAAAATGAGCCTTATTTTCATTTGGCATTCTGAAATAAAAATGAAATGTCAAACTTGAAATGTGGTTGCCAAATTTCATTTTTATTCTAAGATGAAAATAGATGGTCCAAACCTATGGACAATTCGATCAGTCACTAAGCAACTACTGATTGATCATTAGCACATATTAATATCATTTAATAATATCAAGCGATTAATCACTAATTGATGATGATGACAACGACAACAATGACAAATAGTAGTAATGATAATAATGATAATAATAGTTCTAATTGATTTTATTTTTTCCCCATCAATCATTATATTTTCCACGTCCTAAAAAAGCATCATATTAATGTATTGAAATGTGCCATATAAGAACCTTTTTTTTTTTTTGGGCTAATATTCAAATGTTTGATGTACAGATGTACTCAACGATTGCAATGCATGCAGTGGTGATCTTGCCAATAAAAACTAGATAAGAGCATCTTTTACGTAAGGATAACAAAAATAAAAATGCAAGCTAATTAGATTCCTCTTGAAGACAAGAAGTTAATTATATATCTATTAGCAATAATTGTGGAGCTTAATTAAGTAAAGATAAATTCTTAGGCCACTATTCTTTGTTTGATGCTTGTCGTACACTACGCGGTCTCTTCGACTCTTTTTTTTTTTTTTTTGGGGTTAAATTTTTGAAAGAAAGTTTTTGAATTGTAATTAGTACTTTGTTAAAGTTAATACAAAAGGAATTGATGCTTCTATGCTAATTTTATTCTTCTTCTTCCTCAAATATCAATTCTCATTTTATTCTAATTGCCTTCTATTAGTTCTTTCTATATGGGCATAATAGCACCATCAAAAATTGTGTTATTTATTAACTAAAAGAACTAGCTAGCTAAGCTAACAATAGCCATGTTCAATGTTAATGCCTTTTTCCAATTCAACTTTTGCAATGTTCTTCTAATTAGCCTAGATTATCCCTAATTAAGTGTGTATAAATTTATATATATATATATTACCAATTCGACTAATGCCTAACACTTTCACTATTCCCCTTTTTGCTCTTTATAGTTGTGACACATAAAATACATATTTAGCATAAATACCTTGCCCCTTAAATGGCTCAATTTAATAATGCAAGAGTATAATTTACTTAAGGGTGTCGCTTTACGTTTTAGATTGAGTTTTAGTATAAGTTATATATGGGGTACAAATCCCACAAAGAAAGGACGAATTAACAAAGAGTCTTCACACACATATATATATAGCCGAAAAGGCCGAAAAGTTAAAAGAATATTACACGCTTGGGTAAGCATGAGTAATACTATGTTTTTAACTTTCATATCTATATTAAATTCTATCAGCTTTGTGTATTCTTTCTTTTTAATACGATCTTGACTAAATTATACATCCATACATTTATAATAAAAATATCTTATCTTAAAAAGCTCTCATGAAATAAAGACATGCAATAAAGAAAGAATCTCACTAAAAAAACAGTAGTTGATCTTAGCTAAAAAGCAAGTATTAATTGTCACAAAACAAACGCTTATATTATTATTATTTTTTTTTTTTTTTGGCTAGAAGAATATATTATAATGTTGTTTAGGCAAGAAGCACGATGTTATATATATATATATATATATATATGTTATATACATATATAAGGTACTTATGTCATGTTGGCAGATACAATCTGAGGACACAAATCAAAATAGTAAAATTGTGTACGTACGTTTAAAGTAATGGTATGTTCTTGAGAGGAAAAGAGAAAAAGGTACCTGTAGTACGTACGCTTCTTAAAAATTGTCTTATATATATATATATATATGAATCTTTAAAAGTTTTTTTTTTTTTTTTTGCTGAATTTAAAAGGTGTTAGTTGTTTGAAGAAAAACGTGACCCAATGTATGATGAGTTTATTATTTAACACCATTTTACTTTCTATTATATATATATATATATATATATATTACTTTATCTATATGATAGCTATCCGGTGTTATTGTTAGCTTTTTTTTTTCATCCCTTCCTGTTATATAAGTATAAGCTTAATCAAATACATCTTAATCAGTGATGGAGTCAAGAATTATTAAAAGGGGTCAAAAAAAATTTTCAATTAAGCCATTAGACCCACTAATGTTATGTTTTTAATAAACTATTTTATCAATCAAAATCTAAATTATTTGCCCAATAAAAAATAAGTGTTATATTTATACTCACAATATTAATAAATATCCTCATCTAAAAAATGTTTCCTAATATAAACATAGTAAATCTATCCTCTTATAAACACTTTATATATATATATATATATATAATACCACATTTAACCCTCTTATTCTTCCACTTCTATTTTAAATTTAATTTATTTTGTTAAAAATAAATTAACAAATCAAAATAAGACAAAAAAAAAAAAAAGATATAGTTTCATTCTCAAAAAGAAAACATAAAGTATCTCTTAAAAAAAAGTAGAGGAAATAGTAAAGAAAAAAATTCAAATAATGTCTAAATCAAAAATCAAGAAATATCATACTGCATTTAAAAAAATACGTAAATCTAGAATCATGTAAACAAAAATAACAAGAAAAAAAATAAATGAAAAGAATAATCATATAAAAAACCACGGAGAATCATTTTCAAATACTAAAAGAAAAGAAAAATAAAGCATAATAATAATAATAAATTAAAAATAAAAAATATATATTTCAATAGTTGTTAGCTCTTGAAGAGATATCTTTCTTTTATTTTTGTTTCACTTGAATATCCTCCATTGAAAATTTTCATGTAGTTATAAAAATTTTTTAAGAAAAGAAATTGATGAAGAGTTTAGAACAATTTGGAACAATTTCTTAGGATTTTTTTTAAAATATTATTTCCATTTATGATTAATCTGGTGTATGTTTTTTTAACTATTTTACAAAAAAAAAAAAAATTATGCTCATTTATATGTATATATGGGGTATGAGCATTCTTAATGATTTTAATGTAATTTCTTGCAAAGTAAAAATACATTAAAAATTCTTATTGACTTTGTGGGGATTTTATCAATATTGTGGATGTAAATAAAATATCCCAAAAATATTTAACAGGTATGAAGACTAATTTATACATATATTCACTAGATTAAAATTAAAAAAAGAACCTACCATATATAATAATTAAGCGTGCATTTAGTTCACCGGTTGGAGATGAAATTTTTAAGTTTAAGTTGGAGTTGGTTGATTTTTTAAAAACTAGTTATATATTTTGTTCACTTTTTATAAAAAGACAAAAACTAATTTGAAAAAATACAGTTGAGTTGAAATTAAACTTAAACATCAAACAAAATCAAAAAAAAAAAAAGATAAAGATAAAAAAAGAGGGCCCCCCGCCCCCCGCCAATGATCTTAATATAAATGCGACTAGATAAAACTAGCTACCAGATGTCCCCATAAATTATAATGGTATATTTTCCTAAGTTGTTTAATTTTATTTTCTAACTTCTTAATTTAGAGCTGTAATATGCTGTACCATTATAGTTTTCTTATTTATTTATTTATTTATTTATTGATAATAATAATAGGTAACGCTGCATACATGACGGAATTGGGTGTTATTATGGTGTGCATTCAATCCAATCGAATACCTTTTTTCTTTAAATGTCCAAACTAATCTAATATTCTTTTCGATTTTGAAATGTACAAAATTCAATCCGGCCTAATCCAATTGGTTTGTATTAAATGCTTTTTTTTTTTTTTTTGGCTTGAATTTTAAATTTAGTTATTTTATATTCAACATCCAAAAAATTACTTCAAAAATATATATATATAAATAAATATATATATATATCCAAAAAATTACTTACAAAAACCAGCGGTGAAGCTACCCTTTTACTGTTTGTGAGAATGGATACTATTTTTTTTAATAACCAATAAATAACATAAAAATAAAAATGTGTATCACAATATTTTTCAAGAACTACCAAACAAGTACAGATCAAAAAAGAATATAAAGCATATTACAGTAAAGTTTAACACTAAAGTGATTAAATTCTAGGGTTTTTAACTTCAAAGTGATTAAGTATGTGTGTTTGTATGCATTACGTCACTATTTTAAACACACAAAAACAAAAAAAAAAAACAAAAAACAAAAAAACAAAAAAAAACATTTAAAGAATAATTTTGAAATATTTTATACATGAATAGTGAAATCTATATAAAAACATATGTTATGCATCAAATTAGATCGGATCAATTGGTTGGATTTTACTAACTAAATATCGAAGTAGATCCAATATAATTAGATATCTAATCACATTGGATAATTTACTATTATGAAGGAATAATGCTTTTCAATGTCTGATTACTCTTTCATTTATTAAAATAAGAAAAGATTCAGCATCAAATTGGGTTGTTTATTCATCATTCCTATCCTATCTTTCGTAATATTATTACAAACCAAAGTAGCACAATCTTGGCTCCACATCAACATTTATAAATTAAGGTTGACATGAATTTAATTGAAATTAAATAAGCAAAACTTCAAGCATATCAAGCTACTAAAACAGCATAATACCAAAAAAATTAAAAATTAAAAATTCCATATACTGTGAGACATTTACAATATTATCTGCATGACGAATACTCTATATATATATATATATATATATATATATATATATGTTCAAAATGTGAACCTCGTTATAATTGGTTTCGGGCAAAAGAATTTCTTTTCACTTTGCATATAGAGATGAAATTTTTGGGGTATGTATGATTCTTTTTTATCTAGGTTAGGTAGTGACGCGCGACTATGACATTATATAATACACACACACACATATTGTTTGTAAATATTTAAGTGGAGTCTACCTTTCTCTTGATTCCCACTGGGATAAATATTATATAAGTCGTCAGATAAAAGCTAAGCGATAAAGTTTTGTGGTGTATATCACCTTAGAAAATTGGAAATAATTAATAAAATAAAAAGTCTGGGTGTATATAGTGGAATTTAGGGTTTTGCCCCCACCAAATCCGTTTTGGTAGGCCCAGAAAACAAATAATGTTATAGAAAGTTTTGCAATCGAAAGAGTGACTAGGAAATGGAAAATCCTGCTGATGTTTATTTGTCCTCCAAGATCCAAACACCTCAGAGAAATGACAAATTTGAACGCTATAAAAACTATATATGCATAAATATATATATATATATAATTTCATAAAGAAAAGGTTATTAGGATAGAGGACAGCTATACTGTATTCAGATAATTAGGATAGAGGACAGCTAGGATAATTTTACGGGATGGTGGTCTTTTAAGTGGTACATAGATCATTCTCGAAGTAGAAATTGTCTAGAAATTGTCTATATACACCTCGACAGATATGCATGGTATAGTCTTAATTTGAATCCATACCTTTTTGTATAGAGACAAACATGGGGTTAACATCTGCCAAACTCTTGGTGATAAAGCTATTTCTAGGAAGCCTGGAAGCCTCGTGTTTGACAACTGTACAATCCGAGATATATAACATTAACGCTAATATCTTATGACACTACACTATTTAATTTATAGTAAAAGTTCTAAAATTAATATGTACACGTAAAATTATCTAATGTTATATATGAATCAATTAATAATTATCGAATTAATAATTATACGAGTCTGAAAAAAAATATGCCGGACTTATATGACTGCCGGACAAAATACTAAACTGATGATCCTTTTTTTTTTTTTAATTTGTATATATAAAGGAGGAATAAGAAGAATCTGGAAGCTATAGGCCAACTGTACACAATTGAGCACCTTTGCTCATACAAATCCTTATAACCCAACAAAAGATTCTAAATCTCTTTATTTATTTATTTATTTTGTCTTTCTTTTCCAGATTTGCTTTCTGGCCGTTTCAGTTTACCTTTTCAAGATTTTGGATAGATTGGATAATGAACAGTTGTAGAGCACAAATCAGAATCATACTTTGAGTACTTTGAATTACAAAACAGTTAGCTATAGCTTGAGAGATTGAGATCGATTGACCAATTAAAAATTATTCTCGAAGATATCAAAATTATGCAATTAACTAATTGTAGTTATATTTAAAATCAACTGTAGGTGTCAAGCTAATTAGAATGTGGTTATGATATTTGTGACTAAGTTCCGCAATCAATCTAATTAGAATGTGGTTATGATATTCACGGCTAATTTGTACCTTCCCTTTATTTACTTTAAAATTAAAAAAAAAATATTTGTCGTTATCCTTAACGTTATAAGCTTATATATATATATATATAAATATATATCTATATTTGTTCAATTCTTATGCTATTGAATTTGCAAAATGACCTTAAAAGAAACCCTTGTTTTGCAAAATGAATTTTTGAAACTTTTCATTTACACACTTCACTCAGTGTCACCAAAAAAAAAAAAGGTGGAGTTGTTTTGGTCAGCCATTAGATATGTATAGGAACAAACCCAACATAATTCACACAAAAACAACCATAATTACAATCTATACATATATATATATATATATAATACTTCTTATTGGATGAGTACAGGTGACTTTCGAGGTGTGGATTCCTCTTTATATATATATATATATATATATATATTTTATAAATGGTGAAAATTAAGAGACAATTAGCTTGATAAAAAATTAATACATCCTAATTATATTGACACCATCACCCCCCTCGCATCTTGTATGAAGTCCCTAACTCAATTTTATTAACTGAGGAATTAAAAAGTACAAAAGACAATAATGTCAAATGGAAAACGATCCTGAAAGGAATAAAACTTAAAATGCAACTCTAGAAAGTTAAAGATCAACGTTAACTAGCAGCTGATTCTGATCACGTCAGAAGCTTAATTCGAAATTAGAGTTTTGAAAAATGAAAACAATATCTTTTTTATTTCAGCTTCTATATCTTTTGTTGAAAAGCAGATTCAGCAATGCCTCCTGATTAGTCCAGCTATTCACAGGGAAAAATAGATTCCGACAATTCATAACATATATATTATAACTGCTTTTTCGATTGCTTGCATGAGAAGGAAAAAAAAAATTTTTCTTTCTTTTTCTAAATTACAAGATAAAAGGATACTCAAAGAGGTGGACACCCCTTTAAGTTTCTAGAGAAACTTGAGCCCCGTTTAACACATAGTGTTAAATTGAAATTTTCAATTTAAATTGAGAATCAAAGTACGTGTTAGCTTACGTTGCATTTACAAAATTCAATATAGAATATAGTATTTGTATAATATGATAGAAGCAAAAAGAAGTTTCATTCTAACATTACTATATTGATTACTAAATTATAGTTCCCATATAAGTATATTCTAACATATATTCAATTCCATGTAATACCATGTTGCAATATTTTATTTGCATTATAATTGATACCTAGTGCTCATGATCTCATAAACATATAGAACCATCTTATCAATCAAAATTTATAATTCTTCATAAAAATATAATACTGGTAGCTTTCTATAGTGAAGCGTCTTGTCTATAACTAAAGTTATCTTCTTCTTTATTCCTTCTTCTTAAAATCCACGTATAAAACTTTTCCGACCCTATCACATTAGCAAAAATGGATAAAACAAAACCCTCATGCATAAAAAATGCTTGTGAGTACAACAGGGTTAAACACCATCATTAATGAAAAATGAGCCTGCATATGTATAATTCACTATCGCTAATAGAACATGAACTCTATATGTAAATCACATATCATAAAAACCCATCTTTTATCGATAAATAATGCTTAACACTATGGATGCCTCCGTTAGTAAGTAGTACTACTCCTCGTGCATAGACTATTTTTGTTAAGATGACAAGAAGAAGAGTAAAAAGATAGAGATACTATGATGAACTGGCAAAATCATGGAATTGGAAGATCTTGAGAGTACTAGTGTTGGTATCTTGACACCTAACCAATTGGTCCCTGACCATAAGATGTGGAAAGACGGCTAAAACACCCCCCCCCCCTCCACCCCCCGTGTTAGTGACACGTGGAGGTCATGAGTGGGGTGTTGTTTGGGAAACAAATTAGCCAATGAGAGAAGGCCCAAGAAATATAGTGGGGCCATGGTCACAAAGTCAAGTGGGACCCATGTGGGAGGCAGAAAGAGGAACACAAAGGAGGCAAGGAAGAGGGTGGGACTCGAGGCTTGGATGGGGAAAGGCATACATGATCATCCATAAGGCCCTCTCTCCACCCCCAATGCTTTCACACTTCTTTCTTTCTATTAGTACCACTTACAACTAGACACTGCTCACACTGCCCTTGAGGGGGACACTCGAATAATCAACTCTCTCTCAAGGTTTATATAGGACCACTTACATATATATATATATATATATATATAAGTATTTTACTTTTCATGGATTTACATGTTGTCCTTTTGTTTTCCCTTCCCGGATGTCGATCAGATCAAAGACTTTTAACTCAAAGAAAAACCCTTTTTTTTTTGTTTGGTGCTAATCAGACAAAACTCATTCTAATACGATATTTCACATTTAAATTAAGCATATTGTAAATCTAACCAAATCTTATTCAAAACTCGTAATTCATGAACATATCTTTACAACCAAAAGGTTTTATAGGACCACCAGTTTTTTTTTATATAGCCATTTACTTTTTATGGATTTACATGTTTCTTTTTGTTTTCCCCTCCTGGATATCGATCAGATCCAAGACTTTTAGCTCAAAGAGTAACCCCTTTTTTTGGTTCTACCAGACAATACTCGTACTAATACAATATTACACATTTGCATTAAACATATTGTAAATCTAACCAAATCTGATTCAAACTCGTAATTTGTTAACAATTGGTCTCTTTGCACCACCATTTTTTGTTATATAGCTATTTACTTTTTGTGGATTTACCTGTTTTTCCTTTTGTTTTCCCCTTCTGGATTTCGATCAGATCAAAGACTTTTAGCTTAGAGAAAAACCTTTTTTTGTGGTACCAGGCAATACTCTTACTGATTCAATATTACGCATTTGCATTAAACATATTGTAAATCTAATCGAATCTGATTCAAACTCGTAATTCATTAACAATTGGTATCTTTTCAAACAATAGGTTTTATAGGCTCACCATTTTTTGTTATATAGCTATTTACTTTTTATGGATTTACATGTTTCCTTTTGTTTTCCCCTCTAGGATATATCGATCAGATGATCAAAGACTTTTAGCTCAAAGAAAAACCTTTTTTGTTCTATTAGACAATACTCGTACTGATTCAATATTACGCATTGGCATTAAACATATTGTAAATCTAACCAAATCTTGATTCAAACTCATAATTCGTTACCAATTGGAATCTTTGCAAACAAAAGGTTTTATAGGTCCACCATTTTTTGTAATATAGCCATTTACTTTTATGGATTTACATGTTTTCCTTTTGTATTTCCCTTCTCGGATATCGATCAGATCAAAGGCTTTTAACTCAGAGAAAAACCCCTTTTTTGGGGCTACCAGACAATACTTGTACTCAAACAATATTACACATTTGAATTAAGCATATTGTTAATCTAATCAAATTTGATCCAAAACTCGTAATTCGTAGACAATTAGTATCTTTGCAAGCAAAAGGTTTTATAGGACCACCCTTCTTATATAAATATTTACTTTTCCTGGGTTGGCATGTTTTCCTTTTGTTTTTCCCTCTCGGATATCGATCAAAATGAAGAAATTCAGCTGGGCCAGTGAAAACCTTTGTGCTACTAGAGACTGTACATATTGATACATAAAACTAACAGAATCTAATTAAAATCAGCTCATAATTCGCAAACAAATTAATATCTTTGTTTAGTGCGCCGGATAAACTACAACATGAATATCATGTTATTGGTGCAAGAAATAGGAAGGAATACAAATTAAGCTTTAAGTATGGTTAGGCTGTGTTTGGAAGGAAGGAGAGAACATAGGAAGTTAGAACGATATAACCCAGGTAAGAGAAATGAAGAATGAGATCATATTTTCTCTTATACTGTTTAGTATGAAAGGAAGAAAAAATAAAATATATATATATATATATATTTCTCTTATTTGGTCTAGAGATACCAAAGGAAAGAAAAGAAAATATTTTGCTTGTAAAATGATTATTTTAACTAGAAGATAAGATCTCTTGTATAATATCTCCAACCTAAAAAGAGATTAAAATTGGACGTGGGTTTTTTTTTTTTTTTTTTTTGAAGTTGGAAATATCTAATTTTCTTTTCTCTTCTGTCGAAGAACCATAGATATCAAAATACTTTTATAAATCCTTCCATCCCTCTCTCTCTGTTAATTTTTCTCTCTTATTAAACGTACTCTTATGTTGACCTTGCCAAATGTGAACATAATATGCATTAATTTTCATTACAACAAGTTGACTTGATTTTAAAACATAATATATATACATACATACATATAGGAGCCTTGATTTGAAAGTAGAACGAGTTGACTCGCTTCCCTAATCATGATTTGGCATGCAATTCTTTATGACGTACGTCGTATCTGTTGTATGTAAACGACTTTTACAGAAGGGGACAAAGTAATATTGGAAATTTTGTTTGACTGCTAGATCTTAGAAAAATATATGTATCACGTCCTCAATTACTTTTTGACATTGACAAGATTTTTGGAACATTAATTTTATTTTCAAATCTTATCATATGCAATTTGTCAAGTAGATCGAGTACAAATATAAGGTAAACACATATTGCGGCGGCCGACAAAAAGTGAGATATATATATATATATTTTAAGAAAAGCAATTCTAGGACAAGATTATTTATAAATATTTAAATTTTTATTGATTATGTTTTAAATCATTAAATCTAATATTATAAAATCTATCACATTTACATGAAATCAGATAGAAAACAATACATATATCTTACTTGAAATTCTAATAACGAATGATTTCAAACTATTAACTTATATAATTTTGAAAAAATTATTAGGACACTAGTTCAAATATTAAGTTTTGAGACCAACTTAATTATATGAAATATGAGTCATTATTATTTTATTGATATGTGTTTCAATGATCAGTATCATGTATCTATCAATAAAAAAGATGATAAATAATTATCATGTGAATTAGTGTTCAAAAATTATAATTAGAGTTGATATCCTCAACTATACTCTAATTACAATTACATGTTGACTTTCCAAAATAATATTTCTACTAATTATAATTTGATTTCACACAAGCAAGTAACATACAAATTATTGTAGAGAAAAAAAATTTTTCATTTAAAAGAAGCTCATAAGATGTGCAGTTTTCTTTGGATATGAAGTTTGGTCCACATTTGACTGGTCCATTGGTGCAACATGGCAGGTAACTACAGCTGTGAAAATTGGAAAAAGGTTCAATTTAATCATGGATTTGACAACTCAAGGGTTGCCTCTAAAAGACCCTCATGATAAAATATAAAATAAAATAAAAAAATTGCAGGACCATAGCCCATGTGATGCCATATGGGCATGACATGGCATTGTTAAGCAAAAGGATATGAATTTTCATATGTCCCTCCTAAATTGGAGAAAAAGAAAGAAAAAAAAAAACCCCTATCTCATAAGTCCATGGAGTGGAAGACTTAAAATGAAAGTGGTCCTTTTGACAAAGCCTCTATATTTGGCCTTTTAAGTTTTGATTTGACCATATATATAGTTATAGACTTATACACATCGAAAGAGGTTGAGTGGTTTTGAGGAATCGTAGGAAATCTCAATCATAGAATTAGTGAGGGTAATGAGCAATAATTGATTGTCTAATCCAATCATCATGAGCACATTTACGTGCTTTATCATGTCAAGGCAAATATATGATGATTAATTATTTAAGCAAACATGAATTTTGCCTGATCGATGGAGAAACTATAGTCCACTTCCTTACTAGTTATTTTTTAATTCATTCTATTATTCAGATTGTTTGTTTCTAATTCCGTGATGTATTAATGTCTATGTCAAGTGTAATTTTTTTTTTTTTTTTTTTTTGATAAAATGAGGTTTCCCCTTAAAAAAAAAATGTTTTCTTGCCTAATATAACCTTGTTTTAAGCAAACACTTGAGTGGCAAAAACATTTGTCTTAATTCATTACATAATAATATTATTTGTTGCTAATGCATGAAGTTCCATATACTAATGTATATGGTCAATAATGAAATTCAAATATGTATTAATTAGTTTAATGAGGCTAAGCTACTAATTGAGTCGGTTACCTTTTTAGATTACTATTTGATAATTACTATGATAGTGTGTAAGGTGCATGCATGGTATGTATTGTTAACCATATATTGATGAAATAAGTTTAATGTATAATATCTATAAATATATTTACATTTGTTTAACCAACTCACCAAATAGCAATTTGGCGTTATAAGTTTGAAAATATTTAGCTTGCGTTTGATGCGCCGATCGGAGATGAAATTTTTAAGCTAGAGTAGGTTAAATTTTCAAAAACTAGTCATAAATTTCGTTTATTTTTCAAAAAAAGACAAAAATTAAGATTAAAAAAATACAATTTAGTTGAAATTAAACTCAAACTCCAAACAAAGCCTTAGATACACCATCAATATTAAACATCACTATTAATTAAGTATGAATTATACATATCGGTGGATTTTATACTAATATCAACTATCTCATAATAAATGATGCTCAACGTCACTGTTGTCCTTAATTAACTTTATTTTATAGATTTTAATAAATATTAATTAATAGTTAGAAAAGAATAACATTGCATGGATTGTTTCTTGGTTTTTTTCCCTTTTCCCCAAATTATGCAAACGCGTCATTTTCTTTGTCTAAGGAAGAATTAATGGTGCTATTAATTTTACAACTATGTTGGCTATCAATCATTCTTTTAAGTCTGACATCATAATTAAAGTATATATGTGATAGGCCAACTACCATATAGTACGGAAATGCATTTTGTATGGATGAGACATTATTGAACCTAATATTCTCTTTGTACAAATTGTCTCCCTTCTATTTCTCTTAAATTATTGTACTCTTATATAGGGGAATGTTATTCAATTTTTTTGATCTAATATTCCTTCACTCTACAATTAATTAAATTCCTTTCGCTATGTTAATGCATGCATTTTTTTTTTTTAATTAGATCTTACTTGAACCCACTTTATTAAAAAAATTTTAAAACAAAAATATAAAATCTAAAACTTTAAATCCACTCCTAAACTAGTCCTAATGGGAGAATGCATGCACTCAGATAGAAAAGACCATAAAATTCCTTACTAGATAAGAATAAAATGAAATGAAAGTTGAAGTAAATAGTACATGTTTTTCATTTATTACCATATTTATCTTCAAGTATGCATGCATTATTAAATATGGCAATGAGAATTTATCCATATTTTAAAATTGGTAGGATTAGTTAACTATAAGAAGAGTTCTTTTTTTTTTCTTTTCTTTTCTTTTTAAGGTAAGAGAATCATGATCCCTTTCCCTACTTTTTCTCTATTGTCTTAAAACTTTCTCAATTACATATAATTATTATTTTCTTCTTCACTCTCATAATATCCTACATAAATTTAAGATCCAAATCACTGACTTAAGACACATCTTATAGAATAAAAACATATATAATGTACACTCGATCAAAAGTGATGATTAGTCCTTGGAGTAATGGTCAGACTAAGTTCCAAAGTACTAGTTAATTCCCATGATCAACTTTTTTGTTTGTGAACACACTTAATTTGCAGGATAAATATTAAACCCTACATTTTTATGATATAACCAGTTGCGAAATTATTTTTGAATTATATATATATATATATGCGACTTTTTTTCATCATGATTAAGTGATATGAACAAGTAAAAGAAGAAAGTGTGGACAAAGTTCACGTGTACACACTATGGATTATATTGACACAATTTGTATGTAGGGAATATGTTATCTGGGAATATACATATGTAGGTTAAATTCACAAAAATTCTGATAGAAACCCACCAAAGAAAATTACCATCTTTCTTTCTTTTTTGTCCCCCTCTTTTTCCTTGATGAGGAAACCACAAAACAAACGGATTGATGACAACGATTTGCCAAACACGTGCCAAAAAACAAACTCTCTCTAAGGCTTTTTTTTTTTTTATTTAAAAAAAATTTTAAAGAAAAAAGTAAAAACAAAAGATTTTCTCAATGTTATCTCCAAGTGAATAATGATAAGTACCAGACAAAGGAAAATTGAAGTGGCTCTTTTGAGTTTCCAAAATGACCAACACTTGATGAAGATCAAAGGGAAATAAAGAACCTCATGAGACACAAATATCTCCTCCCTCTTCCCCCAACCAGCTCACCTCACACCCTCCCACCCTTCACGTGAAAATCTCGTGATTGTGAGTGGGGGTGGTTCCTATAGTGCAAAATAAACTTTTCTTTAACAAGTACACATTTGACCTTTTTTTTTTTTTTAATTTTTATGTTTTTGCCTTTTGGTTGTGAATCTTTTTCTATTTAAGAAATAGTGCCCCCCATATGTAGAAAAAATATATGTATATAAAAAATTAAAAGATTCTCCATTAGAAAAGTTAAATAAAAGGAAAGAACCTTTAGATTCCTCCAAACCCAAAATTAAAAAATAATTAAATAATTAAAATTAAAATTAAAAACACCCACACACCCCCACCCCCACGGATGGAACTTGTGCCCTAAATGAGCATCCTAGTGCCCTCATAAATTAATACCCTTGGGTCCCACAATATCTAGATTCTATACCAAAGCCAAACATCCCATCATCAGTACTAAATTTTTTATTTGAAAAAAAAACCCTCTTTTTAATTATTAATAATAATAATTCTTAAATTCTCACTCGCCCAAAGTAGAGAATGGTAATATTTCCCAGTTCCCACTTTGTTTTCTTTCTTTTTTCCTTACTTTCTTTTTGTGGTTTTTTTGTTTTTTTCGGCCCTCTTAACATGTATAAATACCCCCCCTTAACTCTTTCCAACACACCAACCAAAACCAAAGCCAAAAACAAAAAAACCAAACTTCCTCTTCTCTTTCTCAGCTTCCCTTTAAAACTCTCTTCTTCTCCTTCTTATCTTCTTCTTATTTCTTCTTTGTAACCCCACAAAATCTAAAACCCTAGTGCCTCATATATAACAAAGCAAAAGGGGAGTACTTATAACATAAATATATATATACACACACACACACACATATATCTATATCATCCTCATATATATCACATCAAAAAATGTCGGGTGTTTGGGTGTTCGAGCCAAACGGGGTGATGAGGCTAGTGGGGAACCCTGCGGCGGAGTCAGCGGCGGAGGGGAGGCACGGGTCGTCACGAAGGAAGGTGCTGGTGCACCTGCCGAGCGGACAGGTGGTGTCGTCGTATTCGTCGCTGGAGCAGATACTGATGGGGCTAGGGTGGGAGAGGTACTACGGGGGTGACCCTGATCTTTTCCAGTTCCATAAGAGCTCCTCCATTGACTTGATCTCCCTCCCCAGAGACTTCTCCAGGTTCAACTCAGTTCACATGTACGATATTGTCATCAAAAACCCCAATATCTTCCATGTTAGAGATATGTAAAGAGAATATCTCTTCTCTTGCCTGCATTCATCTCTTGCATGTGACGATATGTATCTACATATCTATATGTATAACTAAATATATATATGTACTATATATATGTTAGCCTGCAGCTCTCATTTGATTCCCCTTTTCATCATTAGCTTGCTAGCTAGGAATCTTTGTTGTTGGTTTTAGTTTGTACTTCCGATTCTGTGCTTGGTTTGTAGCTATATATAATATATATATATATATAGTATCTAGAATAAGGTGTATTGTAGATTGGGGTTTGGAAGTTTGTGATCGGTTTGGTTGTACTATATCTATTAATGCATGCCTCTCCTTTCTCATAAGTTTTCTGATCCTTCCTTTTTCTCGTAATAATTTTTTTTTTTTAAATTCGAACTCAGATTAATTTTTAAGACTATAAGCAATCGGATTAAGCCTA
Organism: Ficus microcarpa; assembly: GCA_025413485.1. Classification (NCBI taxonomy): domain Eukaryota; kingdom Viridiplantae; phylum Streptophyta; class Magnoliopsida; order Rosales; family Moraceae; genus Ficus; species Ficus microcarpa. The sequence goes on along the minus strand of CM046377.1, from coordinate 45,447,851 downwards.
AGCGAAATTGGAGTAAATTCTTTGAAGAACATGATCTAATAATCATGTAAAGCATATATGTTTATTAATATGTGACTTTAAAAGAAGAAACAAAAGAAACAAAAAGGTAATTCTCACGAGATCTAATATATATATATATATATATATTGCCCTGACACTGTAGAGAAGTAGTGACACGGGTGTTTCAGGGGAAGAGACAAGAAGAATTAAACAAAATTGACTTGTGTCACGAAAAATGCCATGATTTTGATGGTTTGCTCAGTCACAAAAATATGATATCGCAAAAAGAGAGGAAGATGCTTATATACATACAAACATATATACACACAGATATAAATATTGATTTGTGTGTGTGTCTGTTGCATTTAGGGCCAAATGTCATGATTTGGTAAATATGACCCGAATATCTTTAACAGTAGCATCGATGGAGATCGTTTTCTACTGATCTAATAATTCTTTCAAGTATTGTAGTATATTATACAACACACACACGCACACGCACACGCACACACAAATATCTGTACTCTGCAAGGAAAGCAAAAGGCTATGATTTACTGTATATGAATTGAAAGACTTTTAGAAGTTAAAAGATATGATTAGTTTACAACGAGTTGATGATTAAGTTACAGTATATGAATCAATCAACTTCAAATAACAAAAGAAATGCTAAAATTTGAACCATATTTATATGCCGTAATATACAGATAAATAAAAAATGTAAATCCAACGGCATACATGAAGAATTATATAAGGAAATTAGGAGTTGATTTAGTAAGATACATATATATATATACACACATGTCTTCCTCTTCTTTTCTTCTTATATTATTATTTGTTTCTTTCACTTTTCTTCTTTGGTTCCAAATCATGGACTATAAAACTTTCTTTCTATTTTCAACAAATAAACTTACATTTGAGATGGGAAAGAAGACATTAATATCGCTAAAAAGAGCAAGAAAAATTGATGAGTCAAGAACACATGTTGGTAATTATTTGTTGTGATATATAGAGTAATTAAAATAGACGAGCCAAGAACTTTTGACAATAAATCAAATCTAAGAGGGCCAATATATATTTATATACACACACAAGTAGGATAATCAATGATCTTGTAAGCAAATTAAGATTAATATTTTCACAATTCTCAAGCCATTTATCATTTTTGGTTGATCTATTCATAATCAAGATTAAGAGACTAATTTTCTGAAAGGAGGGTTAAAGTTAATATACATAATTAAGATTAAGAGACTAGTTAAAGGATTTAAGTTAAAATGTGTGGTTATACTCTAATAATCCTTTTAGATTTCATAATATTTACTCTGAAAGTGTTGACTTTGTAATTAGGATAAGGACATGCACAAGGTCATTTTTTCCTCCTATAGGGATGAAAAGTATTTTAGTTTGATACACAGACATACTATTCAACCATTGATCCATTTAAAAATCAAGAAATGGAGATAAAAAGGAGAGTGAGGTGTACATAGAATCAGTTGCCCAATCATATAAGGTCATACTTTTGTCGATTGGGTCATCGTGACGATTTGGATGAATTCTAAACATTAAAAAAATATTATATTATATTATTTATATCATAAGGTGTGTACATAAAAATATAGATATATAGGTGAGGTCCCCTATCTACGAGAGCCATGAAGATATGGCAAATAACGTACCTGTGGAGCTTCACGTGAAGTCCAGATGCCTGACAAGCTTACGAGTGTCGGCTGCCACGTGTCATAATGGGATTTACGTCATGTGTTGCAAGGCCACTTGGCACTTCCTTAAAATTATACCCTAGAAAAAGTAAAAAATTAAAAAAAAATTAAAAAGAAATCAGAAAAAAGGAAATTAAAATAAATTAGACTGTTTTTATGAAGAATAAGATGCAGTTGTCGTCGTCACTAGAAGGTTTTTTGATCCGTGACCACATTGCTTTTGTATATAGGGACCTGCAAACCACAAAACCTAGTGTGTTCTAGTAAATATTTCGTCCCATCAAAATAATGGAAACCTAGTTGTTCAAGTCTAGAGAAATCTAGAAATTTTGTATTCTGTAGCGCATATAATTATATACTGCATAAAGTGTTATATATCTATATATATGTATATATACTTATAAATCTAGAAATCTTGCAATGTTACTACTTTTGTATTCTGATCTTTCCATGGCAAATGCAGCATACATAAATATATATATATATATATATATATGTATATACTTGCTTGACATTTATTCTGAGTAGGTGTGTAATATTTATATCAGTTAGAAAAGGTATTGCCTCATCTGCTCGTGGTTATCGGTAGAACTGAACATAGTTTCTTTTTAAGTTCTCTGATTTTTCAGCGTAGCCCAAGAAAGATAAAAAGATATATATATATATATATATATATATAGTTAATTAATAGAACGTAAGTACTAAAATAAACGACAGGTCGATCAGCTATATATATAACCATGCTTCTGATTAGAAGAATATAAATTTCAAAAAAAAGAGAGAATAAAGATATATTTCGTAAGATCAACTATTGTAGTCATCATAACTGATGAACCGCACATGTAATCGTGTGTGTGTGTGTGTGTGTGTGTCTAGCAACGTTTCCTAGTGGGAAACTGAACTAACTGATCGTTAATTAGGTGTCGGTTCCTTTTTTTTTTTTTTTTTGGTTGTAAATTGTTATACTAATCAGTAACTAATAAAAATAAAGGGTGGATAGAGTTTCATTCGAGGGAGTCTTGACATCGTTAATAGGTATTCTTCATTTAAGGGAATCTGGACCTCCTGATTGAAACACCAGACTGCCATAAAAAATCATCACACCCCCCCTTTTTTTTTTATAATTTCAGTTAATGACTCAACTTAAAAATGAGGAAACAGTATACCACTAAAAACACAACAGATTACATTAAAGATCATGCCTAAAAACAAAAGAATAGGAATAAATATCCCATAATTACTAACTATTTCAAGAAATAAAATCTAAAGAATAAATGCATAATTTATTTAAACTAAAATATGGAACTGTAACAGTAATGTTTTTTATTTTTGTTTTGTTTATATTTTATTTTTTCTGGAAACTGTTTCAAGTGCCTGCCTAGCAAGATATTAGCTATTAATGTACATACCTTTTGAGTGTGGAACTTTAATACAAATATTCACAATGAAATACAACACCCATTAGCAAAATGCGGAAGCCTTGCTCCACTTTCTTCAGTATGAATCTTGACATTATGATCGAGAGGACATGTATAAATATAAATATATATATATATATTATATAACATTGGGAATGATTATTACCTAGGGATTGGAGAGAATGAATTAGAAGTAATTTAAACCTATTTATGTTTGAAACATGCGAGATATTAGATCAAAAGAATGAAAAAAACCTACCGAGTAAGCAAGTGGAATGATAAGACACTTGCTTTCTCGATTAGAAGTCTTAGATTCAAGTTATCACGACCACAATGATCAGAGTATATAGACAATTCACTCCAAGAAAGATCCATAATATCATGCAGGGATTCTCCTCGTCTAGAATTATTTAGATAAGCCATCTTAACCCTATTTTCTTTCATTAAAATAATGATAATAATAATAAATAAATAAATAGCTAGACTAATACTTTTACATTATATGCTTTGTAGTTATTTCGTAATTGATCAATCAATTAATTTTATTGATAGCTATATGTGTATACATTAAACAAAAGTGTACAAATAATAGGATTGAAGAAGTGAATAATGACTGAATTGAAGGAAGTTACGCTGGCTGGGCATTATAATTTACAATATGCACCAATTCACACGGTGCTGGTCTCTCATAAGCCATAAAAAAGAATCAAAGTAATAAGAAATTTAATCCCTCCGTTTTGGCGTTACATTGAGTTTCTTGATAAAACTCAGTTGAGTGAGAAGTCGTGACAGACATTCATCTCAATCTCTCAAGATTAAAGGGCAATAGGGTAAATTTGTAATGCATTCATTCATACCTTGTTTGCGAACGGTTAAAAGTGACGGTTTATAAACAAGGACACTATCTCCTGACGATACAAGACCTTTAAGATTAGTACCCTTAATAGAACTTTTCCTTTTGTCAAAAAAGAAAGGAAAAAGAAAGATTTTTCGTTAATCCTAATAGCAGGTACCGACCTATTCCCGAATTGAACATTGACATTTGACCTAGAAACCTGTAACGAAAGTCTTATGAAATGCACTTTAAGTTAATTTTTTAAGGGAGCGAAATAGAGAGAATCTTTAACATTGCACAGAACAAGTAGGTGTTGCTTCAGTTCACCAAACTAGCATAGAAGTTCGGTTTCTAACTATTCTACCAGAAAGCTAAAGTTCGGTTCTAACTATATATCTACTACTAGAACGCCTTGAAAAATACATACTATAGAGACTTCCTGTTGAAAGCCATAGAAATATACAGTTTATGGAATTCTGAAAGGCACTCCAAGCTGACGTTAAATTCCCGAAGATTATCAAAACCCTATGCAGCTGATTTGAAGTGAAATTCATCGATGGTGGAATATATCAGACCTTCATCTTCCAGAGATCTGATTGATTCCCTGGAACAAAAAAGTGAGATTTTATGAATTTAGATCTTTTACTCTGCATGACATGTACGTATATGCATACATATATATATACCTAGAGAGAGAGAGAGAGAGAGAGAGTACATTAGTTTCTCGACGGGAATTTTTAGCTGTTGGGAAAGTTCATCTCTATGTATCCCCTTTTCCTTCACGCTGCATTCGAAAACCAGCCAAAGAAGTTCAGGATAGGTGACATCAAGAAAGAAAATAAACTAGCATGAGAAAATTTCCGACAAGCGGAATTGTCATTGGACATTGAACCTAAATCTTAATATCCACAACTTAGAGACAGCTACGCCATCTTATAGTGAATGGGGCAATACTGATGAAACAAAAAATGAAGGGGAAAAAAATTACTAGAGTGAACTTACCTGCTTGAAGGCAGCTGCAGATAGTCAAGGATCAGCTGGTCGCAGCCCTTTTGTCCGTCGAAACTAATTTGCCCAGATAACTACAAGAACGAATATGAAATACTTGCGTCAAACCTACTTATTGACAGATATATCTTGAAAAGAAGCGTTGTCGGCCAGCGCTCATACTTGACTTAATGACGATGTCTGATATCCATGTGATCCACTTCTCACTGGAGTGCTCAAAGATGCGTCTGCAGGCGGGGGCAGAGTGACAGAATTTCCTTGCTGCTTCAATCGTCACAAGAACATCAATACACAAATAGGGAGACGAAATATATGAACATATACAGATATGTTATTTAGCATTCATTTGTGGCCTGCTTGGTTTGGTTCCACAGTAGCACTCTTGGTCTTGTGTTTTTAGAAATGACACGAAGAACCAGACTTCCATTAAGGAACATAGAGGAGATCATCACCTTCCATTAACTAAAAGAAATAAAAAACTCATATCCCCACTAAAGACAAGGTATTTGTATACATTACAAATGCACAGATATCACACCTTTCAGTTTGAACTTATGTACCTGAGATTTGGAGCTCTTCACGTGGTTATGTATGCATTCGATAAAGTGAAATGAAACTTCATCAAATTTTGTCACAGGCCTGAAACACATGGAAGAATATGAGTCAGATATTATCAGGTAATCTATCTACTATAATGGGCAGAAAAGGCAAGTAAGAAATTTGATAGGGTTTTAACATTCACCAGCAGGCTTCCAAATTCCAACTCTACAATGATTTTATGATTCGTATTTTCAGTTTAAGTAAGGAAAAGAAATCTCCATCGAGAAGGGGGGAAAAAAAAAAGAAACGGAAATTCACTAGAAAAAGGATAAAAGTTATGTTTTAACTCGTAAGTCATCACTGCAAAAGGCGATTAAAAGTGTTAACATTGCTGCAACTAAGGGATTTTCATCCTTTCATCATGGGAGTGTTCAGCTCACTAATCCCTGTTTGTAGCTATCAATTGATTGTAGATATCTCACTAATTTAATTTTCTTATTTGATAGTGTTTTAAATGTAAAAACAAACCCACTTGAACTCTTGGGAATACAAAATTCAGAGCATGCAATTCTTCTAAATTTTCTATTCTCTTTTTATGTTTTCATGGCATTAGAGCAGGATGTCCGAAGTTCATACTTCCTATAATTACACTCTCCAAAATTTTCATCATGGTTAGGCCTTTAACATGTTTCAGGCTTATAATAAATATTCCTTTTTGGCCTTCTAATTAATTTTAACGCACATGATTGTCTATTGTCCAGCCTACAAGTAAGGAAAAGTGTTAAGAGTATAGAACTCTTATTTTAGCCAAAACACAAATGTGCTCTGAATCTGTCCCAACAAGCAGTTTTCTACTGCAGGCGTGCATTAAAAATGTCCACTGCGGTTGGTGCATGTCTCAAGTTATTACTATTGTTTTTACAAGTTAACAACAATTATGTACTAGGGACAATAGACAAACGAACCATCTTGACAAAATAAAGAAATAACCAAAAACTGCCCTTATGTAACCAAAAATTTCAGAATTACAATGTATTACTAATGGCAAATAAATAGAAAATCCACAGTTATTAATTATCCAATAATATCAATAGTAATTCCCCAGCAGCTTCACGATCCGATATTTGAACAAATATGAAAGATGAATCCACAGACAAGATATATATATATAGATATCACTAGCAGAAAATGAATGGAACTGTTAGGGCCATACCTCACAGAGAAAGCACCTAACTGTCGACTACCTTGAAAGATTTTCAAGTGCCCATTAACACGAACATACATGCCATCTCTGTTGCAAAAAAAAAAAATGCAGATCGTAAGAACCTCATAATGTTCTAGCAAAACTTGGAGTTATATAAGAATGCCAAAGAAGGACAGGAAACTTAACTGTATTCCTTCCATTTCCCTTGCATCAAAACTCTCATTCACCCTGATAACATATTAAACATAGTTTTAACTAGTATTACAAGGAACCAAAAAAAAAAGTCCATGCACACCCAGATTGCATGCATAAAATAAACAGTTTACCATTGCACATATGGATGTCTATTTAAGTTCATGATTAGATCATGCATGTAACATTCTTGAATTTATATATTAGAAGCACCTAACTTTAACTCTTAACAAGCATGAGAAGAAGTACAACTTACTTTCGAACAATACATAAATCTATTGTACAACTGGAATTTTGCAAAATCTCAGAACATTACCATCTTCTGCATTGGATTCGTCCCGTTCCATCGTCGAGAAAAAAACTGACATCAGTATTTCTCTCTGTTTTCTCAAACACCATCCCAACCAATGTAACCTAATGCAGACAGGAGTCAAACAATCCCAGATAAGAAGAATAAGAGAAAACACAGAGATCTTTAATATGGTAATTCATAAAATTACGGATTTTATAGTATAGCAGAAGAGAGAAAAAAGTAAAAGAAAGATGATAGCTTTTCAACAACTGGCATACATTAGCAGCTTCAACGCCATTGATCACAAAGTTCGCTTTTTCATCACCAGAATGATCAGCTTCACTTATTTGCTTCACAGTCACCGGAATCAATCCATGAGTGTCTCGACCCTGTAAATGTGCTTAAAAATTAATAATCCAATGATTATGAGAGAATAGAAATCCAGAGATCCACTTTTCAATGAGCAAACAAAAAGGAAAATACAGATACATGTCTTGCTTTCTCCTACTATAATTAGGGAAAAAAAAATAGTTTCTCTGTGTTAGGATAATTTGTTTAAAAGCAGATACCCAATTTTACTCAAAAGACCTAATTGAACCAAAAATATAATATAATTGAAAAATTAATTGCGGATCGCATCAGAAAATCGCAAACGGCCTATAGTACTCATTTCTCGAAATAAAAGCTTTGATAAACACAATTTTGTCCGTTGATTTCAATTTTTTTTCGTCCGCTTCATTTTCATTCTGTTTTACAGCTAGATCTAAGACACCGTCACGTTCCTCCCCTAATCTACAATTTCCATTTTCCCACACTTTCTCGGAAGCCAAACAGGATAAAGACAGACCTAATTCAACAAAAATAAATGAAGATAATTGAAAAATTAATCGCGGTTCGCATCAGAAAATCGCAAACGGCCAATAGTTCTTATTTCTCGAAATAAAAGCTTTAATAAACACAACTTTTTCCGATGATTTCTTCTTTTTTCTTTTTTCGTCCTCCGCTTCGTTTTCGTTGTGTGTTATTGCTAGGTATTGGACATGTAGACAAGACACTTTTACGCTCCTCCCCGATTCTACAATTTCCATTTTCCCACACATTCTCCGAAGCCAAACAGTATAAAGACATACATTTGAAGACGCCAAAGGTAAGGCTTACCTTTGCCGGATACGGAGCGCCGTCGTTGGGCTGATTCGACTGCGAAGACGTAAATGTAGAGGTGAAATCGAACTGGCTGGAAGAGAACATCTTTAGAAACCCTAGAAGAAAGAAAACGAGAAATTTTGGGGGAAATGTCGATATTTTTGTGAGGGATTTAGCATAAATGATAAAGAAGAGAGAGGTTACTGGACTTTTTAACATGTTTGGCTCGGGAAATTCAGACGGTTTTCCCGCCAAGTTGCTGTTCTTTTTCCCGCTAATACTTTTTTGTTCATGTAGGGCAATTTGCTCCCCGAGTTTTAGATTTCTTAAGTTTACATCCTCGACTTATAAATCTACGTCAATCTACCCCTATTGATGTGTGAATTGTACCCGAGCGGTCAATTGTATTCTTGAATGGTCATTTTTAGCTAAGGATGACATTTTTACTCATGGGTGTCGATACCAACCCTGTTAGATGCCGGTATAAGAGATAATATAATTGGTATAGGAGCAGGTATGAGGTTAAGATTAACCCCCCACGTAAGTGCGAAGAAGGGGTGACAGAAGCTACCCTAATCCCGCACTCACCCAACTTATGTTCACACTTAAAAAATATATATTTATATGTTTATATATATAATTTGAATTTTTAATGCTTTGATGTTTAGTTTTTTAATGAATTTATTTATAAATTTCTGAAGATTGGATTTGTTTTTAAGATTTTAGTTTTATTTCCAATTACGTTTGTGAGTATATTATCAAATTTTATGAAAACTTAAATCAAATGTATTTGAGTTTTTTTTTTTTTTATTCTTAATAGGTAAATTAGTAGGGTATGGGGGGTAAAAAGAATGACAAGTATAGGGTTGGAGAAGGTACAATGAGTGGTGGGTATGAGGCTAGAGAAGCATACCCACTCTCATCCCGTCCGCCCTATTACCCACCCTATTTTTAGCTATTTTAACCCAAATATATTAAGGTTAGAATTTTTATTTAAGTTTTATCAAAACAAAGAATTTTGGGAGGACTTCTACACTGAGGTCATCTTTTTTAACCCTACCAATGAGGTCAAAAAATTTAGACCATTGGATTGAACTAGAACAATTTAGATTTATTGTGCACACAAAATCTATAATGCATCCAACCACATGAAATTCTTGCAAAACTCTTGGGAACAAAAAAGGATAAAAAAATAAAAATAAAAATAAAAAAGTCTCATTTTGGTCATCTTCTGGTTCACTGGCGAGCAGTGAGCCCCCAACAGCCAACGACGAGATCCGGTGACATCGCCGACATCGTGCGAAGGAAGTGAAGCCGTCTGCGATTGTGACCTCCAAATCTAGTGGGCAGGGGGGTGCGAGTCGAGTCGCAGCGGCACGGGGGGGGGGGTGGGGGGAGAGGGGAGGCCTCCAAACCCAGATCGGGGGGAAACCCAAAAACTCACTTGGGGAGGTTGGACAAACTGAGCCAACAAGCGGAATAGGGAGCGAGATGGCTCACATCTATCGGGGGGGGGCAAGGTCGCCATCGAGGGGATCCTAGAAATTTGTTGGGATTTTTTTTTTTTTAAGTATAATCACATATAATACTTACATCCTAATTTGATATATCTTATTAATTCACCCATTCTTATCCGTTGGATCTAACACTATTAATGGGATAAAAAAAATTAGACCATATTCTAGAATTTCTCAAAATTTTGAATTAACTTTATTTTAAATATAAATATGGGTAATTATTATATTTTTGTATCTTATATTTGTTTTTATTCATAAACGTATATCTGCATTTTGAACTTTTACATTTTTAGACAATCAGATTATATTTAATATACAAATTTATATTGTTTTTGGTCAACACTTAATTTTATTTTAAAATACCCAAAATACCCTTAAAAAATTAAAACTGAGTGTTATTTACTTTTTTATGCTATGTATCTTGTTTTTCTTAAAAAAACATATCATGACTTTTAAAGTTCTACATTTTTATTGTATTATATTTAGTAGAAAGATCTATTCATTTTCTCAAATAACACTTTTACTTTTAATATTGGAAGTTCCAAAAATACCCTCAAAATTAGAAAAATAATTGAAGAAATTTTAATTTAAATTAAAATCTGAATAAAGAGGTTGAGGCAAGGGATTAGGGGGTGTGTGGCAGCAGGGTGGAAATGATTGGTTGTTATAAGAGTGTGATTGAGAAATCTGAATTTTTTATTGAGAAAATTAAAGATTTTTAGTTTTATAATTTTTTTTTTCTTTTTAAAGGTATTTTTGGCACTCTAAGGTCAAAATAAAGCGTTAATGATATAAAATGCATGACTTTGAATGCACGGTATACTTTCTGAATAAAAGAAAAATACATGATATAAAAGGGTAAATAATCCAAATTGTAGTTTCATTTTAAGGATATTTAGGTATTTTTAGGAAAAATTATGTGTTGACCAAGAAAATGTATATGTATTGATACAATCTGTTATTAAATGTAATAATTCAAAATGCAAAATGTACATTATAAATCAAAGCAAGATATATGATATAAAAATGTAAATAACCCATTCAAAAAAAAAAAGATCTTTTATGCTCTTAAATAACGACATAGATGTAGATTGCATGTCAATTTCATCAATTAATAAATAAATAAATAAATAACATTATTATCAGGTAAAACGTTACATATTTGTAAATTTACAATGTAAATTGCCTAGATAAAAACCTAGAGAACAAATTAAAACTGTATGCCCTGCTAGTTTTACGTGCACCTATTAAACTCGTAACTGGAACTTTCACAAGGAAGAATACAAACAATAATATGCAAATAATAATTAATGAAATACTTTACTCCAAGATAGTATACAATGTTTTATAGTCCATGTCAAAAAAAAAAAAAAAAACCCCACAAAATTAAATCATAAATAATAAAAGAAAGCTCATTGGAATCAGAAACCAGTCTCATTCACGGGTAATGTGGCGGAGCTAGAAATTTTTTTCCAAGGAAATGTGAGTTAAACTAAATTTTAAACAAAAAAATTGTTCGACTTTACATTACTGTTTTCTTCTTATGTAAACTTTATAATATAAAATAACCAACTTTAAAATGTCCAAAATACAAATTTCAATAGTAATGTAATTGACTTTTTGTTTATTTGAGATTTTAAATGTGAACTAATGTGTATTTATGAATCAAATGTTGGGCCATAAGTGAAATTTAAAAAAAAAATCATAATTGATTTTGCAATTTCAAAATTTTTCGGGGCCAAATTAGGGACCTAATTGAAAAAATTAATGAAATAGGAATAGTAAACTAAAGGAGCTCATTAGGCCGGGGGTAGCTGCCCCCGGGGCCCAATGTGGCTTCGCCACTACGGGGAAAGAAAATAAAAAGTTTGGCAAAAAGTGGAGTTTAGAGTTTTGATGCAAAAAGAAAAATACGATAAAGAGAATGATGAAGTTGAACTTCTAAGGCTATTTACAAGGTAAATGCTAATGGTATATTTATCAATTGTCATAATATATCGTGAAAATATAATTTTTTTTTTGTCAAATTAAATTTTGACATTTGTTACACAAATTATAATATCTCTACTAACAATTGATACGCAAATTGTGAACCTAATTTTCTCTTCTCACAAAAATTCAACGTATAAAACTAATAAAAAACAATCAAAATATTAAACTTTAACTTGATCATATGATACCAAAAAAAAAAAATGTACACAAGAAGGCGTGGGTCAGCTTGGGATCAACAAGGGCAAAAGATGGCTTGTGTTAGCTTGGATCACAAGTGGACGATGATGGGGCGGCCTCATAGCTCACATCGCATTTGGAAGAGGCTTGAATCACTGTGAGGGTCGTCAATCATGGTGTAGCGAGTGGCTAAAGATGATGTGTTCGACGGTGACGAAAGGTTAGTTGACTGGTAAACGTGATGGGTTACAAATGCTTGCGTGAAGGCTGGCAAGTGTGATGGACCGGGCAACAACGTTTCGAAGCGATGGGTTTGACAAGAAGCTCTTTTTAAGTGCTAGTGCTAAAGTTTAAATTTTGTTAAGAAAGGGTTAAGATTAAGACACAAACAAATCAGTGGCTAAAATTGTGTACGGAATTTTGGCAACTTTACATTTGACATTTATGTGTGTGTGTGTATATATATATATTGGGAAAGGAAAATTACTAGAGTAGAAATTATGAGTCTAGGATGTAAAATGTCAAAGTGGGGTGCCGATATAATGCGCCAAGTCATTTAAATTTTCTCCAAGTCATTTAAATTGTAAGTGTCAATGTATTTGGTATAGATGAAGATTAAAGGAAAAGAATGTAATGGCCTGCGTAGGCAGGGCCGAACGGCACCGCAGCGCCGGGCCAAGGGGAAAAAGGAAAAAGAGAGAGAGGGGGCGGGGGGAGGGGGATAAATTGTGGGGTATTTTTAAAGATAAACTTTTTATAAAATATCAAGATAAGATTGGATTAAGACTTTAACATCCAATTTTTCAAGTATGAATCTATGATTTAAAATTTTGCGCCGTGGCCAAGGGGAAATAAGGAAAAAGAGGAGACTGTGGCCTCGAAGAACGTGCTTGCTATGAGCGAGGTAAGTATAAATCTCACCTACAGTATGAAAATAGTATTATTTTCAAACTATGTATTAGGCACGTGTCATGTTAGGGGGGGATATATTGAATTATGGATTTCCATGGTATTATTGCCATAATTGATAAACTATGTTTATATAAAATCACATTTACATACTTGATAAGATTGTAAATACCATACTTTATATTTTTGCCATGGTTTTAAATTATGTCAGATTATTATGTCATGCCATTGCATCATGATAATAAGTTCAATTAAGAAACGTAAGTCATAGAACAAGTATGAATTTAGATCTGAATTGATTATGATTTTCGAAAATTGCTTGAGAAGTATACTTGAAATGTGTTCCAATATAGAGTCAGTATGCACTATCTCATTTATAGTTATTGTAAAGAGTCATCTAATAACTGGCATCTTTACTCAAAAGTTAAATTAAGGCTAAGACTAATTTAAGACAAGTTAGTATCTCATCATGCCAAGTTCTAGTATCTTGCAAATCCTAAGTTTCTGAGAAATGTCCGCACTTGGTCCACCTAATAGGAATATATTGGAATAAACTTTAGGAAGGAACGCATAACTTAAGTAGACCTGCTGTGGCATGAATGCTGGGCAATATGTGGTTGAAGATGATGAGAAGGATGGTAGATATTACTATGCAATTTATTCCACAAAAGCTATTTAAAAAAAAATATTATTATTATTATTATAAAATTTTCAAATTATATTATATAAAGTTTATGATACGTAAGATCCTATGAAAATTTATTTTCCTAATATATTGTGAGTATGTAACAAAAGCTTTTATGATAAGTTATTGAAAAAATTAATGCGAATTTTCCCTAAAAAGTAAACGAACTTCATTATTCACATCTTTAGTTTCTCGTAAAAACTCAAATTTAGAAGTTTATAACTTTGTTATTTCAAATTGAAATGAAAAGAAAAATGAAATAATTTTTTTTTATAAACTGCATAAAATAACGAGAGAAACAAAACCATATTTATATTGCTATTTTTCTCCAAACACGTTTTGAGTTTTTATATTTTTTAATTTCAAACAGTTCATTTTTAATTAAACGCACGTTATTTCAATTTAAAATGACGAGAGAAACAGAAGAATATTTTTTTTGCCTATAAACTGCATAGAATAATGTGTTAAACGAAATAAAACTCATATTGCTATTTTTCTCTAAACACATTTTAAATTTTTATATTTTTTTAACTTCAAACGATTCATTTTTAATTAAATGCACAACTCCAAACACATTTTTCTGATGAAAATATTTTAAATACTCCAATTCAAATGTGCACACCAAACGATGGGTTAGTTAATTAACAAACAGGAAAGTCCAGTCACGCATCCAGACAAAAGAATAGCAAACGACACCTACGAATAAACAATAGAAAATTTTGGAAACGACAACAAATGATAAGAACCACAATGTAGCCAACAAAATTCACGAGAAAAAAGGGGCAGATAAATGAAGACGAAGACAAAACAAAACGCCAAGAGATGTGAAGACGACGTTTAAGATTAAACGACATCGAAAAGAAAAACGACACACTGCAACAAGTAAAATAATAATACCTACAAAGAACAAAAGACAAAAAACGTTTGTTCCCACAAATGAAAAAAAAAAAAAAAAGGCGGCTAGAAAATTGAAGGAGAAAACGATGACAAGTAAGAACACCATGACTAATATTAACAAAACGACAGCAAACACTAAATGAGAATGACAACAAAGTAAACTACTACTACTATGAACAAAACGACAACTAAACCATAAATGAAAATGACAACAAAGTAACGACATATTTGCTTATCCGAAGTAGTAAATTGAGTTCAAGTTCCCCAAAAAAAAAAAAAAAAAAAAAAGGTTCTAAATTGAGTTACTGGAGTTGATCACTATTTACTTCTTCATTTTGTTTTCCTGAATAATAAATTTTGAATAATGCAGTTTGGAAAAAAGAATTAAACAATAAATATATTTTAAACTTATACTTGGAATTATTTATTTATTAAAATTACTTGTAAAAACTTATTAAAATTATTTATAGAAATTTATTTATTTGTAAAAAATATAATTAATAATAAGGTTAAATTTTATTTTAATCTTTAAATTATAAGTTCAATCTCATTTTAATTTTCTAAATTTAGTCATCACACTATTAATCAGTTTTGCAATGGTCTTTTCAGTTGAAAACACGGTTAAAATGAACAGTGGTTATGATGTCGAGGACACTTACATAAAAAAAAAATTACATTGATTTTTTTCCGGGTTGTTTCACATATTAATTTAACTTTAATTAAACTGTATTTATTTTATTATTTTTTTTCTAAAAAATAAAAAAAATTATAATTAATTTTTAAAAAATTAATTAATTCTAACTTATATATTATAACTCCAACTAACACGGATGCTAATAAAAAATTATAAAATATCAAAATGAAAATGATTAACTCGCGCAATAACAACACGCACCTGCGTTGCACGTGCTTCGAACTGGTTGATCGCTGGAACTGCTGGGCGGTTATGAGCCAACCATTGCCTGCTTACGTTTCCACCAAAATTCCAGACACAAAAACCAAATCGAAATTAAAATAACATAAAATAAATTTAATTCCAATAAAAACAGAATAAAAGCGTTCCACTTGCCTAGTATTTGTGGCTCCCATTTTTCTTTAAAAAAAAAAAAAATTTGTTTACAAAAATATATGAATTTCTTTTTCCAATGAAACTAATTTTTAAAGTTTGCTTCTTCTTCTTCCAAATGCCGTCTCTTCTCTTCTTCCCTCCTCCTTCTTCTTCTTCTTGTTGATTTTCCAGGGTTTGAATCTCAGCAAAACCCCAAACGAACACGGTAGAAATCAGGAATCCATGGATTTCCTCTGCGTGAATTGCACACACGGAAGCCAGTTTCCGGCGAATCGGGCGATCGCAAGCCATGGAAATGCGACGCCACGAGCTCCGTCTTCTCTCTCTTACTCCTTCACGGCGCAAAGCAGAAGAAGAGGTGGAAGCAACGCGAAGAAATGCTTCGGATTGCGAATTTCGAATTTCGCGGCTTCGGTGACGGACAACGGCGCGATAACGAAGAAAGCCGCCGCGGCGGCGGCGGCGGTGGTGAGGGGAGCGCGGCGTTGGTGGTGGGAAAGCCGAGCGCCGCCATGGAGCAGCTCGACATCGAGCGCGGCGTTTGCATACCGTTTCCCAAGTACACTCCCGATATAGTACGAAAAGCTCTCGTTTCAATTTGTTGTCTTTTTTTGGTTTATCCACACCCCCCCTTTTTCGTGCTTGATAAATTTTCCGAGGTTATTGTTACGTTTGATGAGATTGGACTAAGATATGAGTATGAAAAAATACAACTTCTTGCTGTGCACACCACACAAACATATTGATACCTATATATGTACACAAGTATAGTGGCGGAGTTAGTGTTTTGTTTCAGTGGAGCCTGTATTAAAAGATAAAGGTTTTTAAAGGATTTATATAGGAATATTTAATTTTTAGTAGGGAAAAAATGAAAAAATTGTAAAGATTTAAATACTAACTTGGAAAAAGAAAAAAGAAAAAAAAGAAGAAGATAAGTTCACTGAGGGCGTAAGCTCCCACTTGATCATGGGTGGCTCTCTCCCTCCATGTATTAGAGGGAAGATATAAATATGACTTTAAAAAGATGTAATATTGATCAGCCTCTTTGTTGTCATGTCTTTAC
Organism: Ficus microcarpa; assembly: GCA_025413485.1. Lineage (NCBI taxonomy): Eukaryota > Viridiplantae > Streptophyta > Magnoliopsida > Rosales > Moraceae > Ficus > Ficus microcarpa. The sequence goes on along the minus strand of CM046377.1, from coordinate 45,431,195 downwards.
AAAGTCACTGTTACTATGTAAATGTTACTATACATTTTTAAGTACATACTATATGTACATTTTTACTATATATGCATGTATATATAGAAATAGGCGTTTGCATGTTGTGTTGATTCTACGGTTGACCCTAAACTGTAACGAGTTTGTTTTGAACTTTAAAGTCAATAGCAAGTCCTAAACTTGCCAAAAAGTTCTCCTGTGGTCATTACGGAATGTTGTGAAATTTATGGAACCAATCCTCGTACAAAATGAGTATTTTATCCATGAGTATACTGGAAAATGTTCAAAAAAAGACCAATGAGTAGCTTCTTGACAAAGTTAGAGATTACTGCTTTTATTTTTGAACTCTAAGGACAAGATTAGACTTCTGTTGCAGTTTAGGGGGGTAAGCAATCCTTGTTTTTCAATGTTTTGGAACTAAATTAACTTGATCTCGGTAAGGCATTGGATTGTTGACACAACTATACTTCATTTGTGTATTCTTTCCTTTGTTACCTTAAATTGATGATACTGTGGTTGGTTATTGGTTCAAAATGTAAGGTTATATAAGAGCAAGGAAATTTCAAAAATGTGGAGATGTTATGGTCTTGGAATTGGATTCGTGATGACATGATTATTGTTATCTTCAAACAGGTGAGGAATAAGGTATTGGAATCTAGAGGAGCCGTTGCATCATTAATTCTTCGAGGTGTGGAGATAGTGTGGAATTTGGGTTTGTACTGGTCAACCTTGATGTACGATTGCTTGGTTGGAAGGGATGAAGAGGTTGTCCCTTTTCGAGCTCGGCAACTCAGGAATCTCCTTTGTGATCTGGGACCTTCTTTTATCAAAGCTGGTCAGGTTTGTGCTTCAATTGTAATTTTTTTGTTTGATCATGCCCCTTTGTTTCCTAATTATGTTTTTTCAAGAGGTTCCCTTATTGTTTTAAAGAAACAACAAACTTATATTCCGAAGTTGAAAGAGAACAGCTTCATTTTTTTATTTTCTGAAAATGGCAAATTTTGGGTGGTGGTATTGTGTTCACGTGTGTAAATTTTTCCTAACTTGAATATGGGAAATTGGTTTTGACAGGTTCTTGCAAACAGACCTGATATTATAAGAGAAGATTACATGAATGAACTCTGCATTCTTCAAGATGATGTTCCTCCTTTCCCTAATCAGGTAAAAACACAGTTGACTCCAGTTGTAACATTTCTTTTTGTGATTTGTCCTTTTACCGTGCTGGGCGTAAATAGAATATATATATGGTTTGGCATTTAGGTTGCTTTCAAAATAATAGAAGAGGAATTGGGCCAACCCCTTGAAGCTGTATTCAGCAAAATTTCATCTCAGACAATAGCAGCAGCAAGTTTGGGTCAAGTTTACCGAGCTACATTGCGTAGCTCTGGCCAGGATGTTGCTATCAAGGTATGAGGCCTATCTAGCATCCTTAAAGGGATGAATATTGTCTGATTCCCTTGTATTGAAATATTTCTCTTTGCCGAAAAAGTTTCTAATGCTATCAATGTTAAACTTGTTACAGGTCCAAAGGCCAGAGATAGAGCCTATAATATATAGGGATCTTTTTCTTTTCCGTACTCTGGCTTCATTCTTGAATGGCATTAGTCTGCAGAAACTGGGCTGCAATGCTGAGCTGATAGTTGATGAATTTGGTGAGAAGCTTCTGGAGGAACTTGATTATACTTTGGTACCTACCAGATCTTCCTTTTAATTTGGCGTCAACATTGACTTACATCATAGCCTGAATTGAAAAATGAATCATCAATCCTTGGTCAGAAAGAAAATTATGTTTTATAATGTTTGGTGAAAAATGAGTTCAGGGTGCGTCATGCAATGCATAAAGGATGAAGCATTTTGGTTTTTGTGATTATTTTACTCTTGGCCTTATCATCAATACTTGTATGTTTTCTCATATTGGCATCTTTTTATGCCTGTTGTCTTTTTCCAATCTCAGGAAGCCCGTAATTTGGAAGATTTTCTTGAGAACTTCAAGAACGATCCTACTGTCAAAATCCCTCGGTGTTACAAACAACTTTCTGGTCGGCGTGTTTTAGTTATGGAATGGATTGATGGTCTTCGGTGCACTAACCCACAGGTATTATTGTCAAGATAGAAAATTCTAGTCTGTTATATCCTTATTTTATGTGAAGTGCAAAATGTCACCTTCTATAACTCTAATGGGCAAATGTATTTCAGGCAATAAAAGAAGCTGGCATTGATGTAGATGGGTTTTTAACTGTTGGAGTGAGTGCTGCTCTGCGGCAATTGCTGGAGTTTGGGCTATTTCATGGAGATCCACATCCTGGAAATATTTTTGCGATGCGTGATGGACGTATTGCATATGTGGACTTTGGGAATGTTGCTGTGCTCAGTCAGGTAAACTATGGACTTCAATGTTCACTACAAATAGCGCTGGCTACAAATAGCTGCTGAAAAGTAGAAAAAGTTCTATTATTAGATATATATTATTTCTAGTACTTGGATATTTTTCTTCTTTTTGGCACTTCTTATTTTTCTTTTTCTGTCTTTCAGCAAAATAAGCAGATTCTGATTGATGCTGTTGTCCATGCTGTAAACGAAGACTATGCTGAGATGGCAAATGACTTCACAAGGCTTGGCTTTTTGGCTCCTGGGACTGACGTCTCTCCCATTATCCCAGCTCTAGAAGCAATCTGGCAGAACTCTTCTGGAAAAGGACTCTCCGACTTCAATTTCCGAAGTGTTACTGGTAATTTGATGTCAAAAATTATTTTTTCCCCAGAACTCCCCCACTAGAAGATGTCTAGGACTCTTGATTCCATTGTGTTTTGTTGAGGACTGAAAATTATTTCCAATTGCTTTGTAGTTTCACCCACTCTATGATATGCTTTGCAAGCAGCATCTTTTTTAAATTTGTGTGGGTCTGTACTGCAGGGAAATTTAATCAATTAGTCTATAATTATCCGATTCGTATTCCAGAGAGGTTTTCTCTTGTTATCCGTTCTCTATTGACTCAGGAGGGCATCTGTTTCACTCTGAAGCCAGATTTTAAATTTCTTGAGGTATGGACCGATTCGTTGTTCTCTATTCAGCTCTCAGGCAGCACATTTTTGTGTTTATCCAGTCATGTGAAACATTCTCTTAGACTTGATCTTTGACCAAAGCATTTATTGGAATTTATATTGTACGATCTACCATGACAATTATTGGTTTCTACTTTCGATCATAAAGGACGCACATGCTAAGAAATGAAAACTGCTCTCTAGAAAACAGATCTCTTAGCTGTGAGGATATACGAGTGCCTGGCATAGAGTGCGGGTTGGGGCTTCCCTGGATTCACTTTGACAAAGGAGTTTGGGAGAGTGTTGTTTAAATCCTCTCTAGATTTTGCTGGTGTTGAGGGGATCTCTGGTTCTCTCCGTTCTGTAGTTACTCTTTATCCTTTAATAAAATCTTTTGTATAAATAACACCTCATGTTAATGCTGACATTATTAGTCAAACAGGTGGCCTATCCATATATAGCAAAGCGTCTCCTAACGGATCCAAACCCTGCTCTACGAGAACGACTTATACAGGTTAGTTCAAAGCCATTCTGCAACATTTCATTGTTTTGAAATTTTAAAGCTAGGGGATTTTGGCTTTTGGCCTTTATTGTCATTATGTAAAAGGAAATTGTGAGCCTCTTTTTTTTTTTTATTATTATTATTATTATTATTATTTTTTTTATTCCTTTCCTTATTGTCAATTAAGCACAAATAGACGGTTCATCATGTCGTAAAGTCTTGTTGATATTGAATTATTTATTTCAGGTTCTATTTAAAGATGGTGTTTTCCAGTGGAAGCGGCTTGAGAACCTTATTACCCTTGCAAAAGAAAATGTGGCAAAGATGAGCAACAACCCTGCATTGCAAGTGAAGGGCACGTCTGTAACTTACCATGGCTCCATCGCTGATTTTCGTTATTATTCTACTCGAGAGTACTAACAAGCTATATTTTCTCTGCCTTTTACCATGCAGTCGAATAACGAGAGGCTTGAAAGTTGAAAGAAAACTGGATCTCACGGACACCATGAAAGATGGAGCACGCCTGTTCTTTCTCGATGCAGGAATCCGTCGACAGCTTCTTCTTGCTTTCACCGAAGACTCAAAGCTTCACATTCAAGAGGTCAGCAAATCCAAAACTCGTTCATTTTCTCTTCCTTCCGAAATTGGAGTTAGAGGAGAGAGTTGGATTAATAGCAATATGTTTACGAGACTGATAACTATCTTCATGTCTTCTATAGCTTGTGGACGTATATAGACTCGTCCAAGATGAGATTGACGTAAGGTCGGTAGCCGTGGAAGTGGCAAGAGGTAAAAGCTTCACTTTCTCTTTTGAACCTTTTAAGGGACAGATTGGCTTGGTTCAACATTACGAATCTTTTTTGTTCTTCTTAAAATTACTACAATTCCAATTGACAAAAACCTTTTTACGTTTGGAATTCGCAGACTTTCCGACTGTTGTTCGAGATCTCATGCTTTCTTGGAGTGAATCAATCTTGTCAGATAGATAGTTTTGGCACTTGAATGAGTAGCTGCAAATACCTTTACCAACTTTACCACACTGCAAGACAACTTTGGTTATATTTTTGCCAATTTTCCGAAGCTGTAGATATTCAGCAAATTGTAGATTAATGGAAAACCAGATATAGTAGTTTTACTTGTACGAATCTGGAAAAAAAAAATGAAGAAAAAACTAAAACAAAAACAAAAGTAGGAGCTTAGTTTCAGTAAATTTCTACACAACCTATTTGGCCGGACAAGCTGGGGAGAGCTTGTTAACTGGAGGCTGTATAAAACGTATATTGTAAAACAACAACACTTCTTGTTATTATTATTTTTGTAATCAATCCAATTAGTTTAATGTTATTTGTAATGCTAATTACCATGTTGTTATTGTTGCTATGAAAAATTTTATATAACAATAACTGTACTTTTGTAATACTGATATATACTATTATTTAATTGTTGAATCATATTTTTTATTAATTTGATTAGCCCGTGTTTATGTTAAAAATTTGACATAGAATTGCATCTGGTCATAGATCCAATCCTTGCATTGTTCAATGGTAGTAGGACAAAAGTTCGGTTCCTACCATAACTTGTCTCATTATTATCAGAGTAAACTGTTGGTTTTGTTCTTAACTTTTTCATGAAGTTGTAATTTGGTTATCATTCTTTTTAATTGTGATCTTTTTGTTCCTAAACTCTTTAAAAAGATGCAAAATGAACATTCTTGTTAACTAATGTTAAAAATTTAATAGAAAATGTCATACGAATAAAATGTGATTTACCATGTAAATACAAATTAGGAAAACAAAATCTACATTGTTAAAGTTACTTGTGTTATACATCTTACGTATCCAATTTTTAACCTTTATTTAGTTAAAAAAACCATTTGGCTCCTTTTAAGAGATTAGAGATTAAGGTCCTGTTTAGTTAACAAGTTTAACTTGTACTTTTTTTGTCTTTTTCTGAAAACGTTTTTTGTTTTTTATGAAAAAGTTTTTTTGTTTTTTTCTAAAAAGTCAATAAAAATTAATATTAAAATTTAAAATTTTCAAAATCAACTCATTCACCAAACACCCCTTAATTTTCACTTGTTTTGACATGGTTATTAGATGGGTAGATTTTTGCTTTTGCCATTAAAAACTAATTCGATATTACATCAGCTTGTTCTGATTTGTGAAAAAAAAATTAAATGTGGCAAATTCAGACAAGTTAGTTACGAGTTGGAATTTATAGTACGAGTTGATGAAAATTACAAAAATATTAATATTAATTCTTTTTTTTTTGTTTTAAAAAAATTTCTAATATTAAGTGAGTGAGTTTGAGTTGAAAATTTTTATTAACTTTTCAGAAAAGATAAAAATTTTTTGAGAAAAAGATAATAACTGATATGAAAAAATACATTTTGAATTAAATTGACTAAAGATACCTAATTTTTGTTCCATGTTCAATTTTTAACGTTTGTATTATATTAATGAAAAAGGATTATTTTGCACCTTAATCAAAAATAAAAACTGGGATCAAACTTGAAAAATGGAAAATTTATTAATATTATTATTTATTTTTTTAACGAAGAGGTAAAAAAAAACCCTTAAAAAAAGAAAAAAGAAAAAAATCGTACTCCTACGATCCTACTAACAGTCCCATTCCTCGGCATCTGAGCATCAAATTGTTAATTGAAAAAAAAAAAAAAAAAAAAAAAAAGTGAAGTGAAGTGAAAATAGGCCAAAACTTCACACAATCAAAACAATCCCTAAAAATCGAAATCCTTTCCTTCCATTTTCTTCCACCATGAATTCCTGAAACTTCTCTTCTCCACAACAAATCCCTTTTACCCTCTGCCTTTTCCAAAATCCTTAGATTAGATTCACTTCACTATACGGAACAGGTGGCGTAGGATATCGACCGAGTAACTTTAACCACGGTCTCTCTTTCTTTAATTTATATGTATGTATATATACATACGCATATACGTGTTTGTATGGATGGAGTTGGAGGCCAAGAAAATTAGTGGGTTTTGGCTAGTAATCTGATCCGGGTTTTTTTTGTTTTGCATTTTCACAATTCAGTCATGCCTCGTAAAGTGAATACCGGAGTTGGTTATTACGACGACTACGATGACTTTGAAGATTATGATTATGACTATGATTATGATTATGGAGGCGAAGAGAATGGTCGGTAGCGCTTTTTTTTTTTTTTTTTTTCTGGGCATTTCTTTTTTATTAGTTTCCTGTTGCTACTAATGCAAACGTTGTGTTTTAATATCATTTACTAGCTCTAGTGTTGTGTATCTAGAATGGAAGAGTAGCGTTTGCAATTGATTTCGTGTTTGGTGTACTGCATTGTTGTGTATAAGTTTTTCAATTGGTTATGATTATGACTATGATTATGGCGGGTATGGCGGGGATGAGAACAGTTAGTAGCTTTTTTCGTTATCTGGGCATTTCTTATTTCATTGTTTTGTGTTGTTAATAATCAGACAATGTGTTTTAATATCATCTACAAGCTCTAATGTTGTGTGTCTAGAGTGGAAGAGTAGCTTTTGCAATTGATTTTGCGTATGGTGTACTGTATTGCTGTGTATATGTTACAATTGATTATGGTTATGACTATGATTATGGCAGGGAAGAGAATGGATAGTAGCTTTTTTCTTTATCTGGGGTTTTCTTGTTTATTAGTTTCGTGTTCTTACTAATGCGGAGAATGTGTTTTAATAACATCTACAAGCTCTAGTGTAGTGTATTCAAGCAGAAGAGTAGCTTTTACTATTGATTTCGTGCATGGTGTACCGCATTGTTGGATATTTGTTTTAAAATTGATTATTACTGTGACTATGATTACGGCCGGGATGAGAATGGGTAGTAGCTTTTTTCTTCATCTGGGCTTTTCTTGGTTTACAGTTTCCTCTTGTTACAAGCCAGTTACCAGTGCAGACAATGTATACAAAACATCCACAAAATCTACTGTTGTGCATCTAGAATAGAAGAGCAGCTTTACAATGGATTTCGTGTTAGTCTGTATTTGGTTTGGATCCCAGATAGTCAAAATATCGTTCTGTAACTGTAGAAGCCATGCATGATGGTGAAACTGTAAAGTGACTTATTTCTTTAACTGATTTTGTTCTTCCGAGATGTCTTTTAGTGTTTTCTTTGTAGTTGGCATTTTACATGTTAAATTCTACGGTTTTGAGCGTTTGCTTGGTTTATTTCCCACTAATATTGCGTTTTGGGTGGTGGGTTAGCTAATAGGTGATTAACTTGTGGTTTTGGGACAGACTTGGCTTTGGTGATTTTGTGGTTTAACGAACTCTCTCTGAGAATTCGGAAGTTTATAGATGATTCCATCCTTCACCTAAGATTTCCATCTCAGTTTATCTAGAATCCCCGACTTCAATGTCAGTGCTTTATCCAGTCTGTTGGTTATGTCTCATACCAATGAACACAATATATTACATAACTCAACATGAAAATACTCTTTATATATATGTGTGCGAATTTTTTTGACTCTTATTTTTTTATTTTTATTTTTTTAATTTATATTAATCTATTTACAATGTTGGCTCACTTTTATTGGCTGTGGCTATGATCTGTGTCTTAATTATTCTATCAATTTGTTTTGCTCTAGCAGTTGACGTAGTAGAATCAAAACCAGAAACTGGGAAGCATGGGATTTGGAGTTGTTCCATTTGCACATATGATAACGATGAGAGTATGTCTGCTTGTGACATTTGTGGGGTTCTACGCAACCCCTTGGTTACCACCGGTAGTGCCAGTAAGAAAACAGGTAGATTATATTATATACATGCTGCTCATTCTGTTTCTATGACTTTTAATATTTTGAAGTCCATATTCCATGAAGTGACCTTCGTTGTTTATTATCATAAGGGAATTCCTTTTCTAGCCTTCCCAGCTCTGATAACGTAATGTCAGTCTAGGTCCTAGGTTTTAGGCAGGGATTCATGTTTAATCTCAAGTTTGTATGAGGTCATCTTATTAAGATATCTCTTACGCTTCCACGTTAGTCTCCAAATTTTGTAGGTTTCATTTAAAATTCATTGTCCTTCATAGAGTAGATCTCTTTCGTGCAGTTGAAGGCACATGCAAAGAAACTGAAGTATCCGTAATGGCCAAGTCTATTTTTGCATCACTGCCACATCAGAGACCCAAAATTGCTGTATTAGTTCAACCGCAGAAAGACGGTTTTGAGACTGATGAGGGTAATAACTTCCACAAGCTTGAGAATTCTCAACGGCACATTCGTGAATTACATAAGATCTTTAGTACACGTAACCACCATCAGTGTAATATAGGTCTGCCCCTGTTATAAACGGCGATGTGGATAAGTCGAATTAGATACTTATTCCTTTTTTTTTTTTTTTTTTTAATGAGATAGTTTATGTCCAAGTAGCTACTTGTTATCATTATTCATTGCAGTTTTGTCAGAAATGTGATTGGACATGTATTTGGAGTTCTGAGTGTCCTTTAATGATGATACAGCTCCGTTCAAGTTTGATACGCCGTCTCCGGATGATATTGTTTCAAAGGGCTTGCGTGCCTCGAAAATGGGTTCTAAAGGTACCCTTATGTTACTAAAGTAAACTGTATTTGCTTGTATGATTAATATTCAAACAGAAATATTGAATTTCTTTTATATATGAAAAAAAATGAATGAAAGATAGCGCAGCTAATAGTGGGACTCGGATTTTCTGTATGTGATGTCATTTTATATAGTTCAATTGATGATTCTTATCAATCTAGTGATGTGCAATATCTGAGTTAGTTCAATTGATGATTCTTATCCTTTACTCTTATCGTTTTTTGTTTTTTGTTTTGTGATAAGGATAGCCCTTTACTTTTCATAGCTTGAATTTGTTTAGTTCATCATGTGATGCATCATTGTTAGCCTGTACTTGATTAATTATCCTTATGGCAAAAAGACGTAAATTGTTTAGTTGTGAACTAAGAGCATACTTGTTGCGTGAGTAGAAATGCATCCTTAGCTATAAAGTATCCCTTTATTTCGGCATCTTTGATCTTATTCAATATCCAGTTTAGCAAAAAACCGTTCATTAGTTGGTTCTTTCTTTGCAGATCTATCTCATTACTTTTTGAACTTAAATTAACTTTATTCTGTATTATATTCTACTGCAAGCAGCCAATCTTAATGAAGGAAAGGTCGGAACAGGTACAATACAAGGAAGTGCTAAAAGTTACGATGTATCGTCGGATTCTGTTCTGAAAGGTAGCCATGGTAGAGTGGGGATAGCATGCATGCAAAGGGCGTTACAATTGAGATAGAATCGGATGATGAAAGGATAGAGAGCTCATCAGCTGCAGAGCCTAAAGGAAAACATGATAGCATGGATGAGAACATAAGTTCAGTGAATAGGGGCAAACCGCAGAGTCTTACCAATAGTTTGAATAGCGTGGCATTGGATGCTAGATTGGGAAATCCAAATAATGTAAACGCTAGAAAAGCTAATTCACACAAGCAGTATAAACCCGAAAAATGGATGCTTCCTGATCAAGCTGAAGATTCACTAATTCAGTTGAATCTGGCCATAGTAAGTAAAGTTATCAGGTTTTCTTCTTATGATCCACGTAACTGTGCTTCTTATATTGGTATATATTGTAGAGATAAATAAGTGATGTAATCTTACATGTCTTTGTAGGTTGGTCATGTGGATTCTGGAAAATCAACACTCTCTGGTAGACTGCTACACCTTTTGGGTCGGATATCTCAAAAGCAAATGCACAAATATGAAAAAGAGGCTAAGATTCAGGTAAACACCGTGATTTTACATCTGATGGCTAGAAATCTGGTCCTTTTATGATTTACAGTGTTCATAATTTGAACAGGGCAAAGGGTCCTTTGCTTATGCCTGGGCATTGGATGAGAGTGCGGAAGAGAGGGAACGGGGAATAACAATGACAGTAGCTGTTGCTTATTTTGATTCCATAAGGTATCATGTTGTTGTGCTCGATTCCCCCGGACACAAAGATTTTGTTCCAAACATGATCTCTGGGGCAACACAAGCTGATGCTGCAATTCTTGTAATAGATGCCTCAGTTGGTTCGTTTGAAGCTGGTATGGACAGCATGAAGGGACAGACAAGGGAACACGCACAACTTATCAGAAGTTTTGGTGTGGAACAAATTATAGTTGCTGTTAATAAAATGGATGTTGTTGGGTACTCTAAGGAGCGATTTGATTTGATTAAACAACAACTTGGGACCTTTCTCCGCTCTTGTAATTTCAAAGATTCTTCTATATCTTGGCTTCCATTGAGTGTCATGGAGAATCAAAATTTGGTTGCAGCTCCTTCTGATGTTCGGTTCTTGTCCTGGTGAGATCATCTCTTTATGGTTGCCAAGCCTTTTGCACTTTTTGCATCCTCATAAAGGAGCTCTTTACAGAATGAAGGGAAGCCCAAGATCACGATAGTGGAAATATAACTTGTCTGTTTGAAATGCAGGTATAAGGGACCTCACCTTTTGGATGCAATTGATTCCTTTCAACCTCCATCAAGAGATTTCTCGAAGCCTCTGCTCATGCCTATATGTGATGTCATCAAAACACCTTCACTCGGGCAGGTGTCCGCCTGTGGTAAATTGGAAGCTGGAGCTCTTCAGAGTGGATCGAAGGTACCATTAGTGTTTAGCCAACTTGTTCAGTTGGTTTGTGTCCTTGAGAAAAAGTGCATTGAATGAAAAATTTTTAAATTTATGGATAAACAAAGCCTGATCTCGAATTTCATAGTATTTGTCGGACATGTCTGCACAAGAAGCATCAGAAGTTGGTATTCTTGTACTTTTCTGAATTTCTGTATAGTACGAAATAATATGTTGTCTTGTATGAATCTTGTCAACATATCTGCTCTTGCTTGTGGGTTTGATTGTTGGTGCTTGTTAGAAAGTTCACATTTTAGCCAAAAAGAGAAACAAAAATTAAATGGTAACAACTACTATGTTCATATTGTAGGCGCTTGTTATGCCTTCCGGAGAGTTAGGCACTGTACGCTCTTTAGAACGAGATTCTCAGGCTTGTCCTATCGCAAGAGCCGGAGACAGTGTTCGCTGTTAGTCTTCAAGGTATCAATGCAAGTAATGTCATGGCTGGTGGGGTGCTATGTCACCCGGATTTCCCGGTCTATGTTGCAAAACATTTGGAAGTGAAGGTTCTTGTTTTGGATGTAGCTACTCCAATTTTAGTTGGCTCTCAGGTATGCATTATGTGCTCGTCACAATTTTACATTTTTGTTCCCTACTAATTTTTTATCCAGCGGAGGTTCATTTTTCTGAGTCATGACTGGAATGAGCAGTTGGAATTTCACATACACCATGCAAAGGAGGCGGCAAGAGTTGTGAAAATACTGTCGCTGCTCAACTCAAAGACAGGCAAGGTGGCGAAAAAGGCTCCCCGTTGTCTCACCGCAAAGCAAAGTGCTGTTATCGAGGTGATTTTAGTTCATAACTTTCCATCTTATAATTTATGGATCCATTTTTCCTTTTCTAATGTTTTCCCATTTTCCGCCTTCAGGTGCTTTTGCAAGGACCGGTTTGCGTGGACGAGTTCGCGAGTTGTAAGTCTCTAGGAAGGGTGTTTCTAAGAGCATTAGGAAGGACTATAGCCGTCGGTATTGTAACCAGGATTATTGAGTAAAGTTTTCTTGTGTTTACACTGAACCATTTTTGAAATATTTCACTTGGCTCACAGTTTTAAGTAATCTGTTTGTCTTTACTTCCTTTTCTTCGCCCTTTCCTTTCCTTTGACACAGTGTGGGCTATTATACATACATATATCTATAAGCTATATATAGAGCACGAATTAGCTCACTTTGTCCTCCTTCCCTATTAATCACGTGGCTCCTATTAATCACATGGCAGCCACGTCAGCATCACCTAGTGGGTCTTAAATCATCAAGTGACATTTTTTTTTTTTTGTTTTTTGTCTATGTATGTACTTGTCAACTAATGTACATGTAACATAATTATATATAAGACTTGTCTACGGATACTCTAAGAAGACCATCCTTCTCTATAATAAATATATATAAAAGGTGTGATGTAATATTTATTTAATATAATAGTGACATTGAAAAGATGTTACATAAGAAATTTAATTATCTTGATACATCTTTTCATCATCAATATTGCATCGAGCTGTGAGGTTATCCTTAGAAGAAGACCATAACAAAATGCCTATAAGTAGAGCCCTACATGTATGTAGAGCCCTACATGTATCTAAGTAATGATAGTAATGATTACTAGTTCCTAGTGGTGTGTTGAGCACTTTTGGGAAGGGAGAGTACAAAATCCCCTAAATTTTCAAGTAAAATGAACTAAAGATATATGTCTACTAACCCTCATCATATATAATTAATTTAAAACAAAAATATTTTCATCTATATATCTCATTAACTTTAAGATCATTTGTATTTTGTCATTTAAACTCTAAAAACTCGTATTTTATTTATTAAAGTTTGAATTCAACCCTATTTTACTCTTTCTATGAGAATTTCAATTAGAAATATACATATATATATATATATATGTTTAAGTGAGCTAAGTATAGTTATATGATCTTTGTTCCGTTTGTTTCTAGTAAAATCCATAATAAAACGCATATATATATATATATATATATCCTAAGAGTATGTCAAGCACTTTTTAGGAAAGGGAAGGTTTGGGAAGAAGAAGTGCCCTAATAAAAAGAGAGGAAGGAAACATTTAGATTGAGATTTCTATGGAAATCAAGTTATTCCTATGATGCTAGCAAACATGAGGAGTGATAATGATGATAATAATACAGCTTAATTACCAAAAGTTGTCGTATATTAAATTTAAAAATTTGTTAAAATTTTCTTAAATTGTTTAGGAACAAAATTATGCTTGCAGAATTTTTGTGTCTCCCACATCTTCATTGTGATCAAATGAGAATATACTAAAAACGAATTGATAATAGCTACAAAATGAAAAAACTTAAAAAAAATGCAAAATTTGGCATTTTCATTAGTGCATTAAGTAAAACATTTGCATAAACAAAATATAAAAATGATTGGAATTTCTGTTTAGAATTTCTCTACGGCCTGCCATGTTCCAACCTGTCTAACTTGTCCAATAGATACAAAAAAGACATTCCAACGAGACATTTAAAAATTATATTTTTCAAGCAATATTTCTAGACTTCGATTATTAGGCTGGTTTTCTCTTACTTGCCACTTGCAGACGACAATTATTTACTTCCAAGTTCCAATAAAAGGATATAATTCTTTTTCTCTCTCTTGGTAAAATGTTCATTTAATCTTCAATTATGTATATTCGCGTCTTAAACTTTTAATTTTAATAAATTTGTCTTGAAATTTTGATTTTTAGCGGTTTTGATCAATGACATTAAAACTAGTGAACTACTTTTTAAAAAATTTAATGTAAATGATCATGTGGGAATTTCATGATAATCTGAAAATCACAAAAATAATTACACTAAATGTAAAATATCCTTCTTGTTACAATAAACAACAATTAAAAACTAGAACATGTTGTCCTTAATGTAACAATTAACAATTTCTTTAAAAGTTTCAGTTATCTTGCAATAGGAATGCGATTATCTCCATTAAAAGTTTCATAAATCTTTCGTTAATTTTAGTATTATGGAACCAAAAATGTCAAAAAAACACAAATTTGGGAACTAATGTACTAAAATTGAAAATTCAAAAATCAAAGGGATATAATACACAAAGTTCATGGATTAAACAAATAAACTACCCATTTTTAATATGGAATATACTTCCTTTATTTTTATGTATATACTCCAAAATGTTTTTAATAATTTCTTTGGAAAGGGGTCCCATTAATGTATATAAAATATATAACAAACCTAGCAACTAGCATAGTGATAGGATGGTACACTGGACCACTTAGATATATAATAATCAAATTTTTGTGTGCTATTATTTTTCTAATTATTTTTTTTTTTTAATAAATTTTTTGTGGTTTGCAATGTGCATGCCTCAAACTAATTAAAAGTCAAACAAGAATGTCCATATATCATACTTTATTTATGTATATATAGTTTAATTAGTTTTATATTGGATCTAATTTTTTTTTTTTTCAAAAAAATAACTAAAATTGGCCTTTACCTTTGAGCATGGTGTCCACTATGCCTAAAATTAGGTCCCATTACGTGGAGAATGACTTTTCTGGATTCAATTTAGCAAGACAATAAAGGTGGGCTTCTTGATAGCCTCATTTTTTCAGTTTCTCGTATTTTCCGTGAAAAAAATTACGTTGCTTTTCCCATAAAAATTTTCTTGAAAGAGGGTTTTAACAAGGCGTTTCTCAATTCATTGAGAAAGTAGAATACTTGGTTGCTTCTTTGTAGCATGTTTCTCCTACCCTTTACGGGTTTGTCTTTTTTTCTTTTGATTTTTATTTTGTCTTGCATGCGTGCAAGTTTGTTGGGGGGTTTTTCGTCCATTTGCATTTGCATTTGTAAAACCCTTCACTTTTTATTTCTTATTTTAACAAATAAGAGTGAGAGCTTGGTAAAATATAAGTGATCAAGGGGGTGCCAACCTAACTGTGACGCCCTTAGTCACTCTGACATTAGCAATAGAGGTTTTTTTTTTTTTTTTTTTTTAATATCGGCTAACCATTAGCAATTAGCGGTAATGAAATAATCTCTATCAAAAGGGACCTTTTTTTTGTTAATTTGTTACTGTATTTAAAAAAAATGGAAAGAATTTAAACTATGTACTATATGATTAAACCATATACAAAAATATTCTTAGATTATACATGTAATCACCGTTTGTTTCAATATTTAAAATATTTAAACAAAACAAAAACTAAACGAAACTGATTATAAATAAATTATTAGAGAAAATGTTGTCAGTAGTAGTATTATTGCGTTAAATTGAGAATTAACATTTAGATTAGGACTTGGGATATAAATTTGTTACACCAATAATTTTGTTCTAGATTATACCAAATGATAGTGACAATATTTTTATTCTTACATAGAAAAAATATAACTTTCTTTGAATCTTTTTTTATTTACATGTGAGCACAATGTTTCTCACATTTAACTTCCCTCGGACCCTAGAAATAGGAACCTCTGTCCCCTAAAGAAACAATGATAGTAAATTTAGTAAAACATGATAATAACATTTTCTTAATAAATTTAAATTTCTAACTATCTATAATTTTGAGGATTAATTGCTAGTTGGGAGGGGAAGTCAACAGAATTCCAATTTTGATTTTCAATTGAAAAAGTCAAAATAGTAATGAAAACTTGAACAATGCAAATTGCAATCCCAATTTACTTTCCATGTTCTTCATATTTTGTTAATTTGTTTAGCAATAAAATAATTTCCACGTTTATTTTGACAAAATCTGAATGTTATGTATAGTATTCGTTTATTAATGTGTACCTTTGATTTTTTTATGAAGAAAAATAAAGTAAAACCAGAGAAAGAGAAGAGCATAAATAAGTGCATTTGACTTTTAATTAGACATGCAAGTGAACAGCCACAAGTTCGCACGTCATGTCTAAATTAGTCAAAATACTTTCATTTTTTCTTATCGATCTAATGAATTATGACATATGGCAATAGGGCTTTTTTATTTTTATTTTATTTTTTTCTGCTGAAAATGGCAATGGAGCTTTCTATTTAGGATATCGCTACTAAAATAATACGTCGAATAAAAATCACATAAAATCTATATTTCAGTATAAATATAATAATAAAAAACAAAACTTTATCCGTAGGGTAATTTTCTTTTTCAAAATGTCTCAGTAGGGTATTTTTTCTTCTTCTAAGTATCGGTGATGGATACTCTTTTAATCATTAGATTAATTTTTTAACAATCTAATCCATATTCTGTTCATTTTAAAAATACTTTCACTCATAGATCAGACTGTAGTCGAAAGAGCCTCCGTTACCTTTCTTGAAAAGAGCCTCGTTCCTGCCTTAGAATTTTTCTGTTTTCATATCTACCTAGATTTGTCTTTATTTTATTTATGGGAAATTGTTTTTAGATTTCTTAATTCAATGGTTATGATATACCATGATGACTTCGAAGCACTAACAATTATTAAAGAAAATCAAACTGTTGTAGTTTATTCGTATTTTGTTACGTGATTATTCAATATACTCTCAAAAAAAAAAAAAATGCAACACGTCAGATTAATCATTAATTATGTTTAAATCTTTAAACATGGAAACTTAAAAACAAAAAAAATTCCAAACTGGCATATTGGAGAACAAGTGTCTCATTAAAAAAAAAAAAAAAAGAAGAACTTGCGTCTACTCATTCATTAGTAGCAAAAAAATAAAAATAAAAATAAATAAAAAAGTCACTGACTAATTAATCACTTGGCTGGCGTGCAATAAAAGTAAAAGTGTTTTTTTTAATGCTAATTAAATATCAACAATTAAATCGAGATATAATTGTCAATAATTAATGTTTACACTCCTTTTTTTTTTTTTTTTTTTTTTTTTTTTTTTTTTTGCAATAGTCCAGTGGAAATTTCTTGAATTTGGAAGGCAATAAAAGCAAATTAGATTCATCACGAAAAAAAGCAAATTAAATTAATATATATATATATATATTTACACATTCTCTTTTTGAAGGTGAATAAATTATAGTACACTTGGTAGTCTTATACTGTGGACAATGAATCCAGACAAGCTGGTGTATTTATGTACATAACTGTTACATTAAAAATTTAAAGTAATTAATTTTTAAAACATTTCTGTTGACTATTCTCTCCTATTTCCTAAAATGGGATTTTTTTCAAATTTCTATCCAAACCAAATTATACTATTATACTAAAAGAGAGCAAGGGTTGCACTGTTCTTTCTACAGGAAGTAACAGTATTTTTTGGTTTTTTATTTTTATTTTTTCTTCTTCTGCTACAGTTTTGTACAGTAATTTTTGCTACAGTGCACACCACCCATAGACCACCGTCTTCATCGCAGCCCCGCTATCGCAGCCTCGCCATCGCCAATCCCACCACCGGCAGACCATCATCTCCGTCGTAGCCCCGCCGTCGCCAATCCCATCACCATTGTCGTAGCCCACCACCGTCGTAGTCCATCATCGCAGCCCCGTCGTCACCCAACCCTTGCATTTTCTTTCTGTCTGACAGTGATTGAGCATTATGCATTCACTACCTTCTTCTCCCTCCCTCTTCGATTCGCTGTGACCACCGGCGGTTGCCCGTCGGCGAAGGACAAATTGAGCCACAGCAACCTGTTGATCACAAGTTCTCAACTTTTTTTGTTTTTAATTTTCTCGGGAAACAAACATGAATGAAGTGGAAAATAGGTGGTGGTTTACCTGCGAAGAAGGATCGAGAGAAGGGGCAGAGGCGAGCTTGGGCGAGAGAGGACCTGAGAAGAGATTTGATTCTACGACTTGCTCACGCACGGCGCCCACGCGAACGACTTCGCCGGGAGCCTTGCCAGAATGCTGTGCAGAAGGCCATTAGTTATCAGAGAGAAACCTGTCGTTTTCAACATTTTGGTGTCGTTTCGGGATGAAGACGACGATGATGGCCGAACGTGCAATGGGTCTTCCATTTCTTTTGGCCGAACGTGATGGGTCTTCCATTTCTTTTGTTTTTTAAATTTCAAAATTTTATTTTAAAAATTCTTTTGGTTTAATTTTTGAATTAAACTTTCAAAGTTTATTAGGTATTTTCGTTAAAAAAAATATTAATTAGGTATTTTATTTTTTTTTTTTTAACATTTGAAAAACTGTACAAGATATATCTGTATATATATATATATTTTGATAAGTATGCATAAATTTTCTCTTTTTGAAAGTAAAATGTGCATAATCTTAGCTATTTGATATTCTAATTGAAACTTAAATTTTTCATCTTAATTTTTATTTTTTTAAAAAATTAACAAAAATTATAACTAATTATCTTTTAAAAAAACAAACCAAAGGAGGCCTAAAATACTAAAAACTGTTCATTTTTTAAAAAATAATAAAAATATTACATTATCGTATACAACTAAACATAGTAAAATAACATTCCCACAATATGAAAAAGGATTATCACATTATTGTGTTTTTGCTTACTTTGTCTTTTTTTGATTTTTAAAAGATTTTTTACTTTAAATTATTTATCTTTATTTTGGATTTTTTTTCTGGGTTTTTTTTTGTGTCATTTTTGTTTCTTTTGTTCTATTTTTTAAAGACCCCTCCTTTTTTTTTTTAAAGAATTATGCATGTTTTTTTTTGTGTGTCTTTTTTGTTTGTTTTGTTTAATATTTTAAAAATCTTTTTTTTAAACGTTTTTGCATTTATATAACCTGATAAAAATTTGTTTTTTTTAAACAGTAAAAAAAAGGAGCAAATGTGATATATATTTTATTTTGTTATAATTTTTTTATTGGGGTTAATTTTTTTCGGTTCTTTTGAACCTAAAGATTTTTGTTCTTTTTTTTTTTGTTTTTTGTTTTATTTTTGTTTTAATTTTTTTTCTTTAAATGAGTATGACTACAGAAGAATTTTTTTTTATTTTTTTGCTTTTGTTTTCATTTTTATTATTGTTAGTACTATTGTCATTTTGATTTTGATCTTCATTATTGGGAGAGATTTTAAAAAGAATTATACTTATTATAATTATAATATTTATTTTAACCAACTGCTTTTATTATATAATACTCAGTTTTTTTATACATTTTTTTCTTCTTCCCATGCAACGCACGGATATTAAACTCATGTTTGCTATAACAAAACAACCCACACGTTTCTCAACCACCAATTTTTACGTCAAATTTGCCCATTATTTTAATATTGAAAAACTTTATTTTTTTAAACGAGAAATTATCATTTAAATTAAAATAATATAAATATCGATATCAAAGTCGAAACAATCATGTGGCATGGTAGACACTGATTTTTCAATAAAATCTTATATTAAATGAGGACATAAACCGAAATCCAGTGATATGAGAATTCCTCAAATTTCTCGGCAATCATATAATCAAGTATTTACAACGCTTTTTAAAAAAGATCTAAAATTGAAGGAATATTCGAATTAATCAAGAGACACTCACTTGCAATATATAAAATGCAACAAACTCCAACTAATGGAACCAATAAATATATACCGGTAAAAAATAATTCAAGTAGAACACACATAAATACAAGTCAAAAATGGGGGATTGAAACAAAAACACAAATAACTCAATGGTGAAATTCTCGCTCCATGTAATACAATCACTCCATTGCGTGTCGTTACTTAGAGGTAACGATCAGGACTCAATTAGGAGTAAGAGATTGCACTTTTATTTGTTTTTTTGAAATATATGTGTTGATGCCTGAAAGTCTCCGACACCAACACCCATTCCGACGTGGTCGGCGATTCCGACCACCCTTGCGCGTGTACTCTGCTCGGGTTCTCCTGCAACAAGAAGAAAACGCCTCGAAGTGATGGGGACACCGGTGTGGTGTCTGCCGTAGGCACTCCGATGCTTAAGTCAGAACAATGTCTGGTGAGCTACAGGAGAGGCAGAGTTTTTGTAAGGAAGAATGTGTGTGTACCTGAAATGGAGGGAATGTCCTCTATTTATAGGCGTTTCCCACGAGCTTGGGTGCTCGGGGCGACCCGGTCGGGTCGGTCCCCTATAATGCCCGGCGGGTGAGTAGGGGCATGGCGCCTTAGGACCAGGGCCAATAAGATGGCGCCACGTAATGATGACCCTAGGCCTGGGGCGCTAGGGTGGTTGTTGTAGGTGGCCGTAGGGATGGGCTTAGCGGGTCAGACGGCGGAGTTTAAGGAGGTAGTGGGAGCAGGTGGCAGAAGACCGTGATTTGATCTCCGTGAGATCAGGGGTTGTACAACCAACGCAGAGTGACGTACGTTGGCGCGACTAGAGTCGCGTGCCTGGGGTTGTCGTGGTTCCCCGAGCACGTTCGGGGATGCCCCGCCTCCCTTCCCTCGTCTGGTCGGCTGTAGCCGGGGCACTGCGGTTAAGGGGTGCTCGGCGAGTCGTGGCCGTACTCGGGTTTCGGATGAGTGGTCGGATCACCCCAGGTAGTGGTGTCCGGGTACTCCGTGCGGACTCGCACGGAGCGACGCCAGGACCGCTAGCATCCCGGAGAACAGGCTTGTGGTCGGAACGGGACGCGCCATCAACAATATGTATCTACACAGTTAAAAAAAAGAATGAAATGAAAATTACACGGAAATGGAAAACTTTATTCTGGGGATTATTCAGACTCACAAAAGATTGGTCAACCAAGAGGGGCATATTTGTCATTTCAACTATTAAAATGGTCTAATTTTTTTTTTTTAATTTCGTTCTGTTCCTTTTTTTTCATTTCTTCTCTCTCTGCGTCCTCCCCCTTTTGGAAAAGGTAAACAACTTGGGAAAGATTATTATTTAAAAAAAAAGAACTGAAGAGAGAGAGAGAGAGAGAGAGAGAAGAGAGAGAGCGATATAAAGGGGCTTGGGACCCTACCGACTCCCTGAGTCTGAGCGCACACAATCGAAGAACCGAGAGACCAAAAGAACTTCACCCCAAAAAAAAAAAAAAAAAAAGAAGAAGAAAAAGTCTTTGTTATTTAAAGATCTCTGCTCGTCTCTCGAGTCTTTCGGGTTTTTTGTATTTTCAGCCAAAGATTCTCATATTAGGTGAGCCAGGCTCTTTTTCTGCTTCTGGGTTTTTCATTTTGATGCCTAAGTTTTCATCTTTCGTTGATTTAATCAGTACCCATTTGTCGGCTCTTCACTTTTTTCTGGAGTTTTCTTGTGGTATTGGTTGCTTTTGTTTGAATCTATTTTGTATTTTAATTGAAAACCAATGATTTTGTTGAAGTTATTACTTTTGATGTCTTATTGTTTGCAAAACGAATTTGATCATGTCCTTTTTAATCAGTGCCCTGATTTTTGATTGATTGACTTTTAGTCTTTACTCTTTTAGTGTTCATTTTGATGTTTTCTAATGGATTTCTATGATGTTTCTGGGTTTGTTTTTCTGGGATTGGGGGAACATCTTCATTACTGATATTGTTGATTTCAATCTGAAAAGGGTTGGTTTCAGATTGATTTTTTTTCCATTTCTTTATTTACTTTTGATGCAATTGCTGTTTGGGTTTTGTTGACTTTTCTTTTTATATCTTTTGGTCAATATTGCAGACATCTTTTTTGGCTCTTGGAACAAAAGAAAATAGAGACAAGGAAATGTCATCTTCATTATGATGTTTTATGCTGTTAAATTCATCTGTTCATCTGTTATTATATAATAGTCTTGGGCTCTCTCCCAAAGGCCAAAAGAGAGAGAGAGAGAGAGAGAGAGAGAGATGAATTTTTGGGGATTATGGGTGTTGAGGTTAGAATTGATAATGATATGATCATTCTTTTCAGATTTTTTTTTTTTATATTTTGAAAAAAAAGTATAACTAACCCCTCCTCAACCCTTCAATTTCTCTTTTATGACTTCATTTCACTTGCGGAATACATATCGAAGACGAAGAAATTTAATTACGTGAGAGTGGTTTAAATTAATTAGCTGTTGGATTCATAAGCCTTTGCTGAATCTTGTACTATGAGAAAAAACTAATTCTTGTTTTATTTTTGTGTTTATGTTACCATGAGAGAAAGAGAAGGGGGGGGGGGGGGTATTCTTTACTATCAATTTAACTTATATTTTCTTTTACCATGTGCAGCCTTGTTTTGTGGCATGATAAACAGGATCAAGGGCTTATTATATATCTTACAAACTAGAATCTCCTAGAAGTTCGGTTAGTTCAGTCTGTGTTTCTCCTTCTATGCACATTGAAGGAGCGCATTGTTGTGTGCCGTGTTCATGCAGTCTTTCTAAGCAGAAGAAGACCTTTTATGGGCTTGAATCATAATAGGAATCGAGGGCGTCAATCTGATATATCTAACATGAATATTGATACTCCCCTAGTTACGAATTGGGAAGACGTGATTTGTCCTATATGTTTGGATTTCCCTCACAATAGTGTGCTCCTTCAATGCTCATCTTACGAGAAAGGATGCCGCGCTTTTGTCTGCGACACCAACCACTTGCACTCGAATTGTTTGGATCGCTTCAAGAGTGCTTATGGCGTGTCAACTCCATCCACATCTGATGAGGGTGATGTAGTGAACACGGAGCCAGGGGTATCCGAAGATAACTGCAAACCAAGTTGTCCATTGTGTAGAGGCAAGGTTACCGGATGGGTGGTGGTTGATAAGGCTCGTGCGCATCTGGATGAGAAGAAGCGATGTTGTGATGAGGAGCAATGTAAATATACAGGAACCTTCTCGGAACTCCAAAAACATGCCCAAAAAGAGCATCCTCATGCTCGTCCGTCAAAGATCGATCCTGCTCGGCAGCTTGACTGGGAGAATTTCCAGCAGTCCTCTGAGATTATTGATGTTTTGAGCACTATTCATTCAGAAGTCCCACGCGGTGTGGTTTTGGGGGACTACGTGATAGAATATGGCGATGACGACACTGGAGATGAGTTTGAGGACTTTCATGGGAGTGAAGGTAACTGGTGGACCTCCTGTATCTTGTACCAGGTTTTTGATAACTTCAGGAATTCTAGAAACCGAAGAAGGTCAAGAGTTAGTGATACCCGTAGAGGAAGCCGCCGATCAAGTTATGATACGTCAAATTCTGATGAGGGTTCTGTGACATCTGTAGAATATGCAGACTATAGGGTAGACGAAATTGATGATGACTACATGGGTTCAAGTGGCCCCTCAAGGAGTGGCTCCAGTCATCGAAGGTTGTAGTTCTTGAGCATGGCCTCGTTTTATCTTTGGGATACTTTATCATGCTGATATCTTTTACATTTCAATCATCATAGTTTGCTCATCTGACATTTCGCATTTTAAATTCTCTATCCGCAGCTGCTTTGTTAGAATTTTTTATCTGTTAGAACATGTACATTCAGTTTAGGAAGTTGGGAATTCTCGTTTATGGTTAATGTGATGAAATAAGCGTCACTAAGATCGTTTCAATATTTTTGTATGTGAAAGTAAGATCTTAAACACCTGAAGAGTTTTGCTGATTCTTTCCTCTGCATCTAATTTATCAGCACTGATTTTTGTGTTTCACAGTTCGCGGAGACGTCGTTCCCGCTTCTTTGACAATTAGGTATGCTCTATCCAAAAATCACCTGCATTATCATTTCCATCTGTGTTCTTTCTAAAGTACAATGGAAAATCTCTAATAATCTGTTCCACACATTATTATGTCGGAGATGATTTTATTGACATAAAAAATCTTGTGGCAGTGCTTGAGTAGGAAGTGAAAACAAGGAAAACCGAAAGAGAGATCGAAAAGGAAGTGGAAAACACAAGAATGCTTTGCTATGGTGTCTCTTAAAACATTTACCCAAAAAAGGAAAAAAGAGAAGCTACATCTGGGATAATTACTAGTTAAGTTTTTGCTGCAATGTCCTGTGTACATCTGGATTTCGAACTTTCATGACAATCCCATAGCGTGCTATTTTTCTTTCGAAGCTCACCATTTTAGTTCGCCCAGTCTGCTTAGCGAATCTTGGTACCCTTTTTTTTTTTTTTTTTTTTTTTTTTTTTCCTGTAGTTGATAATGGCGTGTTGATAA
This sequence comes from Ficus microcarpa, assembly GCA_025413485.1. Taxonomy (NCBI): domain Eukaryota; kingdom Viridiplantae; phylum Streptophyta; class Magnoliopsida; order Rosales; family Moraceae; genus Ficus; species Ficus microcarpa. The sequence continues at coordinate 45,407,060 of CM046377.1, read as the reverse complement.
CCGGTAATTCGACCCTAATCTTCATCCGAAGCTGCGATTTCTGCAGCTTTGCCTGTTGGCATATGGTTATTTATCATTAAGGAGGGGATGATTAAGGAGTTGGCTCTTTCTGGGTGTGGTTCTAGGCATTAGTTTAGGCTCTTTTAGTCTTTGTCATCTCACTAATATAGCTTAATGTTTGGTATACAATTAAAAAAATAAAAATTTTCAATTTATCTAAATATGGAAGTTTTCTTTCCCTCTAAAAGTTGAGGTCTGCAATGAAACGTTAGTATTTGTTTTGTCGGTGCAGCTAAATTGGAGATTCAATATTGCTGATATTAAAGGACTTAAATCCAGAAAGTAACAAAAATAACAATTAGAGAGAGAGAGAGAGAGAGAGAGAGAAGAAGAGAGAGAACAAATTATTTGAAATTTTGAATTGATAGTTTTGGCCACAACTAAGTCCTTTACATTTGATTTCTCAAGTCAGATTAAAAAAAGAATTTGCCAAAGCAGTTTTTGATCCCTGTCTATCAAACTTAATACTACTGTTACGAGGATATATAAGTAAATTACATATAAGTAAATTTGGTATTCATTTTCCTCCGCATTCACAATCATTAGGTGTGGTATTGACATTCGCTTTTCTCATTTCTTTCATATTTTTCAAACTCGTTTTCCATTTTCCAGTAATGCGGAATAACCGTGCCTCTATAAGAGACGATTACTTTCACATTAGTCTTGTTTTTTCAACTCAAGAAATTTGTCCAGTTTCAAACTTATACCCTTGAAAAATTACGACGTGAAACATTTTTCTTTTATTTTGGCTGCAATATTTGTACCGTGTTCCTTTCATTGCTGCTCTTGAAAATTTACTCTTCTTTGACCCGGTGCTAAACTTTTTCTTAGACGTTCTAAATTCAAACTTCTCATGAGAACTAGATGAACATTCATGCAGAATATGGGATTTGTCAATGGCAAACTCTTTTTATTTGACATTTTTTTTGACCTTTCAAGATTTTTTAAATCAAGAGATTGTATAATTGTAGGGTCATTTTCACACTTCTCTAAAAAAAAAAAAACTCAATATTGATCTTATTTAGTTCCTGTCATTATTGTGAACTATTAAAAAAAAAAAAAAAAAGATAATCTCATTTTGATTTGGAATAAGAAAGTAATGGACTTTTGAAGTTTAGGTATTATGAAAATGGAAAAGAGAGAGACATGAGGATCTCTACTGTAACTAATTGAAGTTGAATTTTTGGAAACAAACTAACAAACTTTAGGTTGGAACTAGTGTTCTTCCAAACGACCCCCAAGGTTTCTTTTCCTAAGTATTTATGCCTCTAAAAAGATGTCCACCTAATTGAGAGTAAAAGGTTCTCTACTCGGAAAAAGGATTAAATCGAGTCTCAAGTGAATGCAACAGTAATTGCAAAATACTTCAAGACTGAGAAATTCCCTGTATCTTGGGGCCGCCAGGTGATGATTGAGCTAACCATCTTTTAAGAGAGCCTAAAACTCGTGTTTGGTCCCAAGGTTTGGATAGTAAAACTTAGGTTTAAATTGATTATGCGTTTTTTGAGGTGTTTGAATTATTGGAGTTAAAAAGCATAAAAACTTGAAATATATTCGGAAATATATATATCAATATAGTACTCATTTTATTCGTCTCGAAATTCTGTACAATTAAAAAAAATCATTTCATCCGGATTTGTCTATGCAAAGTTGTAAAACTTTTAAAATTTGAGTTACAAAACTGTGTAAATAGTGAAATTAAGGAAAAAAGACAAAATTGAATTGTAATTGTATGATTTGGATTGTACGTCCAAACACAAATCCCCATAATACTTGTTGAGGTAACTTGATCAACTGCATGCATATTCCTTAAAAATATCTAATTGCCACTTCATTTGTTACTTATAATGTTTACTTACCTATTAAATCCAATTTTTCATCTATCTTTTTTTTTTTTTTTTGATAAGAGATAAGGGATTGTGGTGTTCTCAAGCTCCATCCCATTGGTTATTGGGTGAGCTCACTAGTTGCACCGATGTGATAATAAAAACCTAACTCTAATTCTTATAGCTAGCAGACTCTATGATTTAAAAGCAGACAACATACAGTCTTTTTTGCCAAAAGCTAGACTTTGTGTATGTCACGGCTTGAACCTGAGACCTGATAGAAAAAGTTCTAAAAGCCTTCCTTATCACCAGGCCACCAAATTTATCTACTTTTAAACTTTTTCTTTGAAAATTTCTGCTTTCATTTTTAGGTGCAAGCTTTGTTCTTTGTAGCTTTCATTTCAGCTCTTGAAAATTAATTTTCTTTGACCGAATATTAACAATCTCTTATTTTCTCTCAATTTCAAGCATTGTACTCTCTATCAAAAAATTTTTTTTTTTCCTATGAACTTTTATGTCCATTTTTGTGTAAGATAAATCAATGTTTTCTTTTTCTTCTCTTTTTTTTTTAAAGAATTTCATCGCTCGTAATTCAAAATAGTGGTAGCCACATTGCTGAAAAATGAACATTGCTTGAGGAAATGTCAATAAAATGAGAACAAACAGATAAAATCTCTTCAACAAAGGATTTGAGAGTTTCCAATCAGGACACTGAAATGTTCGCCATTAACCGCATCCGCCCCTAGCTCGGCGCCATTTTTAACCTGTAAGCCATTGGAAGATTGCTCCGCAGCCAGCCCCAAAGCTCTCCCGCTCTGCTTCCAGAACAGAGTCAGCCAACAAGTACAAGGTATCAAGCACCAAATCCTCACCTGGGCTATCCCGAGCCACAGCTAGAAACCGCGTTACGACCCCGGGGGAAAGCCGCATCAACTTTAGTCTTAATTCATATTTGATCATTAAATATTTACCTCGATAACATGCTAATTGCTTCGTACAATTTCTCTACATTACTCTCGAGAACAGATAGCAATGTATTAAAATTAAATGAAGTAAGATGACTATTATTGTAATAAATAAGTCTATGCTTTATACACACAAACACAAAATATCATAGCTTTATTTTTTAATTAGAAACTGATTGCACCAGTACCGGAGCCCGGCAGATTTGCTGGACGAAAGGTGTCGTTTTGTGATAAGGACATGGCTTTGAGAATTTGTCTTCCAAGCAATTTCTATTAAAATTATCCTTTAAAAAAAAAAAAGTCATTATGCAGTAGAACATCTTATTTTGCAGACAGACAGACAGACAGACCGACAGACCGACAGACACAAAACAGAACATGACCTCCTAAACAACAGAAAGAGAGGCTATAACCTGAAGAGCGAAATAAAAAAAAAAAGCTGCTTTTCTCCCATCACCCTCGAACATCTTAGAGTCTGAACTCTCCATCTTCCCCGTCTCTTTAATGTTCTTGTCTGGCTATTTGGCAAACAGAGCACAAGCTTGAACGACAACAAAAACGAATCCTAGTAGGTCTTTCGGCTTTTTGAAGTACAACGTTAGCAGCTGCGAAAACAGTTGCGCCAAAAACCAAACACGACTTAAATCACCATCATCTTTGCCAGACATGAAATTCTTAGTCTCTTCAACTCCTTCTTTGACACCCTTGTTTCGGGTTACACTCGAAACTTCATTAATCAAAATGACGAAATTACTCATGCTCTTGAGGAGATCCTGAATTTGCTTAACCATCGAACGAGCGGCCTTCAGGATCTGAATGACTGCTTCGTTGTCGATTGCTCCAACATCGGAGCTCAGCTTCTTCTCCAGCAACGCGGCGGAATCTGCGATCTTCTTGAGTTTCTCGTCCGTGGCGCGCTTCGCTTTCGCGATGGATTCTTTCAATCTTTCCGTCAAGTTGTCGGAGAAGCGGTTTGCTCGATTCGCCAAATTGTTGATCTTCTCCGAGAGATTGTTTACAAACTTTTCAAGCTTTGATACCACCCAACGACAGGCCTCACACAGCTTGTGCCATAGTATGCTAATGACGCTCCCCATAATGCTAAGAAAAAGTTTTTTTTTTTTTTTTTTTTTTTTTGTTTTTGTTTTTTTTTGTTTTTTTGGTAGTGTTTAGTACTCTAGCTTAAGTTTGTTGTAGACCTCCGCTTTTATATACTAGTTTTTGAAGCAGGTGCCTTGCACGTGTGTGCTCGTTTTGTTGAATTTTTAAATACGCGAATGTAAAATTTAAGGATGTATTTGAGAAAAAATATTTTATTAGAATAAATTATGAGAAAATGGTATTTTAATAACACATTTAAGAAGGTATACAATTTTAAAATAAAAGCTGAACAGAGGACAAAATGTTAAAGGGCGGGAAAATAAAGTAAAAGAAGTTATATACTTCCACTAGCCAAAAAGAAGAAGAAAATGAAAAAAATAACTAAATAAATTTTAGGGAGGAAAAGAAAAAGAGGAAAAGCAGTTATAAATTTAAAGAAACGAAAAAAAAAAAAAAAAAAAAACTGGAAAAGCAAAACAAAAAAGCAAAGTGGGGGAAAAAAAGAAAAAGAGAAGAAGCAGAAAAGTGTAAAAGCATAGAAAATTAAAAGAAGAAGGAATAAATTTATAAAAAAAAAGTTTAGAACAGAACATGGTGTGAATAGAAACATGGTTTCACACTACTGTATAATATAGTTAGATGGGTAACAACATATATATTTATTTACATATGGTATATATGTTGAAATTCCCACTTACAAAATTATGCCTCAAGATGATAATTGGGAAAAAAAAAAAAAAAAGAGTATGCAAACAAACAAGAAAAATTGGGATTTTGTAACATTTGGGTAGGTAAGAAAGAGAGATTGTCATATCTTTTAAGAAGATTTCTCAATACATGTATTCCACAGAAAATGGTAAGGAGAATTAATGCTTAAATTGATTTGAACATGGTCCATGGGCCTATCTTGGTGCCATGAAAGGTGCAACAAAACATGTATTGCTGGAACTAGATGCTTCTTGTTCTTCTCTTCTCTTCTCTCTCTACCTTTTTTTTTTTTTTTTTTTTTTTTGGTTTAACGAAAAGATAGAGTAGCTAAAATTAGAAGAAATCAGAACATTTCAACTAGATGAACAGCCTCTAAACTACCCCATCTCGCGCTAACCTGTCAACCCAAATTTTTTAATAGGGTAAATTACTTGTTTGGATCTTATCTTAACTTTTTTACGAAATTATGATTTGGTTCTTTTTTTTTTTTTAAGTTAAAAAGTACCTAAACTCTTTAATTTGGTTCTTTTAATTAATACTAGTTTGTATACGTATGTGTGTTGCAAGTGTTATATACATAATATAGTATTTAATATTGTAGATTTTATAATTGATATATATTGAAAAAAACTGTCAAATGTCTTTAGTTTACACACACGGATCTAAAGTTAAACAAATTAATAATTAATATTTTTCATAGTGAGTTTTCCAACAAAAAAAAAAAAAAAAAGGTATTTCTACACATCTTATAATCTTGCCGTAGAAGAACAAAACAACAACCACAACATTTTTAACAAGAAAAATATCAATTTCCTCTTATTCTTTACACACACACACACAAACACATGTTTTAAGATCTTCTCTGTACTTGTGTGTGTGAGAGAATTATATCAAACAAAACATTAGTTTGTTTTTGCCTAGAGATAGAAACAAGTATTTATACGTATATAGAGAAAGTGAGAGACTAAGGATACCAATTACTTGAGCAAGGGATTGCTTGGAGAAGTCTAATTATTTATAAACACATGAATTTCATAAGCAAAAAATATGATTCTCCCACTGTTGTTTTGAATGATTAAAAATCGAACAACACATGAACATACTTATAAGTGCTGTTTAAATGTATATTAAAGAGTTTTATTGAATAGTTGCAACCATAAAATGAATAAATTGTAAACGATTAAAACCTTTCATAAAATAGAGTTATTTTGAACAGTTACAACTGAAAGATGAATAGAATGTGAATGATTAAAACCTTTCATAAATTAAACTCTTTTTAGTGAGAAATTACAATAATAAAACATGATATAGTACATATAATAGAGCATTTAATTGAACTTGTGGGTACCATTTTGGACGACCTAGGATGAGTAGTATGTCTCACAATCTGCTCTTTTAGTATTGTCAGGATAAGAAATACATTGTCCAGAAGAACGAAAGAAAAAGAAACCAAAAAACAAAAAAACAAAAGAATAAATAACTTGATTCAATACAATGTTTGAAAGAAGGTATTTAAAAAATAACCGTAATAGGAAAGAAAAAAAAAGAGTTAAATAAGTTTTCAATGAACTGGGAAAAAAAAAAAATTACCCAAGAAGTGTTTACAAGAGGCTTATGTAAACCCCTTTAAGAATAAATAATAACGTGCATATACATGCTTGGGGAGAAGATAAAAAGTAAGAAATTAGAAGGGGAAAAAAAAGAAAAAAAAATGAAGAGGGGACTTTTAGAAATAAATTTGTCGAGAAGGAGTTTTTGTATTTTTGGTGGCAAGTCTCAAAAAGGAGTTAATTGTTTCCAAAAAATTAACGGAAGAAGGTGTACTTGCTCTTTTAGTATTATTAGGATGTTTGTGAACGAACGTACTTTGCATGTGTGATATTATAATGTGGTAATTAATTTTGTAGACCAAATATAAAAGGAAATAGATTGAATGTTTAAAACAAAACACATGAAATTTGGTTTTTAGTTTTATCACTATTAATGTTATTTTAATTGTTGAAAATATAACAAAAAGTTGTTGAGAAAATTTTTGCATTATATGGGTCCGTTTGGTTCGTTAGTTTGAGTTGAAATATTTTAGTTGTAATAGTAAATTTTTTTGAATTTTCAAAAAAGACAAAAAACTTTTTGGGGAAAATACAAAAACTTTTTAGGAAAAAGACAAAAAAAAGTACAGTTTGAGTTGAAATGAAATGACGAAGCAAACAAGCCCATAGTTAATAAATGTCTTATATTGATCTTTTCGACAAAATAATATACTAAAATAATATATTGAGTGATTATAAAAACAAATTATGGAGGAACATATTTGAAAAAACAATTTTGAAAGCAAAAGTTAGAATTAAAAAGTATTTCAAATATATATTTAAAAATATGATTGTAAGAGAAAAAGTATAAAAATGAAAAGGCAAGAAAAGGCAAAAAGCACCCACTCCAGGGGGAGGAATTACCCGCCCCTAAGCCACTGAACCACCATAGCTAACAAAATAATTATGCAATTCAATATGCAGAAAGCAAAGCAGAGAAAGTGTCTAAAAACGACAGTCGAATCATAACGTTTTGGACGACCTGTATGAACAGAAAGAGTCGAACCGGCTCTATTAATATTAGTTAGGAAATGTTAAAAATTTATTGTTATGTTCAGATGATTTACTATTTAAGGATTATTAAGTAAAAAACTTACATGATTTAACTATACATGTCATATACGTGATTTATTTCATCCAATTTTTAACTTTTTGTTAGTAAAAAGAACCAACTTACACCATTTTAAAATGTTTAGTGACCTTTTAGTCACAAAATAAATAAATTAAATAGGGATCAAATGGTAACTTCATAAAAAGATTAGGGACGAAACTAGGGGTGGCAATTTGTGTCGTGTTCGGGTCCAACCCAAACACGACCTGTTCTTTTTCGTGTCAATTTCGGGTGACCCAAATTTGACCCGTCCACTATTCGTGTCGTTTTCGATTCGCAAAATTCGTGTTGTTTTTTATTCGTGTCGTCGTGTCGCGACCAGGGGTGGCAATTCGTATTGTGTTCGGGTCCCGAACACGACCCGTTTTTTTTCCGTGTCAATTTCGGGTGACCCGAATTTGACCCGTCCACTATTCGTGTCGTTTTCGATTCATAAAATTCGTGTCGTTTTCGATTCGTGTCGTCGTGTCGCGACCCGTATTGCCACCCCTAGACGAAACTAGTAATTTATTCTTTTTAATTAAAAAAAATAAAATACAAAAGTGAAATTGTAAAATATATCATTTTTCAAAAACATTTACAGTAAATAACATATTTGAAGATACTCAAGATAATAGCGCTATTTACGTAAAATGTTGTAAAATACACTAGTTTTAAGTTTCAAAAATGTCATTACCTCTATCCACCCAGATGAGGAACAACCCAAGTAGCATAATTTACCCCAAAAAAATAAAAAAATAAAAAAACCTAGAAAACAAAGCAGGCAAATAGGATGGCATCAGATGCTTTGCTTTTGTTTGCATATTATCAACAAATGAACCAATTTAATTAGCTGTAAATTTCCCACACGAATCTGAATAATTATGCGTTGTGTTTAGGAAAGGACAAAAGAACGTAACAACCTAAAGTTGAAAGCATGAATGCATGAGAAAAAGAGAAAAAGAGATAGAATACTTTTTTTTTTTTTTTTAAAGTTGAAGAGATGAATAGTAGGTTTTAAAATATTTTAAATAACATATTTATAGTCAATTAAATATTTTCGTAAAATAATCTATCGATCGATACAACTCTATTTTTAGACTTTTATATATGTATTGGAAATTGTCGTGTTTGTACGCTTCTCATTAATTCAAATACTTAATTAAAAGTAGCGAGCAAAACCTTCTACAAAGTAAAATTAAAGGCCAAATTGAAAATAATTCGCCAAAAAAAAAAAATAATACTCTCTCTTACACTAGAAACACAAACCAAAACAAAACACACAAGCAAAGGAACAAACAAAAACCCTCAAAAAAAAAAAAAAAAACTTATATGAGCATAAATAGAAACTGAAATGGCCTAATCAACTAAAGAGAATGAAAGTTGAAGAGCAAAATAAAATTAAAAAAAAAAAAAAAAAAGAAAAACAGTTGCCTTTCTTTCTTCACTCTTCAGAACACAAGCTTCAACGACAACAATAGGAACCCTAGCAGGTTTTTCAATTGCAACCTTAATTAGCAGCTGCAATAAAGCTTGTACCAAAAACCAAACACGACTTAAGAGACACCATCTTCATCAAACAAGATATTCTTAATCTCTTCAACCGCAATGTCGAAACATTTCTTCCTTATAATTCTCGAAACTCCCTCCATTACAGCAACAAGACAACTGATGATTTTTCCTCCGACAAAATCTAGAGTAAGCTTAACAGTAGGCCAAGCTATATTCACTATCTGAATGACTTATGTTTCCTTCACTACTTCAACACCGGACTTCAACTTCTTCTTTAGCCACGCAATGGAATCTGCGATCTTCTCCAGTTTCTTGTCGATCAAGCGCTTCGCTTTCGCGATGGATTCTTTCGCTCTTTCCGTCAAGTTTTTGATCTTTTTTGAGAGATAATTTACAAAATTTTTAAGTTTAGATACTGCCCAATCACAGGCCTTACACAGCTTGTCCCATAATATGCTAACAAATCTCCCTAAAACATTCCCCATTTTACTAAATAACAAGGTTTTCCTAATTGAATCTTATGTTGTTGGATCCCTCTGATTCATATGTATGTGTGTGTATAAATATATATGTATATAATTTCTCGAAAGTTGAAAAGGGTACATGAATTTGATTGTTTTTCACAGCTCTAGAAGTGCTAGTTCATCTTCCAAGGTTTATTTAAGTGTGTACAAATTGTTGGGGATTAATTGAAAAAATCAAATAAAAATAAAATAAAAATTATTAGGACACTGCAAAAGACGGAAGAAAGGTCGAGACGTATTGCGTACCGTCTTTAAAAATAGATTCCGCCCCTTCTCAGACGATGTCCAGGTGCAATACAGACTTTATGGTGGTCTGAGAGTGTATAAGAGTGCACTCCCAAATACTCAACTCTATAACAGCTATATACACTTTTGAACCTCTAAGAAGACTAGGACGACACAAAGGACATAACAATAATTTGAAGTACCACAAACTAAGATTACACATTCAAACACATGAACTTAGTAAAGACGTAGGCAAATGCGCATAATACGTAAATGAAAAGTATTGTATGAGAGAGATATATATATATATATATATATATATATATAGACTTACGGTTGATGAGTTTATATTGGTACATGTATACGCATGCAATGGCTTACACGACAGCTTATAGGAAGTTTCAGGAAAATTTCATGTAAGCCCTCCACCACTTGCTGCACACTTGGTTGTCTTGCATGAATATCACTTATTAAGCCAAAAAAGCAATTTAAAAAAATATCATATATATATGCGGTGTTTAAAGTTTTGTTGAAGCATAACAATTAAACAAATGAATAAATAAGCTTTTGTGAAAGCTTTAACCAAAGCAATACTTCCTCTGGCAAAGTTAAAAGGACAGGTGTCCTATGTTGATTAGATAATACCAATTATATAAAAAGAAAGTTTTATATATGATGTGCAAAGTTTATGAATACTTTCATTGCAAGAAAAGCTCAACTATCACTTTGCAAAGTTCGTTCCACTTAAGTAGTTTATATAATATTAGTTGCAATAGCTCAATATTAAACAAATATAAAAAGTCTCAAATATCTAAAATATACTTTACATAAAAATTACAACACAAATATATACACATTTATATGTAGAAATATGCATGCATGCTCTTCAGAAAAAAAAAAAAAATAATGAGAACGAAGGTTTGTAATTAGGATTTTGAATTGATATTTGGGGAATAAAGACAAAAGCAGATTTAATTTGTATAGTCATATTAACGTCGATTGAATTTTCGACATGCATGCGTTTTCATAAAGACTTGTGTCGTCGTTTTATGTTAGGTTTACCTCGTTTGAGTGAGTGAAAATCAAAGAATATTCTTTAATTATGTCGTTAATAAATTATATTCCTATATCGAAATTGTGCAGAAAAGGATGGCAAATGAATTGTCATTCACAATTTTGTTTTTTCGTTTGAGTGAGTGAACTATCAAAGAATATTCTTTAATTATGTCGTTAATAAATTATATTCCTATATCGAAATTGTGCAGAAATGGATGGCAAATGAATTGTCATTCACAATTTTGTTTTGTCGTTTGAGTTCTTCACATTCGGAAAACCAACTGTTTATATTTTGTGTTTTTTCTAATTTTTCTGTTAGCAGAAGAGCGCACGTGAGTAGAAGCACGTGCATGGGCACTTGCTGGGGTAAATATTTTGTAACCATGTTCTAATCTGGACTTATTTTGGAGGCGAACATTGTTTTACTATTGTCCATGAATAAATGATTGAAAAAAAAAAATTTTAACCCGCGCACCCTAAACTTGTTGTACTATTGCAATTTGCACTATAAACTTACAAATCTATAGCAATTTACCCGTTAATGATAACAGTGTTAATCTTTTGAATGCATTTGATATGTGATTTGTATATAAATAGTTAGTTAATGACAAGAATGATCATTTTAATCTTTTTAATCCAAATTTATTGAGGGTAAGATCTTCAATTAATTATTATCAACATAAAAAATTTTGAATTAACTTTGTGTAAAATATAAATTTAGATTAATATTAATTAAAAATCTTTTATTCTCTTAATTAACGACCTATATGTAAGTCAAATGTCAATTTTAAAAAAGAATCAACATTTTAATCAATGAGAGGGTAGGCTATTACAAATTTGTAAGTTCATGGTGCAAATCGCAATTGTGCGATATATTCATGATGCACTAGTACACAAAAACAAAAAAAAAAACAAAAATCTAGACCCGACTACCATATTTAATTATGCTTATCTCTCTTCTTATGCTTGCAATAATTTCATACTTACATTGATTAAAATATCATGTCATATGAATTTAAAAATGTCACATCAGTAAATAGATATTTATAATATTAATATAGTCATACATTTTATGAAATATATGTTGAATACATTAACATATGTGTTGAAAATATATAGTTATATTTAGTCTTAAAAAATGAAAACGAAAACAATTCCTGTGTGAATCAGGATGAGCTGCATGAGATGTTATCCTCTTAAAGCGTTTAAGCGGACGCCTAATATGTAGATATCCAAATGAAAAGAAATCTCATTTTTTTTAGCTCAAAAACTTTCTCGTGAGATGAGAAAGACAAAAATCAATATTTTTAATGTATTACTGTACTTGTTGACTTGATGAGGCAATTTTACGATCAATATGATATGATATATAATATTTCAATGATACGATATTTTAATTGATATAACATAATATTTTATTTCTTTTAAGACATAAGTTTTATTGAAATTTATGATGTCGAGAGAACAAAAACAAGGGACATATTATCATAAGGACACAAAAAAGACCTAGAGCGAAATCTCCCATCCCTCCTAAAAAAATGATACTCTCCTAGTTCAATCTAAGGCAATGACGGCAAATATATATATATATATATGTAAATATATATAAATAAATATATATCTATATATATCATATATACATATCCTTTACCAATGGAACATATTCTTCGTCAGAACTTCAAGAAAAAACTGGAGCCAAAACATAACAACGAAAGAAACCTCTGCACTCGATAATCCCAAGACCTGTCTGCAAACATCCAGGACATGCATATTTTGGTACTCGAGATTGTTATACAAACTTTGTTGAAGGAAACAAATATCTATAAAAGATTATCTGTAGTTGCTTGCAATACCAGAGATCACTCCTCTGGAAACAAAAAATTCCAAATTTTCAATTAAACCACCAACACTCTGTCAATAATCAAGAACGTCTAATAGGGAACATTCTTGGGCAGATTCCTAATGACATTACTCTTCATTCCTATCTTAGTCCGCATTGCCTCCACCCCTGATCTATTCATTGCCTTTATCACTTTCATCCTCACCATCTGCTCTCTCGACTGCACGGTTGCCAATCCCATGCTTCTGTACCTGAAATATCGAAGAACAGTATCGTTGTTTAATGTTTGTCCTTTTAAGTTACTAAAGTTCCCTTTATCAGTGACACATGGATGAAACTGTATGGGGGAGGGCAACACAAACCTTGAGGCCAGTGCGGCTGTTATGGCCATATTGTTAACAGGGGTTGGGCGTGGCTTCTGGCGATAGTAGCGCAAGAATTCCCTGGAACCAATCGTTTTGGTCGATGTTCCATCGTTAGATTGTCTTTTGATAACGAGCTCAGCCCCAACAAGCTCCACGGCGTTGGTGTCGCCTGATGCAACCAGTTGTTTACCATCCTCATTCATGTAACTGTACCAAATGAGACAAGGAGAAGCCAGCTTAGAACGTACCAAACCATATGTAGAGCATAATCACAACATACAATATTCATATTTTAATGGAAAACGAAGGAAGGGAAAAACCTGCTGCTATAATCATAAAACTCTTCCAACTCTACTTCCTCATCATCATCGTCATCACCGTAGTGTACTTTGCAGTGGCTTTTTGCCACCATATGCTTCCTAACTGCTTCCAAGCTGCTAAAGGGGTGGCGCCGATCATTGCAGTACAAGCACATGAAATCCCTCCTGACCTGAAAATAAAAGAGAGAAATTTAAGTGAGACTTAAACTCTGAGGAGGGCAAAAGGATTGGAAATAAAAGGAAACCAGTCCGGTAGGATCAAGGAGAGATCCTGACATTAATCATTGTACCTTAAGGCCAAGATAAGTAAGAAGGCCTTTGGCATCTTTCAAATATTCGACATCAGGAATGAAGAAACCATGCTGCTTGTGCATGTGAACCATGCAGCTCTCTATATTATCATGCTCCAAATCACACATAAAGCAACAGGACGGATCCAACTCCTCATAGTCGTCGTCGTCGTCATCTTCATCCATGTCATCTTCTGAAGCCTGCTCATTGACATTCATGTCAGTCAAGGACGTTGTAGCCTCACCAAGCATTTCTTCAGGATCAACCTCCACCCACTCGTCCTCACCATCGTCACTTTCTTCACTCTCAACCTCCTTTTGTGGGGGAACCTTATTGATAACACGACGTGGAAGTGGCTTGATTATTGCCCTCTCCTCGTCTTCCCGGTTGATCCCCTGAGAAGCCTTGAAGATGTGACTCCGTGATTTGAGATGCTGAGAATGAGCCTTGGAACTTCTATACCCTTTGCCACAAAGACCACAGCTGTAGAGCATCGGGGTTTCGCTCAACTTATTTTTCTCTTGGGCAAGAGCAGATTGCCTAGATAGAAACAATGCCTCCGTTACTCCAGGAACACCAGCTACCTAATTTAGTTCAGTGAAAAGAAAATCACCAATTTACTCAAAAGCTCCAGACACTTGCTTAACTTCAAACGAAATCACTTGTAAATACAACGAAGGAAACGTCAAGACAGAATCAAGTAAGCTATCTCGTCAATCTAAGGGGAAGCAAAAAAATGACAAGATACAAGTCTTAAATTAGTCAATTTACTCTAATTTAAGATTTTTTTGTTTCCAAAAAGAAAAAACAAAAGAATGGTCCAGCACTGAATCATCCAATTCAATTACGCAAACGGTCTAAAGAGTTCTTCAAAGTCCATATAACCGATCAGAGCAAAGTATTTAACTAAAATTTGGGAAATGAAAATGATATATGTTTAAAAGTCTTAGTTTTTTTTTTTTTTTTTTTTTTTTTGTTTAAGGGAATATACGGCAAAATATTTTTAGTGTTTACAGCTATAACAAAACACATATAATCATAAACATATCCAAACGCAATTTCACTTTTTTCTTACGCTCAAATCAACCTCCCTAAGAACACAACAAAACGTAATTTTAAAACTTCTCAATTCGATTTTCATTCCAAAAACAAAATCATTTCCAAAACACTACCAAACTGTCCTTATCGATTTCTCAAATTATCTTTTGCCGAAACAAGAAGCCTAAGACATAAGATAGATATATCTATTAACCTCATCAGAAAAGCAAGAATTAAATCTAGAAACCCTAACTCTAGAAAGCGTAAAATGGAAGATAATTAGGGATTTTAAAAGGAAAAATCATAGAAAGAAAAAGAACCAAACCTTGCGCTTCAGATTGTAGCGGTGCCATTCGGACTTGTAATGAAGTTTTAGCTCGGAATCGTCCGTGAATTCCTTGTTGCAGGCGTTACAAGATAGCCCCGGCATTTTCTTTCTATCCAAACAAGTAAAAAATGAAACCCTAATTAGCAGAAGAAGAGGGAGTGAAAGATTTTTCTTTTTCTTTTTTCCTGGAGGCTGGGAAAATGTCTGGAGTTGAACGAGAATGTTGCGCGTGTTTGGGCTTGGGGGGCTAATATTTGAAGCGGAGACTGGGAAAACAGGAGGGCTTGTAGTCGTAGACAGTGAAACGGTGTCGTTTAAAACGCCTCGCCTCCTATCGGTCGGGTGGGTGGGTCCCAAGGGGCGTCATGCAATGCGCAATCCTCACAGTCCCCGCGTCACGTGTGTTGTGTGTGATTTCCGGAAAATAATAATCAGTTTGGTGAATGAAGTTAAATTTGAGATAAGATAAAATTTTTAAATTGAAGTTGAGTTGATTTAAGTTTTTTAATATAAATTTTGTTAGACTTTTCAAAAAAGTAAAAATTAAGATGAAAAAGTATAATTTAATTTGAGTGTAATAAGAATGAAATGATCGTCTTTTTCAAAACCTCAATTATGAAATCCCTTCTCTTCCACTTCACACTTCGGAATACACCGTTCTTATATAGAGAGAGACGTTTTTACATCTTCTTAACCCAAAACGGTTAGGGAAGGAAAGGTTTCTTTTTTTAGAATATTTTTTTTTTCATCGTTTTCAATAATAATTTGTTTATATTATTTGACAAATTTTAACTTCTTTATTTGAAATATTTAAAATAGTTAAAAAATATTCAGAATAATTATAAAATTCTAGATTTTATTTTGTATTGATTCACTAAATAAAGTCTAATAATAATAATAATTATTATTATTATAATACTAATAAAGATAAAAATTAAAATAAAAACAAAAATTGAAAAATTAAAAAAATATTTACAAAACATTTGCCACCACATAATCCATATGTCTATTTCATTTTCCTATATCAAACGTTGTCCCAAGGATGAAGGGAGGAAGGATTAAAATTTTGTGTGTATTTTTCATAGCCCCTCCTAAAAAATTAAATACTCCATTTATTTCTCGTAAATTAAAAATTTATAGTTCGTAGTCCCACTTTATCAAAATTTCTGGACTTCGTCATAGACTGTCTCATCAATAAGGTTTTCAATAACTTATCAATTAGTTCAAGAACTTTAAGTATTTAATTTTTTTTATGTGACTAAATTTTTAAATTCAGATAATATAACATAACACCATTGATGATTTAACCAATGAAACAAAAAATTTGGGACATCAAATTTTAACTTGCCGCCACGACCAAGCCCACCACGATGGTGGTGCCTCGTAGTTCTAGAACCACCTCTTGATGGTCACCAGCCTCTTTTTTGTTTTTTGTTTTTTTTTTTTAGTTTGAATTGGAACCAGGAAAAAAAAAATTGCGGAGGGAAAAAGTTGGATCATTTTACAATGCATAGGTATGTAGCTATGTGCCAATACCATATTTGTTATATAAAAAAAAAATAAAAAAATAGCATTATATTACTTTATACTCTAATGTGTAAGCTATTTTTAAGTTTTTATCTCAGTTTTTATTTTTATTTTTCTGAAAAGTCAATAAAAATTATAACTAATTTTTAAAAAATCAATTAACTTTAACATAAAAATTTCATCTCAAACATTTGTTACAAGCATACCATTAATTTTTAAATAACTCAAAAATGAAAATATCATAATAATATCACATGACGAAAGTTAAACTAACTATCAATAAGAATCAAATGTTAAATTTAGCGTTAATTATATTTTTGTGGCAAATAAATTTGGCATCAAATGTAACATTTCACTAGGAAGCATTTTTTAATCCAAATGTCAAAATTGAGATTCTCTAAATTATAAGCCCTTCTTTCCTTTCTAGTTTCTTTTCCTCTTGCCAAACATTCCATTAACTAGATTCACCACCCAATGATGTAGCACTCAATTCACCCCAAAACTTTGGACATATCTACATAATTCACAATCTCAATTCTCATGCCTCTTGTCTGTCCTTGCTTTCCTCAATGATGTAACGACTAAAAAAAAATAAAGGCAATAAGTATAGTTGGATTGCCATTTGTTATCCTCCAAACTATATCTTTATTCATAGATCTCTTCTTTTTAACTTTTTTTCCCCCTTCAAATGTTCCTTCTTTTTCTTCCTTTCATTCCCATTTTGTGTGTGTTTGTGTGGTGTTTTTTTTCCCCTTGATGGTACTTTTCACAAGGCATCATGAAACTTTCTCTCTCTTGCCTTTTTGGGATAATCATTTGTTGGACATAATGTATGGGGTGAGAAGAAAGCTAGGTCAAGTTTCAAGAAAAATGATACGGGACTGTTTTGTCCCAATTAATTGGGAAAAGAAAGAGAATTGTGTCCTTATATATATATATATATATATATATATATTTTGTGTGTTTTTCCCTAACCTTCCAATAGTAAATTTTTTTGAATTTTACTTTTAAACTTTTTAGCATGAATGTAGCATTTACTATTTTCTGATGTCATAGATCCATCTCGTTTTATAATTCCAACATTTTCATTTTACTTTTTCTTCCCTAAAAAATTAATATGAAGGCATGCATTTTATGAGGTCAAGTACAAGAAAATTTTCCACACAACTCTATTCTACTTGTTTTATAGACACTGTCTTTTTTTTTTTTTTTTTAATTTAAGAATGAAAAGGTTTGAACTTTACACTTTTAAATAAAATCAAATATAATAATATTATTAAATTATACCTACAATCACGACATTTTCTCATTTAAATTGTGCGGATGCTGTCAAAATGTCAAACATAAAGCTAGTGGAGCTCTATTGGGATTTTACTACGACCACTCATCAACTGCACTTGGAAAAGGCATTTCGCATGATAATCACGTTACTTGTTTAGCCAGGAGACAGTGATCCAATTGGAGAAGGTACACGATATTGTTGTGGAGATGACCACAAAGGTTTTATTTTTGAATTCTTTTCTTTTTTATTATTTTTAATCCTTAATTAATGTACTATGTTTCTTATTGTACTGGCATGTTCAATAATATCATTATAAAATGCATAATTCAAATATTCTAAGTTAAAAAAAAAAAAAAAACATAGTAAGGAGCTGAGAATTGACCTCTCTTTATTTTAGTACTCCTTCATTTAGAAGTCAACTTTTTGGCCACTTTCCCGTACAAATTCAATTTCCACAGGGAAAAAATTAATAAATTCGTTGAGATATTTAATAGTTTCCGTAATTCTCAAACTTTTATTTATTTATTTATTTTTGTATTGATCATTCTCAAACTTGTTAATGAAAAATAAGCTGGGAAGTACTTTAATTTAAGCTCTCTAATGAATCTATTTTAATAAAATAAAATAATGCAATAAATTTGAAAAATAGACTTTACAAAAAAAAAAAAAAACACACACACACACACGCATGCTTAGAATAACTTTATATATTCAATTTATTTTTTGAATAAATATTCTTAATCCTCCTATAAAGATCAGCCTTTGGAATTCCGATGTAACTTGTAAGGTTAAGATTATGAATTATTTTATTAATTTCTAAAAAAAGACTGTGAATTATTTTTCCCAACGGGAAAAAAAAAAGGAAAGAAAAAACCCAAACAATTATTCATTGTCATGTTGAAGCCGACAAATCTTATTTTTTTGGAGCGTTTTTTTTTTTTTGGAGCGCGTTTTTTGTTTCAAAAAAAAAAAAAAAAGGACAGCGTTTTTTCTTTTCCTTTTTGATTATTCTCTGAGGCGTCATCTGATCCAACGGTTCTCGTCCCTTCATATCCTCTCCAAGAAAACAAAATAAAATAAAATAAAATAAAAATGAAAGAAACGAATAATAACCGCTACAAAGCCCCCGTTCCCTTAACCTCTCTCTCTTTCTCTCTCTCGCTCTCTCTAAACAGAGATGCGATAGACGCCATTTTTCCCCAACTTCTACAACTTACAAGCTCTTCCTCTCTCTCTCTCTCTCTATATATATACTCTCTCTATATATATATTGTACGGAGCTTGTGTACTATTGCTATGGCGACCAGTTCCAGATCACGGCGAGCCCTAGAAGCGCGGTCGGGAGGGAAGATTGTGCGCGCCAGGCGAACCGCGGGGGGTCCGAGGACGCCGTACGACCGGCCGAGATTGGCGAATCCGGAACCGGAAAGCCCTAATTGGATCTCCAAGCTCATCTTCTCTCCGACTCGCGCGATCGCTAATGGCGCTGGGAAGCTCATCTCCACCGTCTTCTCTCAGGATGATTCTTCTTCTTCGTCTTCTTCTTCTTCCTCGTCGGGAAGTGACTCCAGTTCAGGTCTGTAATGAGGAAAATTTGAGAACTTGGAAAGAGAATCTCCGCAATCTGTGTTTTGCTTCTCTGTTGTTATTTCGTCTGCAAATTTTTTTTTTTTTTTAAATTTGTGAGAAACAGGAGAAAAGAATTTATCTTTCTAATCAAAGTGTGTGGAATTTTAGGAGAAATGATGAATTTGACTTAATTATTTGGAAGATTTTATATTTCGTGGTTTAGGTCTACTTAGGGTTTTGGTGCTGTACGGTTCCGTACTGAGGAGGTTGTTAGAAACTTTTTTGTGCTATTACTAAATTGTTTTTCTTATTCTTTTTTGTTTCTTTCACTTTTTCCCAAGAAATGGAATCTGTTGTAATATTTATCCGCTAATTGTGTAGTTTAGTACAGAATTTAATAGAAGCTCTTTATATATGCTTATATATCCATAGGCAGTGAGCCTCTTGCTTAAGTATGTTTTACGTATGTTCATGTATATACACAGGAAAGAGAGAGACTTTGTCAAACGTAATAAAAGATTATTTTTATGGTGTCCTGAAGTTCATTTTTGTGACCCTTTTCAATTAATTAAAGACCCTTTTTCACGCAGAAGTGTGGAGAATGTTTACTAATTTGTGCTTTTTAGATGCATGGGAGTTTTGTGCAGACAGAAATCCAGCTTTTGCTTTGTGCTTTTTTTGTTCATTTTAAGTGGAGCAATTGTTTCCAATTTTGCAGAGGAGAATGTTGATAATAATTATGATGATGATGACGATGATGATATCTCATCTCATGGAGCTGACATATTGAAGGAGGTAATTCATAATTACACTATTTTTCATTTCATTTTAATGTTTTGGAAGCATGGTTGTCTTCTTTGAATGGTTTTTTGTTTCTTTTGGTTCATGAAAGTACCTGAAGTTTATGTGTTTTGGTGTCAACAAACTCATGAGCCTGCTAACAGAATCAACCTAATTTTTCATGTTAGGTTTTGTGATGGATGAATAATTTTTACCCTTGTTCATGCAAAAATATGTCAGCACAACGTGGTTGACTCGTATATCATATGAATCACAGCATTAAGTGAAGAAAATACAAAGGTTGGCAATTTGATAATATTATCTTAATGAACTTAAAATGAAAATTTTCTTGGTAGAAGGATGATGTTCTATGGTTTACCTTGTCTATGGACTTATTTGAAATCCTTTAATTGGCATAAGTTCCAGTTATCTTGGTTTCCTAGTCGTGATGTGATATTTGCGAAACAACACGAAGCTTCTCTAGATTAATTTATGTTTACTATGCGTGCTTCTGATTATTTGTTGTTGAATCAGAGCAGTGGAAAATCCGAAATTATCAAGGGCTTTAGGAAGGATGCTGAACCAATGATAGGACAAAGAGATTCCATGCGTGCAATTGAGGAGCTACTTATGCAGGAGACGTTCACTAGGTAATGGTGAATTTCACACATTCAAATTTAAGTCCCGCCCCGCCCCAATCCAAACAAGCAATTCAGCTTTAGATTTATGAAGAAATCTTGTGATTGGCCAGGGAAGAAGGTAATAGATTAGTGAATATTATTAAAGCAAGAGTTCTAGAAGGTTTCAGCTGTAAAGGTGCAGAATCCGGGGGACTAGCTGGGATACCCAAAGAAACAACTGGAGGTAGGATTACCTACAAGACAAGAAATTATTTGCCTTGCTATCAACCATTCATGTTAGACTGATGGTTTCAAGTATGTTGCAAAAGCAGATGAGCAAGAACTTCGATGTACGGCTATTATGGAGGCCAAAAAGTGGTTGTCAGCGAAGAAATTGAAATCAGCTTCAAAACCAGACGTGGGTGATGTAATCTTTATTTTTAATTGCGTTTCCTCCAAAATTAAGTATTGCTCATATTTACCCAAGCAGTGGACCATTTGATTTATGCCATTATTTGTTCCCTCTCTCCCTGTCAGTTTGTCTATCTTATCGAGTGATTGTACGGTCTAAAATATGTTCCTTGCTTGCTTCTTTTTCTTTCCTTTGACTGCTGAGTGTGTTTACTCATTGTATGTTTCTCCTCTGGAGGGTTTAGTTTTGCAAATTTGTTGATTAGCAATCAGGGAGAAGATTGGGGAAGTCGTTTAGATGATGTGTTATGTAGGCAACAATTCTGAAGTCTGGATCAATTTCAAGCTGATTGATCCTAACCCTTACAAAAACATTCTTTGTGAAGAAAATGTTTAGTTAAAATGCTCTGCGGTATTGTTGCTATCTTTATGGTAATTTGGTTTTCCCGTCTTTAGGATTTTTCGTCTGTAACTTCCAAACATTTTGATTCACTGGCTCTATCCGGTGCTTAATGTTGCTCAAATCCATTGCTTTCATACTGATGCAACTTTATGTTTTGCATGTGTCAAAATGCAGCATTTCCTGTTTTTCTGATAATTAACCTCATTAAAAAGGAAGTAACGTCCATGTGGAGCCTATAGACATTGTCTTTTGCCTGTAGAATTTTTGTCGTTGCATTTGGAAGCTAATTCGTTTGGTTCAGGTTGTTGATGATGAAGCGGGTTCACCAGTGGATATGGCCAAATTGTACATGAGGACACGTCCCCAATGGGCATCCCCTACATTCAAACATGCAGAGTTCATATCTCCATCACCAATACACACACATCTATTCAAAGAAGAAACACCCTTTTCCATTGGTGGTAGTGCTTTGTCGTCATCCAAGGTACCAATCATTTATTTAGCCTCTTGTATGTATTAATCTTCTCTCTCTCTCTCTCTATCTCTCTCTCTCTCTCATTTTTTGAACAATATCTGTCTGTTGGGGCTTGCCGGACCCTTTTTTTCCCCTCTTTTTTATTTGATTGGTTTGGCCTAGAGCCTGATCTTGAACTGAAGGTTTTTGATGGCTTGATTTATATACTTCTCACTAAAATGATGAAGGTGCAGGGAAATTGCAGCCAAGAAACTTCTCTTATGTTTCTTTAGACAATTAAACTCAACCTTTTTTTAGAAAATAATAATAGCAAAGAGGTTAGTTCTGCTTGAGTATGAGATATACTAATTAAACCTGGTGCAATTCCTGTGTTCTCTTTGATACTCATAGAGGAAGAAATTGGCTGCATTTCTTGCTAAAATTGTGCGAACTATCTTGTAATTCACGTGATGAAACTTGAATACAGGCAAAAAGGGATATCCCCACCACAGGATCTTGGAACATCCAGGAAGAAATACAGAAAGTACGAGTGAAAGCAACTGAAGAGATGCTAAGGAATTTACCATCTAAAAAACTTGATTGGTCTTCTAGAGCTAGCCCGATTTCTTTACTAGCTAAAAACATAGATGCTTACGTGGTAGAAAAGGTGGATGCTTCTACTAGACTTGTGGATGATGCTTTGCTAACGGGAATATTTAGTACTCAAAGACTCCAGGGTATGTTTCTTTTCTGGTTTGAGGTAAATCTGTCAGGTTGCTCCAGTAAAGCTTTTGTCATCGGTAAAGGATTGCTTGGTTGCTCGGTATTGTTGTAGTTTGAGAATTAAAAAAATGGGATTGTAGAAAATCTAAGATATGGAATCTTCATTTCTGCTTCTTCAGGGATGGAAATAACACCGGATGGATTACAAAATGAAGGTCCATCAATCAATCGAGTTGATATCATTTCTGAGCAAAATCAGGTTCCCATTTTGTGGAATGCTTGCAGCTACAATAGGAATTCTGTTGCACTTTTTGAGTTTGCACTGTCAATTTATTGGTTTCTATTGTTATTTCTGTTTGTAGGATATGGAAGTGACTGATGTTGTCGATGGAAAAGAAGGTGATTCTTTATTTTATTGATTTATTATATTTTCAATTATCCTGAACCAGTGTTACATACTTGGATGGTATCCTTAATTATTTTAGTTGTTCGGTTGCATAATTACTCACCAAATTAAGTTAAACTATTAGGTACAATGGATGACTTAGCAGATAGAGTATGGAACGAACAGAGACTTCAGTTATCTCAAGATGTTGAGATTCAGACTATACCGCTCAGGTTTGATTCCTGTCTTTGTGTGACAATGTTTACCCCACAAAAGTCTTCACAAGCTATCCCGTTTATCTTCAACTGTAGAGTTTTGTGCTTACCTCACTGTTTTTAAGAGGAGTCAGTTGAAATGTGCTTTTTATGTTATTCGATTGATTTTAACCTCTTTGACATCCAAATACTGGCACTTGATGTATTAGGCAATTAACTTACTTTTTTGTCGAATGGGGATGTGTCGAATGGGGATGTCTACTCTGCGGGCTTATGTTAAAACTTAAGAGCATTCATTAATACTTGTGAAAATTAATAAAGAGAAAGCAAGAGATTATCCTAGAAGGGGGCCATCTCTCCGCTATTTCTACATCTATTTAATACATGCATTTTGTTGGAGATTTAAGATTATAAAAATTAATTAGAAATTCATTCTTATATTCGAAATAACACCAAAAAGATTCTTCTTACGTGTGTTTTCAGAGATATACTTGATATAAATATATTTCTCAGGGGATATTTGCCCATGCCTATCCTGTTTATGTATATTGCCCAAAAGATGTATATTTTCTTTTAACAGTTTCGAAACCTCTTTTCTGTAAAATTGAAACGAGGATGCTTGGTTGCGGGTTACCTTTCCAGTTAAACCCTTTTAAACGAGTAAAACAAGTATAAAGTGCACGAAAAATTAGCTACAATGAGTAAAACTCTTATTTGACAATAACCTCAACTTGCTAATGAAGGCATTTCATTCTGATGTGGGGTCTTGTATCTTAGTCACTAATCTGGTTATTGACCGGGCCTTTTTTTATTATTATGATTTTTTTAAAGACAGATTGGTTTGTCAACGTTGTGAGAAAGTTCGTCAAATAAATTCATTTTGTTGTCAAGCCTCTTCAACAACTAGAACAACTCGCTGTCATTGATATATCTGGTTGTTGACTTCTTGTGAGAACCTGTTACTGAAAATAATGCTCTCCTTAATGTATATTAATATCACCAAAATTTATTATGTCCGGGTACCATCCAGTTATTGTGTACTTTCACCAGAAAAATAGAAAACCGAAGACTGAGTGATTGTCTCCATATTTCGAAACCTCTTTGATGAAATTTTCGGAATGAGATAATGAAAATATGATGATGTTAGATGAATAGGACATCTTCTACCGTGTATGCATGTTTGCACTCTTGATCTGTTTTTGTCAAGTTTTTCTCATGCAAGGGTCTTAGTAAGGCCGAACTCCTAGCCCTTATGGGCAGTTTTCATTTCTTTCGTTTCACTTATTCTCTCTTGGTGTGATCAAGGTTATATCTGCTGTTGTTTAACCCTTTAAATGCTTTATTGGGTTACAGCGATTCTGGAGTTGACATCGTCTCTAACCATAACAACGCTAGTGCAACTGAGCAGCAGCTAAGGCCTATTGCAGAAGGAAGCAAACAAGGCAAGTCTTTTGTGTTTTGGTTGCTTTTTTCAGGAGGACGTGTACAGATTGTTGTTTTACTATTGATGCCAGATTTTAGAGCTCTTTATTGTCTGAAATGGGGATTCTCTACTTGCTGGAATGAATAGACTAATTTAATAGGCGGGTTCTTCCTTCTGCATTTATAAGTTTTGTGTGTGTGTGTGTGTGTTTTTTTTTTTTTTTTAAAGTACATTATAAGTTGTTAAAATATCATCTGATTTGAGTTTGACCTAATGTTTCTTGTTTAAAGGTAATCTGTTTCCCTGAGATTCTATTTTAAGACTTAATTTTGTATGACTTGGCTAAGATTTTCACTTAGTCCTTGTATATATTCATCGAGTAGTACTTATTTCTTTTGAATTTTGAAAATTCTCTATTGGCTTGCAATTGCAGATCCAAAATCTCTCGATAGCAACTGCACAACAACAGAAGGGGCTGGAAATGAAAGTATTTATGAGTCTAATGGTTTGCCTCCTGGAAACGGGTAAAAGGGCCAATAATGTCCAATTTAGTGCTAGTTTATTGATTTTAAATCTCTCTTGAGCTGGTTTTCTTGGTTTCAGTTTGACTACGGAAGCAGTTACTGAGCAAGATGCTAAGCCAGATGGCGAGGAACACGATCTGGTAGATTCAAGTTACGAGAGGATAGCTGACGGTGTCTTTGAGGACGAGTCATGTGAGCTTTTGAGTGAAGCCTCGGTAGAGGTCCCTTATGATTATATAACAAATGGCTCTCCAAACGTTGCACAACGATACTCTACTCGGCAAGGCTTGAAACGCAGTCTGGCACCCAATGCCACTGGCGATGTTGAGAAGCAACATGGGAAGAGACCGGCCAGATACAATAGGAGAAAGCAAGGCATTTCCACGCAGTGAGATTTCATTTGTTAGTCTTTTACTCCTTTATGCAGGTATTGTTATTGTTTGTTATTTATTTTTGTTTCGAGATCTTTAGCTAGTTGTCAAAAGTAATTTGGTAGACCGACACCTGAGATTGAGAACAGAGATTGTAGAGATTTGAGATTGCTTGTTCTGACCATGCACTGGCATGAATGTTTTATGGAAGTGTTTTGTCCAGGGGAAATATGCACATGTAAATTTTAGTTCAGTTTGGGAGGCTATCCTTACAGATTGTGTTTGAAATTAACGTAACCCGCTACTGTGAATTTCACGGGGAAAGCGAGATCTCTATCCTTGATCTTTTGGTTTTATCAATTTTATAACAACTATCTTCAACATGCGTGGACCCGGAATGACTGTGTGTAGATTACCCCTGTTCGTGTGGTCTGTTCTAGTGACAGCTTTTCCCCCCCGCTTTTCTGGCTTTGACTAATGCCGTTAATGATAATCAATAATCTAATGATTGAGTTGATTCTACGATTATAAGTTCATTATCTAATGGGCTCCCAAGCCATGTGAGTCTTCAATTTACCTTTTGAAGGAGGATTGAAGCACATTTTCTGTAGAAATCTCGCACTATGAGACAGTGAGATTTGGCCATTCTTAAGCTTTCCTCTTTCATCATCTTCTTCTCTTCATGTTCTTCACAATTTTCCTCTATCAGTCTTCAAATTTGGATCTTCAGTTCATTGTGCTTAAAGTGATTTGAGTTCCATGTTTATTCACTCTATACTCAGCACAAGGCAGTTTCTCATTTAGAGAGGCGTGGATAAATATCTCTGATGAGTACCCGATGAGTTCGAAACCAAAATTTTCAGTAAAAAGGCAGTTCGAGGAAGCATGCTTTCCGTTGCCGTTTTAGGGAGTTCCACCAGCCCCCAACTCCACTACTAAACCACTACTGATAGGGGTCGGGCGCAGATACATGGTCTCGAATTTATGGCGCTTGGGATTCAAATGCCACGAAGAAACCAGCGGCAGAACCAAAATGCAAAAAATCATGTTCAAGTTGGAGAACGACTGCTTTTAAATTTGGAGAGGTCGATCACCATGAGAGGCCATGGCAACGTTATCTTCCAAATTTGGCACTCTCTCTCCGCGAGATTATGAAGCAAAAGCTCTTCCATACAGTCTTTAATACGCTCGAGATGTTAATTAAATCTCTTAACTGTGGAGTTGGATGCATTGGGGATTATTTAAGCTCGCAGTAGCTCTACTTAATATAAGCTTCTTTTTTTTTTTTTTTCATCATTTAAATGATAGACTAATACATATTTATATGATAAATGTTTTCTATGACAAGATGGTTTTTACATTTACAAAAAAGAAAAAAAAATCATTTTCTAAAATTGTTGTTTTGACTCTTAGTCTCTCACTTACATGTAAAATTAGGCCCGTTACAACTCACGAAATTCTTTTGCCAACCAATGTGTAGTTTGAAAATACTATATGTAAGCCAAAAACATAATAAATAATTAGTATGTTCACGAAATTGTTAAAGTAACATATTTACTAGTAAATCTTAAGTTTATATTAGTTAGATAAATAATTTGTTTATTCCTAGTTAAAAAAAAATTACTTATTCGGAATTATATTATCTACTCTAATAGTTTCGTGAATATATTTTTGTGAAAAAGAAGAAAATAATACTTTTCATGAAGTAGCATATTTTTAAAATATTTAGAGTAATTTAAAATAAATAACAAATTTATTAGGTAAATGAAAATTTACTTTTCAAATAAGTTATTTACTATAAGTAAATTTGTTATTTACTTAATAAATTATAAATTTACATTGTAAATTAATTATTTATCTAAAATTTTTCATTTGTTCTAAATGTTTTTAAAAATTATAATTTATTCTGATTGTTTACTGAAAGCCGTTAATTACTAGTTTCCAAGGTAAATCATAATAAATAACAGTTTTACCTTCTCTTTCCTCAAAATTTCTCAAAATCGAATACCAATCTAAGTGGGTAGTTACAGATATAATCTAGCAGTAATATTACACCTCATTTCACAAGTCCAAATTATATTAAAAAAAAAAAAAAAAAACCCAACCCGTTGGGCTTTTCCTCATGCAAGCAAAAGCCCAAATCTTCTCATCGTCCTTACCAGTCACTTGGGCCAAAGATAACGTATCGTCTTCCTCTTCTTCACTGTAAAACCCTAAAAAACCCAAACTAATCAAAAAAGCCTCGAATTTTTCATGAGTTTTTCTATTTTTTCCATTTATTTATTTATTTTTTTGTTCACTCTCTCTCTTTCCACCCTTTCGCTCTCTAGATTCGCAGTGTGATCATCAGAGACAGAGAGTGAAGTGTTGGAGCTTCACGAATTTGTGAATCCCACAACAATGGAGGCGTTTCCTTCGTCGTCTCAGATAGCTCAGCAGACGTGGGAGCTGGAGAACAACATCATGCCCGTGGAAACTCCTCCGAAATCCTCCTCCGACCCGTCGGCGTCGGCGTCCTCCGACGCTATCTTCTTCTACGACGAGGCCGCCCAGGCGAAGTTCCAGCAGGAGAAGCCGTGGGCCAACGACCCTCACTTCTTCAAGCGCGTCAAGATCTCCGCCCTCGCGCTCCTCAAGATGGTCGTCCACGCCCGCTCCGGCGGCACCATCGAGGTCATGGGCCTCATGCAGGGCAAGACCGACGGCGACGCCATCATCGTCATGGACGCCTTCGCCCTCCCCGTTGAAGGCACCGAGACTCGGGTTAACGCCCAGGCCGATGCCTACGAGTACATGGTCGACTATTCCCAGACCAACAAGCAGGTACCTTTTTCCCTTTTGATTCCGTTTCAATTTCCATGAATTTCAGGTCTTTTGAGAGATTTGTGAATGAATGACGATTTGCAAAGCTCAGAAACCCTAGGTTGAGATTGTACGATTGGAAATTGTATCAATAAACCCTAGGTTTTTCTTTTGTGAGATTCCACTGCATTCAAAGTTGTATTTGTCGAATAAATTGTTGAATTGTTTTGATTAGGACACTTTCTGAATCTGAGAAACCCTAGATTTTTCTTTTGGAATTCTTTCCTGTGATTTAATGGTTTTTTTGTCGAATAAGTTCGAGTTAGTGAGAAATTTTGATTACCATTTTGTATGGAATTTTACATTGCTGAAGTTACTTTCTTACTCGAAAAAACTACAGTTTCTCTTTTGGGAGCCTTTAGCTAAGAACTGCTGCTTATGTTCTCCTGGGAATCTGAAGGATTCTGGCTTTTCTTTATCTGAGAAACCCTAGTTTTTTCTCATCTGAGAAACCCTAGTTTTTTCTTTTGAGAGGCTTCACTGCATTCTGAATTATATACTGTGATTTAGCTGAACGAATAAATGTATTTTATTTGTAGAGAGATTTGAATAATGACGCTTTCTTAATCCGTGAAACCCTGGGTTTTTCTTTCGAGAGATTCTACTGCATTCAAATTTGCATCCTACGATTCAGTGGAAGGAATGAACTGTTATTTTCATTTTTTTCTCAGTAAGTTCTAGGTGAGAAATTTTGATTACCATCTTTGGGGGGGCATTTTTTGAGGGAATTATGCATTGCTGAAGAAACTTTCTTACTCTAAGAAACTTTGGTTTCTCTTTTGGGAACCATTAGCTAAGAATTGCTTCGTATGCTCTATTGGCAATGATGTACGGAAACTGGGGTTCTATTGCATTGCACATTTTATGTTGTATGTAAAAAAGCTAAGTAGATATTAATTATGTCTCTTGCAATTGTTTTACTCTAGTACTTGTTTCATTACCAAGTATTTTACTGTGTAGGCGGGCCGGCTGGAGAATGTGGTTGGATGGTACCATTCTCATCCAGGTTATGGGTGCTGGTTGTCAGGTATTGATGTCTCGACACAGATGCTAAACCAGCAATTTCAGGAGCCGTTTTTAGCTGTTGTTATTGATCCCACAAGGACTGTTTCTGCTGGCAAAGTTGAGATTGGGGCATTCAGGACATACCCAGAAGGATATAAGCCTCCTGATGAGCCGGTTTCGGAGTACCAGACTATTCCTCTGAATAAGATTGAAGACTTTGGCGTGCATTGTAAACAGGTTATTGTCATTCAGTTTGTATGTTCTGCTTTTCTTTTTAAATAATTAAGTTAATTGTTGTCTAAACCATAATATATGTGTGTTTTTGCAGTATTATGCTTTGGATATCACTTATTTTAAATCCTCACTTGATAGCCACCTATTGGATCTGCTATGGAACAAATATTGGGTTAATACTCTTTCTTCGTCACCCTTGTTGGGTAACGGGGACTATGTTGCTGGACAAATTTCAGATCTAGGTGCATATATTATGATCCCAGTCCCAGATTCTTTTTCTTTTCCTTTTTCCCCCCTCTATTCCAATTTATATATTTTTTCAAGTCAAATAATTATCATGCCCTTTATGATACTGTGCAGCTGAAAAGCTGGAGCAAGCAGAAAATCAATTGTCTCATTCCCGCTTCGGGCCATTGATTGCACCCCCTCAAAGAAAGAAGGAGGTAAGTTTTTCCCCTTGTATACACGTTTAGAGCTCTCTGAGTTTCACATTGTAGTACTTTGAACCTGGTGTGAGAAATTCTTTCTTTTCCTAGAAAGTTAGTCATAGATTCTCAAACATTCGCAAATGCTATTTAAATAAATAAATAAATAAAAACCATTATAGTGTTGTATGAAGTGAATTGACTACTTTCTTCTCAATGAGAAAAAAAGGTTTTCACAGATTTGTTGCTTCTGAACAAGAAGGCAACAAGTTCTCTTCTTTCTTTCTTCCTTTCTTTTGCACTTGGATGATGATGCAATGTCTTGATTTGAGAGAGAGAGAGACCGAAACCAATGAAGATTTTATGTTATCTCAAATTTTCAGTCTATCTGGTCACATTTACTTCTTTGCATACCTTTCTTTCCTTTTTCTCTCCTTTTTCCGCCCGAAGGTAAAAAGGTCTCTAGGCTTCTAATTCTTAAAATGACTTGATGGGAACAAAGTATTTATCAAAACGTGGAAAGTGAAATAGCGGTAAAATGCTAAGCTAATTTGTGGTCACATAATCTCATGTATATGTGTATGCATTGTGTTCTCATGTCAACTAGATATACATCCTCAGTAGTGTTTTGGACTAAATCTAGATTCCTACTTTATCAGCTTTGTAGATTTCTAGGTTGATTCCTAGGTGGAATCAGACCATAATTTTTGCTTTTGGCAAGGTTTTTGTAATATGCCTCTTCATGATTCATAGTAAATCCAAAGCGTATTGGAAAGGAGATTTAATTTATTCTACTGCATGTTGGTGTGCAATCATTCCCCACTTTGGGATGGCATTATTGGTTAAACTTTTATGCTGACAACAAACTTTAAAAACAATTAACATGTTTTTTTACATGAGAAAACATTTCCAGTTTCTGTCAGCTATTGACTTTTTCTATAAATATATATATATATATATTATTTTTTTGTTTCGTCTAGTCTCCTCATCGGACGTGGTTATAATAGATTTTTTGTTACTGGCTCATAAAAAAAGTTTTTCATGGGTCCTGGTTTTTTTAATTGTTTTTTCCTCTAGTTTTCTTTATTTCCCACACTGGGTAGGGTAATCAGAATTTCTGTTGTTTGCAATATAATATCTGTCAGTTTCATATGTATACAGAGAGAGAGAGAATGCTTAACATAAAGTACTGAGTATTTGTTCGAATTTGGGTCCATAATTTAGCTTTTTCTGAAGCATGATGGGCACAGATGCATTCACTCTGGTCAAACTTTAGCCATCACTAGAGTCATGTCACCGCCTCTCATGCTTTCAAATTTTTGGTCTTAGTTTCAACACATTCATGAATTTACAGGAAGAATCGCAACTCGCGAAAATTACCCGTGATAGTGCCAAAATAACTGTGGAACAAGTGCACGGCCTAATGTCACAGGTACTAGCTGTTCTAATCTCTGGATATCTCTATGCTTTTGTGCGGAATTGCAGTTGAGAACGAACACGAACTTCATACGCTAATGTTTCTCTCCCTAACAATGTTTCTGCATCTCTTTCCATTTAGGTCATCAAGGACATTCTCTTCAACTCTGTCCGCCAATCCAATAGATCCCGCACCGAGCCATCTGGTCCAGAACCAATGATCGAGAGTTGATTTTCGCACCCGAACTACTCCGCAATTGTTAGAACCCTTTTGTCCTTGGTGACCAGCTTACTAATCTGATCTGCTTTCCCAGTTGCCATAATTATGCATCACTTTTGTATGCTGATGTAAATCCTTTTTTCAGCAATTGCTTCGAGCGGGTTTTTTTTTTTTTTTTTGCATCCTTTATCATTTGTCAAAGTAGTCAGTTGTTACATTTCCACCTGACCCCACATGGTTTGAAATTGGCCGGTTTTAAGTCGTGGGTTTAATTTTACTCAACAAGGTCTAATATATTTATATAGGAGATATATGTTTACAAAATTTGAAATTTACGAAAATTTGTGGAGGTTTTGGGGCTCAAATTTTCTTAGGCATGACCTGCGGAAATGTCAATTTTTTGGGCGGGATTCGTACGATTCCCACCCGTGTCTTTTTCTTGAATTTTCAGTTGTCTTTTATGGGAATGTTTGTGGTATAATTTTTTTTACATTCAATTGGTAGAGTTTATTTTTAAATATTTCATATATAATCAAAAAGTTGATATGTTGTTTGTGTACGATAATTATAATTTATCTTATCTTACTATATTATATATCAAGAAATTAAATTAAATTAAAAAAAAAAACTTAAACGTGTTTGCTCCTTGCTAGTGGTTCGTCAAGCTGGGAGTCGGGAAGGGAGGGGGCATCCTTTGAGGTCATGGGGTGAGTCGAGATTGGGGAGCGAGAGGATCATCATAGGTCATGGGGGCAAGTCAAGCCAAGATCGAGGTTGAGATCCAATGAGGGGGTAGCCTAGATTTGGTGCTTGGGTTGTGTTGGGGGGGCGGGGGGTGTGTCGTGGGGAGATTGTTGTCAGGCGAGGGGGGTCAGATCTGTAAAGGGGTTAGGGGGCTAGATCTGGCATGGGGGGCACATCATCAAGGGAGAGGGGGCTTGGGTCGCAAGCGAGGGGGAGCTTGGATCATGGGCTAGGGTGGGTGCCTGGGTCGTTGGGGGGATCGTGGTATGGCGGGGGAGGCCTTGGGTAGTCGGATGGCTTGTTGTCCGGTAGGGGGTGCTTAGGTTGCGGGGCTGGCGGCATGAGGGCATGGGTCACGTGGTTTGTTGGGGGGGGGGGGGGTGGGGTTGCTTGTTGGAAGAAGAAAACGTTTTTTTTTTAATTTCTTTTTTAAAAATTATTTTTTTAGTATATAATACTATAAGATAAAGTGCATTATAAGTCTTATATATAAGTAATATCTTAACTGTTAAAATTCATCGAACGGTCATAAAGTGAGTTGTATAGGTTATATAAACAGACTTTATTGTAGACTTTTCTGTCTTTTATATTTGTTTTTCAGAAAAAAAAAAAAAAAATATATATATATATATAATAAGAACTATACTTTTATTATATTGATAGGTATTATTATGTTAACATAAATGCATGATTGTTTTAATCATAATTTAGACTAATGAAAAGTTGATCAAATAACTGAAATATCATATGCTTGTTGTGATAGAGTAAAAGTATCATTTTAATCATTACTTTTTATCTTTTATATCTTTTTTTCCCTCTCTAAGACCACCGGATTATGATTTTCAATAGAGCATAATTCCAAAACTAGTTCACAGAAAGACGGCTCAAAAGCAAAAGTATCATTTATTTGCAATTATTGTTGTAGTCTTTGAAGTACAAATAATGACAATTAGGAATTGCATTGACAGAATCGGCTTCCCAATGAGAAAAAAGATCTGAAATAAACTCATCCACTAGGAAAGAATAAGATGAATGATCTCTTAAAGAACTAAATTAACAAACAAATTAAAAAGAAAAAAGAAAAAGAAAAAAAAAAAGAATAAAAGAAAAACAAAGAGACATCCATGGTGCTGTTCACATGCAGAGGAGCAAAATCCTCGTGGGTCTTTTTCTCTTTTGTAGGTATTATTATTATTATACAGATACAGAGTACAATCATGTAGATACCAGAAAGTGCCAATTTCCTTTGCTATCAATATCATCTCATCTTCCCCACTAGAGAAAAAGGGAGGAAAAACAGGTATAGCCTTGTAAACAAGTCTACCACTTTCTGAATTTAACCCCAAAAAAAAAAAAAAAAAATTAGTCTACCACTTTCTTCCCAGAAATTTTTTTTAAATAAACAAATAAAATAAGGAATAAAAAGAACAAGGAAATCAAAACAAAACAAATCTCTCACTTTTTTTTTTTTTTAAATCTTTAGTGGGTTTTGTGTGGACTCTTTGAGAAAATCATGCCTTTCATGACTTTCTCCACTACAGTCTATCTCTCTCTTTCTGCCTTCCCATCATTTTGTTGGATTAGATTCTACGAAGATCACAACAAAAAAAAAAAAAAAAAAAAGGTAATGTTCATTCACAGGCAAATTTGTCCTCTCCATAAGGCTTGACCTGTTGCCTATGTAACTTTGAGGAACTTTTTTTTTTTTAATCTTTCACGTGTGAGTGACCCTCCTCCACTACTCTCTCTCTCTCTCTCTCGAAGTTCTCTTTTCTTTGTAGCTTAGTACTTGGAGACATTCGAGAGAGCACTTCTAGAGTGAGGAGAGCTATTTCTTTTCTAAATGGAAAAGAAAGAATAAAAAAAATTTTGGGTGTACACAGTAAGAACACACATTTTTCACAAAACTAATTGATTATAAGGGCGTTCAGGAAGATGATGGATCCATAAGTGAATATTACTAAATTATAATTCACAAAACTAATTGATTATAAGGGCGTTCAGGAAGAGGATGGATCCATAAGTGAATATTACTAAATTATAACTTCCAAATAATTGTTAACTGAAAAAAACTTTGTGTACTTATATGTCACTCAAAATCCTCACTAAAAAAGCTTTTTATTATATGAGCTAGGGCCGTCTCTAGACTAAATATTTAGCATGCCAAGTCATTGACTTTAATTTGTGTCTCTTATTGATTCATGTGACCCATGGTAACCAAATTTTAAAGCTTCTTTTGTTTTGCTTATTTAGTCGTCCCCGTGAGTAGTTTTTCTCCGCTTTTTTTTTTTTTTCTTTAATATATATATATATATATATATATATATATATATGCCTCTAAGGCTTATTTCAAGGGTGATTTGGGTAAATTTAAAACTAATTACCGAATTTTTTGGACTGAAAAAATAATTGGCCTCTTTGGTAAATCTCTCATTTTTCATACTAAATACATCTCTGAACTAAATAACAAAATATGCTATTCATCTCTTTATCCTCAAATCTTTTATACTCCAAATAAGGTTATAGACTAGAATAATTGGTAAATCATATAGTTAAATAATGATTTAGAAAAGAGAAAATTATCTAAATAACCATATTTTTTCATTTATTGACCAACATAACATAAATTATCTATTCTTGACCAACATGACATAAATTTTGAATAACTTTAATTCAATTTTATATCATATTGGTCTAGTGTTAATTTTTTGTATAATATTAGTGCAATGGTCTCTAAATTTATGTTATTCAGTTTTTATTTTATTTTATTTTATTGTACTTGATGTTATACCTAGGAGTCCAAAGCTAGCTAGTAACAAATACAACCTTGCTCTAATCAGAAGAAAAAAGACAAATAAAACCTAGTTAACAAACTTGTTCTAAATTCAATAATTAGCAAATTAGACTATGTGCCATATCTATACATACAATTATTACATTGTCATTTTCGATAACATGGACAATTTCCAATATGAGAAAAGGAATGTATATTTTATGAAGTTGCCATGAAACTAATCTGTCTCCTATTACGAAGTCAAAGCCCCAAGAAATGGCGGACCTTTAATTTGAGTTGTGTTCTTCTTTTTGGCCTTATGAAGGGTCAATGGTTGTTTATTGATACTATGTTTGCCACCACAATTATAATTATTGATAAAAAGTGTGATCATGGAAAATAACAATGATACAATTTTTTCACAAGGTTACTTATTTTTGGTTTTTATTTTCAAAAGGAAAAATAAATAGAGAGAGATGAGGAGAGCTTGTTCAAGTGCACTCAATCCCTTGATGATGGTTTTCCAAATAAGTGAAAGGAAAATAAAAATTAAGAAAAAAAAAAGAGGAAAAAAAAAAAAAAAAAAAAGAGCTCCACCCAATTACTAAGTGGATTACCTACTTTTTTTAGTAAACAAATTAAAAAGAGAAAAGTGGATTGTCTACTCCCTCATCAAAACCCAAGGTGAAGGACAATGTGCTCTTTCACTATGCATCCACACCTTACCTAAAAATTGTTGGTGGAATTTTTTTTGCAATTTAGTGGGTTTTTTTTTTTTTTTAAATTTTTAATTTGTACCTTCAACTTAGGGCTAGCTATTGATGTGCAAGATTGTCTCTCAAAAACCGATGTTACACAGTGGAGATGAGTGATATACATGCTTGCACATGAATATTGAAAGAATTTTGGCCAACCTCTCATATTATGCCCCTTCTCTCCAAAGATTCTTTCTTTCTTTCTCATGATGTAAAATAAAAGAATTGGTACCTAAAGATAGGTAGTGGCTGTTCATCTTGAGCTCTATATCAATTATTCCCAAGGCATCTTTGCTCTCTACCCTTCTTTCTCCCTATGGTCTACTTCACACTTCTCTCTCTCTCTCTCTCTCTCTCTATATATATATATATATATTTGTATATATGTTCATTTATCTACCTTTCTTTGCACTTTTTTTTTTTTTTTTTTTTGGTGGGTTTTGGTTGTGCCAAAAGGGTCATTTCAAAAATATGTAAAATGAGGTCGGTGGTCCAAAAGGGAATAAAAATCATGGGCCATTTCCGATACAGTGTATGATTATTAAGTGTTCAACTATATAAAGGGGCTTCATGTGGGAATATATATAGTGTTCAAAAGGTCCTCAATCTACAATTCTTCTTCTATCATAGAGACTATTCCTTGCGATCTGTAACCACTACTTGTCTGTACTTCGTGGAACTGAATTCTTTGTGAAGCTTATCAGAAATTTAGGTGCCAACTAGCAATGGCCAAGATGCAATGTCCAAAATTTTGATAGATTTCTTATTCATGGGAGATAGAGACCTAACAAAAGTTAGTTTGAGGCTTTCTAAATGGACTTGCATACTCCGAAACTCCTTTTTCAAGGAGCTTTCTACAATAAGATATCTCTATCGATAATACATGTTTCTAAACATTAGATCTCGTAACAATCACATTAAAAATAAAATAATAAACAAAGTTCTACGAGTAAGGTATGTCTTTATACTCTACCGTAGAATTCTCCGTTTTTTCCTTTAATTTTGTCTTTAAGTTTTACGACTTTCTTGGTATAGGATTTGAAAAGGGAAACTTTGCACAACTTCTTTGTCTTCCTAGTTATCTAGATAATTGTAATCAATTCTATGACGAATACTAATCGAATACTCCGATGGTACTCTCTTAAATGTAAGCCAAATAACCCCAATTGTTGGAAGTATTCAGTTATTCTCTGCCCCGTGGTTGACAAAATCAAGTTAATGAGAAATTCCTAAGTCAAATTACTCCCCAACGTTGTTGTATAATTTTGACTAAAATTACCCTTTTGACATTCTTAATGATAATGTGTCACCAAACAAGAAGGAAAAAAAAAAAAAAAAAGAAAAGAAAATTGTAGTTGGCTTTTATTTTATTTTATTTTATTTATTTTCAATGGAGGATAAAAAATGTGTGGCCTGATTTTTGGTCGTAATCGCATTAATACTCTTTGGTTGAGAATAGGACTTTTTTCATTTATGCCCATTACCATGACTCAAAGGCACCGTCCAGGGAGGGCAGGGCATTAAGAGGGAAACTGATTGCTTCCAAAATTAACAAGTCAACAACGTCCCCAATTAATGTTACAATCTTTATTAACCTTTAAAAAATATATATAATGCTACATTCTCATGTCCTGTTTGTTATGTAACATTTTAACCTTCAAAATACACATTATTTTGGACTTTGGAGAAGCGTTTTCACGGCAAGGACATCAAATCCGCTCACTTTCAAATTCAGAAAGATAAATAATTATTAAAAAAATTCACATATACTCCTTAATCTTAAGATCACTCTCACTTTACTTTTTCGATTTTGAAAACTACTCTACCTCTTAAATTAAGAATTTGTCTCACATAACCACCATCTATTAGAATTTTTATTAAAAACAGATAGAAAACAAGGGTTAAGTGCAGTTATGTAATCTTTTCTGTTATTATTTTAATAAAAATTCTAACCGAAGTAGTTAAGTGAGACGAATCATTTTAATCTGTCTTAACAAAAATTCTTATGAAAAGGGGTTAAGTAGGATAGATTCAAAGTTTAAGGATAAAAGTAGGAGTTTTTAAAACTTGAGAGATAAAAGTGAAAATAATTCTAAACTTATATGCACAAGTAAGAATAATCCCCAAACAAATTTTGACAACATGGTCCATGCTACTTTTCAAAGTGGTACCATGACATGATAACATGATTGATATTTCCGTCCATCCAAATTGCACGCTTAAACACAAAATTGACCTTAATAATAAATTAGTTATTAAATCGAAAGAGACATTTTCTTTTTGAGCCTGACTAGTTGATAATTTTTTTTAATCCCTCAATTATCAAAATTTCATTTTTCAGCAAAGATATATTAGAGTGAAATATCCACAACATGTTAACTAATTTAACATCAACTATGATATTAGTATTATAAACATGCAAAAAATATATATATATATATATATTGCTATTATAAACAGGGAAAACACTAAAATTTCTTTTCCAATCTTAAAACACTTTTTTTTTTTTTTGGATTCATGTATTCAGAAATGGCAGCTGTTTTAGTTAAAGCAATTATTAAGATCCATAATGTTGTTCTTAATTGTGGGTGCACACTTATATTATGTTCAACATAATATATTGAATCAAAATTATGTTGTTTGCAAAATGTCTCTCAATATATCAAAGTTAGTGGTCCACTTGTAGAATAAAAGTACTACCCTTAATTAAGTTTGTTTACTACCATTTTCAGCAACTAATAATATTAAACAAAACTTAAATAAACATAATTAGTATGTGCTCGTTGATTTTTCTACGTACTAAAAGTCAAATTTGCCCTATGTTTAGTGTTGGACATGCCCAAAAAACGGAATCCAACTTCTTTTTTCCTAATTAACTAGAAAGCTCATACCAAAATTTATCGCAATTTACTCAAAAAGGACATTCAAAAATCTCTGAAAGAACATGCGTACTGACCGTGGCATTGCAACAATCAGAAAAGATGAAAAGCACATGAATATTGTGTCAAATTTTGCCATGGTGGTGTGGTACATCTTAATTTTAGAGAAATTCCGTAACAAGATATGAAAAACACACGCCCTAATTAGTACTAACCTTTTGGAGTTATTGTTATATTTCGTGTTATATTTTCATCACATATACACATATTTTCTATGTAATCTGATCATGGAAAACAAATATTTTTTTTTCTTTTAAATTTTGGAACGGGAAAAGATTTTAGATGTGAATTACAACTAGACTATTTCTTTTAACATTTTACTTTTCCCCATTTTGTAACAATAGGAAAAAGAAAAGGTTTGGATTTTTTTTTTCTATTTTTTTTCTTTTAGAGAGGAAAAAAAAAAAAAAAGAAAAAGAAAAAAAGGTTGTAGAGGAAAGTTTTTGAGGGGTAAGAGTTAGGAGGGCCCGCTAGTGTGATTGGGTGGACAAGTCAGATGCGACGACTAGTAGTTGGTTTTCTAGGAAGAGGGTCCCACCAAATTAAAGGGGGGTCAAAATTCTAATCTCCTTTGAAAATCAATCCACAACCACCAATTATTTCAAGACCAAAACCTAATACGGCATTTCCATTTCCAAAACCTATCTCTCCATGTATGTCATGGTCCACCCTTGGGATGCTCCAACACTCAAAGGGGCGAAAATGATCAAGAAACCTTTTTTTATTTTCTTAATTAGGTAGAGATTTCTTTATTAGGGCACGGAAAAAAAAAACATATACAAAAAAGCTAAATTATGAGTCGTTAGATCAAATCATATCAAAACAGAAAATATGACAATCTAAAAGAGTTTGATATCAGTAGGTTTTCTTTTTTCTTTTTTCTTTTTTTCTCTTTATAATCCGACCTTAGAATTTCCATATAATTACATAGGTCATGGAAATATATTTATAGATAATTCAAGATTTACCTTTTTCCACAAAATCTTTACTATTTTCAAAAATTTATAGAGATAATTCAAGATTTACATTTTTCCACAAAATCTTT
Source organism: Ficus microcarpa (assembly GCA_025413485.1). NCBI lineage: Eukaryota > Viridiplantae > Streptophyta > Magnoliopsida > Rosales > Moraceae > Ficus > Ficus microcarpa. The sequence continues at coordinate 45,367,117 of CM046377.1, read as the reverse complement.
ACTATTTTCAAAAATTTAAAGAAAAAAAAAAAGATAAATGGATTATAATTTGCTTTTCTAAGTAATGGGAGGGGCAAAGTCCACTCGCTATTAGCTCGCTTAAATTTCTCCACCTGCAAACAAATGTACTCATGAAAAATAAAAGAGAGAGAGAAAGAAATTTATAACTTTTTTATTTTTAATTTAGGATTAAATAAAGGAAAGTTTTACTTAGAGGTACAAGAAAATACACCTTTTGACTGAGATTAGTTTATTCCTTTTAATATGGAAAGTAGTAGTAGATATCAACTTTCTACTACTACAAACTCAAAGTAATTCCAGTCAGAGATCATGTCAAATTTGGTTTATTCTTAAATATTTTGTTGCTTTTAGTAGTTGATAATAAGAATCCTATGGCGAAAAAAAAAGTACCCTTAACCATGATAAATATATATACATATTTATATATGAGTGTGTATATTTTTGACGGAACATGATTATTTTTTTAAAACTTCTCTACCTCTTATCAAAATTTGTTCATTAATATATCCAAAAAATATTCACACTTGACTTCGTCACGAGGTAAAGAGTTCAAATCTCTCCACTTCTAAATAACAATAAAAATAAAACTCTTACTTAATTATATCATAAAATATACGTACTAAGATCTGTCTTAACTCACGATTTTATTAACTAATTAATAACATGGAAAATTTTTGAATTATCCTAATTTACAACTTCATATTCATTATTTAAAAACAAATCATGATCCTCTCTCTCTCTCTCTCTCTCCTCATGTTTTTTTCCCTGAAAATAAGAACATCTCTCTGACAACTTTGCAAGCATGCAAAATGAAACGTGCACTAAAAAGCAATTAAAAGGAATAAAGAAAAGACGGACAAAATCGAATCGTATTTGTATATTTAGAGAGCACAACATGATAAAATTAGTCTTGAGATTAATAATTTCGTCTGCAATAATTTGTGCACCATTCAATGTTTTTGGGTCTAGTCCTAGAAATACATGATTGGGATTGGGATATGCAATTGCAATTTATTTGTTTTTCTTTCTTTCTTACCACACGACTAATTAACATGAATCATTAGTTATGTCTTAATTTACTTCTTAATATCCGCTTTTGGCATGATAATATTTAAGTTTTAATAAATTTACAAAAAGCCATGCAAAAATTCATTAATTTGTACACTAAATTTCTTATATATATATATTTTTTTTTGTTTTTAATGGCGTGGAACCATATTTTGATTATACTATGCATGTAATTTATCAGGTACAAATCAATCTAAACTATTTTAATTAAGTGAGACCTATTACGTGCATCTCCAATGCAATGTTAAATTATTGTGTGAATAATAAATTTTGATATTCAAATGAAAAAAGTACTCTGCAATTGAATGTTATATTTGATATTAGATTTGTCATGTGCTTACTTTTGGTAAATCTACCACAAAATATAGTTAATATCAAATTTAACATTTGACTTTTATTAGTTGTTATTACCTTAACTTTTTCGTATAATTAATAAAAATAAATTTATGTAATTTATTTAAATACTAAAAATTCACTTTTAAAAGTTAAATATGACAATGATGACAAAAAGTAGAAATAACATTGTGCTTTACAGTATAAAGTAAATTTGTGTTTGGTTCCAAGGTCCAAATCCAAAAATTCCATTTCATTTTTTTGTCTTTTTTAGAAAAGTTAACAAACATTAAAACTGATTTTTCAAAAGTCAGCCAACTTCAACCTAAAAATTTAATTTTTAAACCGGTGCACCAAACTCAACATAGATTTTTCGCATCCTTTTATGACAAATATAGTATTAGCATTATGGTTGCGAATATAGCATTAGCATAGTGATTGTAAATATAACTTAGCGGTAACTAGACACCTGTCTCCCTATAAGATGTAGAGTGGAGACAGGTGTCCAGTTTGATTTTTAACAATCTATTATAACAAATATAGCAGTAGCATAGTAGTTGTAAATATAGTTTACTGGTAATCACATAACTGTCTTCATACAAAATGTAGAGTTTGAATTCTCATATCTTCAATTCCAAACATAGACAAATATATTGGATATAGTCCAATAAAATAAAATTTTTTGTCATACCGTAATTGGATTAAAACATTATTTAATCCAAAAACATGTGTTTTGGGTTTTTCTTTTCGGGAGAGACTGTGGTAGAGTCTCTCCCAGAGTAACTACTGGTAGAGTTTTTTTTTGAATTATTGAGATTTAATCGAATGATTGAAATGTTATTAGTGTACCATACTTATCATACATCTTACCTCATATTACCTTTCCCACCCTAAGTCTTCTCCGTCGTTGGCGATCTTTCGTCGCCACTGCCGCCACCGTCATCGCCATGTTGCCGGGGATGGGGTGGGGGGCAAACTTGGCCTCGGGTAGGGGGTGGCTGCGGGGTGGGCAGGAAGGGGTTTCCAGGGATAAGGTGGGGTTCCGGCCGGGCCTGGAGTGAGGGGGCTGGGGGTGCAATCGTTGGCTTCAGGGGGTCGTCGCGAGGGCAGGAAGATCGTTGGCGATGGAGAAAATTGGGGTGGGTAGGGTAAGATGATGTGAGGTATATGATATATTAACAGTTTGATTAAATCTTAACAGTTCAAAAAAAGCTTTATTAGTAATTACTCTGAGAGAGGTTCTATCACAGTCTCTTTCCTCTCTTTTTTGTTTTGGTTTTTTTGTTTTTTTGTCTTTTTTGTTTTGGTTTGAAATGAGAACAGGTATTTTTGGTTTGAAAGTGTAAAATCAAACACATGTTCCGTGGTTGACAAAAACGCTTGTACGGGTGTACAATAGCGTATATATTTATGGATTGTTTGTCTCTCCCAAATTGTCATCCGTCTACGGGTGACTTTTACTTTTCCTTTTCTTTTTTTCTTTTTCTTAAATAGATAGATTGTAATTAATTCACATCCAATTTCTCCAGACGGTCGTTGGAAAAAAAAAAAAAAAAAAATCTCCCATCCCAATTGGGACCTGGACCTTCGAGTGCACGGAAGTTTATTACTCCAGTCATCAAAGAGTGACACGTGGAATCGAGATCAAGAGGATTGATGGAGAGAGATTACGAATTCATCTTGGCTCTTCTTGCGATTCTGTACTTACAAATCTGATAAACAGAAATAAACATCTCACGTTTCAGCGCGTGGTCCACACGCTCCCATACAGCCACTGTTCCGTTTCAGGGTTTACAACTTCTGATGCTTTCCAAGTTCCAAGTTTCAATCAGCTTTGCAAATCTTCATCGAGAAGTCAATCAAAAACCGAAAGCCACCTCTCTAATTGCATGCGACAATGACTTTTTTTTTCTTTTTCTTTTTCTTTTTTTAAGTTTTAATTTTTTTTTCTATGTTATTAGGAAAGTTGACTTTCGTACGTATTTTTTTTCTTGATCTTTTGAAGACATGCAAATTTTGCATGATTTGTGACCCGGTGTATTTACGGTCCGTTTGCGGTACATTTGAAACTACTTTTCAACTAAAACCAAAACCAAAAACTATGACAAAATTACTTAAATAATCGACTTTTTTTTTTAATTTATTGATCAACATGATATAAAATCTACATTCTTGATCAAATATGACCAAATTTAAGTTAATTTTAGTTTAATTTTATGTCACATCAGTTTTAGTGTTAATTTAGTCTAATGGATTTTAAATTTATGTCATTCAGGTGATTTCCCCTTTCATTATTCACATCTCAAAATGTTTACGGTTACTAATATTTTTAAAGTCCATAATTTTGTTATTTTAAATTCAATAAAATGATTTTTCTTTTTAAATTGTAAAGAATTTTGAGAGAAACAAAATATCCGAATAAATTTTATGTTTTTACACTGCTCTGTTTGTTTCGTTGGTTAATTTCAAACTTTTCATCTTAAGTTTTGTCTTTTTCTGAAAAAGTTTTTTGTCTTTTCTGAAAAATTAACAAAAATTACTATTTAAACTTAAAATTTCAACTCAAACTGGTGAACCAAACGGACTCTTTGTTACTACAAAATTTTTTTTTTTAACCAAATACATATTTTCAAAACTACAAGTCAAATCTCTAAAATCTCCCCCTAAATGGGCCCTAATAGTACTGTTGCTCGTCAAACTTTACTGTCCTTTGATAATTTATCTCCTAAATTTTGAATTCTTAAGATTTATATATATTCCATTTGGCTTAACTTCATAAATTGATTATCGAAAGTCTATGGATGTTACATGCGAAAACGAAAGACGCCATTTCTACGTCAAATTTTCCTATTTAACAGAAAAATGTTTAGGAGAAGAAGAAATTGATCAATAGGGGAGGATAACAGGAGGGAGAGAGAAAGAAAGAGATCATGAAAGTAAATAAAAATAATAATTAAAAAAAAAAAAAAAAACAGAAGAAGATGATTCCAGATCGAAAACTAGGAACAAACCCGAAAGAAACAGAAAAATTTTTAAATCTAAAACAAACGATTACTTAAATCTTCCAAATTCAAACCTATGTAAATTAACAAAATGAGAAATTATTGAAACAATATAAAAAGTTCATGAGGTAAATTACAGAAATTAAAAATTTAACAGACAAGTTACCAAAAAGATAACGAGTTTGAAGGGCAAGACCATATTTGATAAAAGACCGTCTTCAACATGTATTTATATTTACTATAAAAAAAAAAAGTTAATGTGATATTATTTAGTACAAAAAAAAATGTAGAATAGTAATTTTGATATTTGTATTTTAATGTATAATGTTGTTTTTAATACTATATCTATCCTTTATCGGTGTCGTTAAGCTTTGTAATTCATAAAAATAAGGTGTTAAGTTTTTAAATAATTTAGATAAAAAAAATTAAGATACCAACCAATAATAATCAAATCCAATTTAACTGAGACGCGAGGAAACTGATACTTGAGACTTGTGTTCCAATGTAAATACTATTTTTAATGATATATCTTCCTTTTGTCAATCATTATTAAGTTTTTATACTTATAAAAGTAAAGTTTTAGTGTTCAAGTTATTTGATTAGATGAAAAATTAAGGTACCAACTCATAGTAATCAAATGCCAAACTCAATAATTTTTATAGTTGTGACAAAATTTACCACTAAATTTAATTTTTTTCAAAGATACAATAAAAAATAATACTCCATTCAAGAACTTTCTTTTTTTTTTTTTTTTTTTTTTTTCACTCAAAACAAGTTCCTATGGATTTATATCTTGACACCTAAAATGCTAGATTCACGATTTAAAAAAGATACAAGAAAGTTATGGATGATGTTGAAAACACGAATTCATAAGAAATCTTTGTACTCATGTCCCATTACTTAAAATATTTAAAGAAGTTAACAATAGTTAAAAAATTAACCAAGTAATTTTAAATAATTTTAAATTTTGGAGGACGTTGTAAAAATCCACTGAGAGGGAGGAAAGCAAATAATTCGCACCAATTTTGACAAGGATGTGAGTTCTTAAAAACATGACACAGTTCCTTTAAAAATAATAATAATAATAAGAAAGAAAGAAAAACATGACATAGTTTTTGTTTAGAAATCTTTTAAACTTTGCCTTGCGCTTTTCTTAAAATATTCTCTGTTAATTGTATATATGATTGAAATAATAAATATGATTACTGGTTTAATTAATTGATCGGATGTCACACTGAATTTTTTTTTTGAAAGGGAGATTTCATTTCACTCCTAACTCATAGTTTTTAATCAATCTTTAATATATATATATATATATATATATATCTTCTTTAGGGAAATTAAAGGCTAATTTAATTACTCAAGCTCACTTATTCAACAGTGAGATAAAGTTAAAACTCATATAGATGTATAATTGGGATGTCTCTCTGTTATATTTTAAATCAGACGATATTTATAAAATGAGTTTAAATAAGTTGTTTACAAAATTTTTTCATGTATCTAATCTCACGTAACTACCCTATTAAGCCTCGAAGCACCTATTGTAGAATTTCGTAAGTTAGTAATAGAAGATTAATTCATAAAATAAAAGCTTTAACAAATCACTTGGTCTATCAAATAAAACGTTACATCGCAATTTGCTAAAATGATAAATGTAAAAGAAAAATGTATGTGTGTGCTTCTACCAAAAATAAAAATGAAAATGTATATGTGTGTATATAAAAGAAATTTATGAGATAATGACAAATTAGATATTTTTCCAAAGTAACAGATTATGTATTAGGTATTATTTAATGCTTGAAAGAGATATTAGAGAATTTCATATTTAGAAAAAAAAAAAAAAAAAAAAAAAGTAGTGAAGGGACTTTCGCAGTGGTGATAACAACCTAATCCAAAAGGGCATGATTTTCTATTTTCATTAATTATTCGAAAGGAAATTTTGGTTTTTGGGTTGCCGCGGATTCAGGAAAATGTATATGGTCCCTATTTTGATAAGATTTGGAATTCTAGTAGTTGATTCTATTTTACGTACCAATTGGTTTTCCATTAAAGATATTTTTTCCATTAAAACGAATTAATTAAGTGTTGTGTATATAGTTTAGCGGTAATTACATATCTGATTCAACTAAATTATGAAGAGTTCAAATCTTTCACCTTCAAATTTCAAAAAAAAAAAATTTTTTTTAGTAGTGTGAAGAGTTCAAATCTTTCACCTTCAAATTAAAAAAAAAAAAAAAATTTTTTAGTAGTGTGAAGAGTTCAAATCTTTCTCTTCAAATTTCAAAAAAATTTTTTTTTTAATTAATTAATCTAATAAACTTTAGAGAGAAAGAGCCAAATAACATATTTGGAGACTCTAATATAAAATTATAGCACAATTTTAAAGATCGGTAATAGACAACAAATTCATATTAATTATACAGAAAAATACGGAAATTGTCCTTACAACTTCTCCTCTCTCTCTTCTCTCTATCGCAACTCCCTCTATTCAACATAGCTAGCTCTGACGCTATCGTGAAAGCTTATTATTATTTATTCGTAAATCTATTATTTACTAAAAAATCCAAGTACTCACTAAAAAATTTGAAGATTTATTAAAAAATCTAAGGATTTACTCAAAAAAATATGCTATAATTTATCATCTTTAAAAACCTTATCATAATTTTAAAATTTACTATATGCTATAGTTTCGCTTAACACTTTATGGTAGGCGTAGATCTTAAGATGTTTGGCAAAAAAAAAAATTTTTTTCTAACGGCCAAACTTCAAAATTTAGTAAAAACGATGTATGTCCTATTTTGGGACGCGATCCATAAAACTAATGAAATGATTTATTTGCTTAAAGTTTAGTGGTTATTAAGTATTGTGGGTGTAGTTTAACGGTAATTATATACGTGGTGTTACCAAAGTATGAAGAGTTCAAATTCTTCACCTTCAACTTTCAAAAATTTTTTTTTAATAATTAATCTAATAAACTTTAGACAGAAAGAACCAAATAACATATTTGGAGACTCTAATTTAAAATTATAGTATAATTTTTAAAAACTGGTAACGGACAATATATTCATATTAATTATACAGAAAAATACGACAGTTATCTATACAACTCCTCCTCTCTCTCTTCTCTCTATTGTGACTCCCTCTACTCAACATCGCCGGCTCTAACACTGTCGTGAAAGTCTATTATTATTTATATGTAAATCTTTTATTTAATAGAAAATCTAAGTATTTGCTAGAAAATTTGAAGATTTATTAAAAAAATCTAAGGATTTACTCATAAAAATATACTATTATTTATCATCTTTAAAAACCTTGCTATAATTTTACAATATATTTATAAAATATACTATATGTTCATTTCGTTTAACACTTCATGGTAGGTGTAGATCCTAAGATGTTTGGCAATTTTTTTTTTTTTTTCCAACGGTCAAACTTCAAAATTTTGTAAAAACTAAGGATGTATGTCCTATTTTGATACGCGAACCATAAAACTAATAAAATGATTCATTTGCTTTTATTAATGTAAATGGATGAGGTTATTTTTTCTTGGAAGAAGTTGCCTTTTGTTTATAGTCTTTTTTTTTTTTTGGGCACTAATATGAATATAATTGTATTTAAAAAACTATCATTGTTTACCAAGGAGTAATGTCATTTATTTCTTTGCCTTTGGAACACGTCTCCGGAGGATTCTCAAAATTGTAGTAAGGGTTCATTTTTGATAGTCAAATGGTAAGGGACTCATAAGGGTCAATTGCAAATACAATCCAAGAAATTGCATCTTTTGTTTTTTGTTTTAAGATTTTACCCACCATATGAAAACATATGAAAAGTTCCTTGAGTTGACCATAATAAATGAAAATTTGGCTTTTTTATAAGAGAAAAAAGAAAAATTAGTAGAGCAAATAGGAAAGGAAAACCCGAATAATATCAATATATCAACTTTAAACTTAATTTTTGAACATCAATTTATGTGATAATAATATTTTATTTTTAATTGATACAGTTATTATTTAAAGACTTATCAATAAAATAATAACGATTTACATATATATCATATAGATTGATTTTTGAAAGTTGATCAATATCCTTAATATAAATTATTTTTTTAATATATTGTATTTTAAATGTAAAACAATACTTTAATAAGTTATTATTTTAACGGAAATTGTAGAGTATAACATTTTTCATAGGTCCTTTATGAAGTTAATTATATGTTTTTTAAAAGATAACAAATTATGATATATATTTCTGAGTAAATCATTAGATTTTCAGGTAAATCTTTAGATTTTGGGTAAATATATGTGTGATTATAAATCTAATTATGTTATTTATTAACATATTCAAAATTTTCTGTCATGATTTTTTATTACTCTCTTCAAAAATATTAGTTTTCTCTATTTCTCATATTTTAAATAATGATTACAGACATAGCCTTACAGTAATACCGTACATGACTTCATCAAAAAATATAAAATTTGAATTCCCTCATTTTTAGTTTAAAAAAAAAAAAAAGAAGAAGAAGTTCTAATGAATACTTATGGAAGTTCTTTATCTTATCATAATTTTCTTAATTCGATATTTTTTAATATGAACACATGGTTAATAAATATGCCCCTGTGCTACTCATCTTTTCTTCATACCCTACTACAATTTTAAAAAGAAAGAGAGAAGAACAAAAAAAAAAAAAAAAACCCCATCTACAATGTACCCCACCGGATCACCGCCCCAGGAGCCCTTGCCAGTCGTCACGACAAGCGCGTCCGCATAGCGCGTGGCCTAAAGATCTGGGCCCAGCAAGGGCACTGGGGAAGTGGGCCCCGGCCCATTAGAGCCCAAAACTTTGGTATATATATGTCAATTTAACTTGGAAGAGAGCCAGACTCCACTGCCTCTACATTTCATCATCCCCAAAAAGAGGAGGAAAAAAAAAAAATCAATTTTTTTATTTTAATTAATTTCCCTTTTTCTCATTTTCAGACTATTCAACAGTGGAAAAGAAAATCCTCTCTCTTTCTCGCTCTCTCAGAGGGGATTGGTTTCTTTCTTCTTTTTCTTCAGCAATGGCTCTCTAGCTGCTCTCTCTCCTCACTTTCTCTCTCTTCAATCTCTCTCTCTCTCTCTTTCTCTCTCTAGGTTTCCGATAACGATTCTCTTGCTCTCGTGCTTCTGAACATGGGAGGCGACAAAGGAATCAGTCTTGACGAGATCAAAAATGAGTCCGTCGATCTGGTAACGCACATTCTTTCTCTCTGTTTTTTCTGTTCTTGTTGTTCTCGCTAGCTTTTATTTTTTTGGTGAATATTGTGCCGAGTGTTTGGTTGCTGAGAAAACAAAGTAAAACTGATATGTACAGAAATATTATTTTGTGGTTTCACGTTGTTTCTGCTTTGAAAAGCGATAGAAATTCCTTTTATTTTTCGCTTTGCTTGCTTGCATCGACGAAGTCTGTTCTCTGTTCAATACTACATACACATATGTATTTATATGCACACACTCACTCACTCACACCTTTACATATACAAATACATGTATATGATTACTTTATGGCGATTAGAAAATTTTTTTCTTAGTTTGCTTATTCTTCTGCAAATTTTCTCGCCAAGTCGTAAACCAAACGTTTCGTCCGATTACGTCTTCCTCATTTCTTCTCTAAATCACACAGAAGATCTCTGATTTTTTCCCCAAGAAAAAAAAAATCCTTATTCTGATTTCTGATTTCCAATTTTTGATTTTCTATTTTCGATGTTTTTTTTTTCCTTTTTGATTCCGTCATTTCGCCGATATGAAAAAATTAAAGAACGAAAATGATGGTGGTGGTCCGATGTCAACGACGGCGACATATGGAAACCTTTTTCGCTACAGTTATAGTGATTCCGAAGCTCCACGACACGTGGCCCTCATCGATGTGCCCACCAATGGTCTGGACGGCCCAGATTACATGTCTCTTTTTTGCTTAAATTTTTTTTTTTGAACATGCTTAAATTTCAAGCATATCGTCGTACCCGTTCAATTAAAAAAAAAAAAGGAAAATTATTATATATTATTTTATTTTTTGAAAATAGAAAAATAAAAAATTAGTTCTCTGTGCTTTTATTTCTAAGGAGAGTATCAGTGAAATACGCACCCAATCACATGGAATCGGCGGCTTTGACAACGCGCGCATCTTTAGAGAACGTGGCCGAAAAGAGTATTGGAATGAAATAGAACAGAAAATAAAAAAGATATTTTTTTACTATTTTAATTATATTTTTATTAATATTTTTCTCTTACTTTGTTATCACGCGCCAAATAAGGCGCGGGTTTCACGTATTTTCCCTTATTTTGGTTATTTCCCAATCCCACATGGGTAGAATTCGTCCCATATTTCCCGTTGAGGGCTTGTTTTAGCTGGTTCCGTTTTGAAATATTGGAAAGAAAAAGGACCTGATTTGGACGGCGTGCCTAATTTATTTACATTTTATATTTATATATTTATATTCTACTATATTTGTCAAGTCCTCCGGAATTTTTTGTCCTACTAGGGATTCGGGCTGAGATCGTCCGTTGTACTTTTTGTACTTTATTCTTCTATTACCAGTGTTTTAGCTAATATTCCTTTTTTTTTTTAGAGTATTTTAATTTTAAAATCAACTTTGAAATCATTGTTAACAAAAACAAAAAAATAATAAATCAACTTGGAAATTGACTGTACATCTAATCCAAGAAATAAATTGTATATTTTGTTTTTGTGGTTGCAGATAGGTATTTATTAATAATGAATAAAAATGGAACAAAGAAAACAAGCACACTTGAACTAATCCATTATTTTCAAACAAACATTAAAAATTTTAATTTAATTAATTATCTTTTTTAATCATTTTAAAAGACTTAAATTCAGGTAGAGAGTGAGAGTTTAGTAGAATACCTCTTTGTAAAGAGTTCACATGTGTAGTAACTTAAGTGGAGCTGAACCTTTTCAATTACCAGTGACTATATAAATCCTGTGACAATTATGTGGTTAAAACCCGTTTTGTTGTTGTGGGTTTGCTTTGGTTTTTTTTTTTTTTTTTTAAACGAAATGATTTAACCTATCTTTGGTCTATATTTGGTTTAAAAACCTGATCACATTTCCATAAAATGTAGAATCAGTGGTATGACGCAAAAATTTGTTAGAACACTTTGGTTAAAACTTACAAAGGGAAGAAAAAAAAAAAGGTTACCGAATATTGGAGAATAACATTCCACTGGATTCAGGCGTCATTTTCTGTGACTAGTTGGTTCATAGTCTGATCAGAACAGAAGTTTAGTATGTGTTATCAAAAAGGGACGTTAAATATGGAATTTAGGTAACTTTTGTACGGATATTCTTTTTCCCAGAATTGTGATGACCTGGGCAATGGCTGCATAAATATGGAAAAGATTTTGATGGTTTATTCATGCATATCTTCATTGTTGGTTACAGGAACGAATTCCGATGGAGGAAGTGTTTGAACAGTTGAAATGCACAAGGCAAGGGCTAACATCAGAAGAAGGAGCCAACAGGCTTCAGGTTTTTGGACCAAACAAATTGGAAGAGAAAAAGGTTGGGATCCTCAGACTGATGGCTTGTTTTCATCTATGTTTTCACATATCCTGTACCATATGATTACGTGATGGCACCTGATGGCTTTATGTTTTCAAAACAGGAAAGCAAAATTCTCAAGTTTCTGGGATTCATGTGGAATCCTTTGTCCTGGGTCATGGAAGCTGCTGCTTTGATGGCTATTGCCTTGGCAAATGGTGATGGGAGGCCTCCGGATTGGCAGGACTTTGTCGGTATCATTGTCCTGCTGTTGATCAACTCTACCATCAGTTTCATCGAAGAAAATAACGCTGGTAATGCAGCAGCTGCCCTCATGGCTGGTCTGGCTCCCAAGACTAAGGTGAAAGAAAAGATTCAACCTTCACTTGATTACTTTGATTTTCCTGCTGATATTTCAAATCTTTTCTGATATTATTTTGGCCATAATGCGTAGGTTCTTAGGGACGGTCGATGGAGTGAGCAAGATGCTTCAATTTTGGTTCCAGGAGACATAATCAGCATTAAGTTGGGGGATATTATTCCTGCTGATGCTCGACTTCTCGAGGGTGATCCTTTGAAGATTGATCAATCTGCTCTAACTGGAGAGTCCCTGCCGGTCACTAAGCATCCCTCAGAAGAAGTGTTTTCTGGCTCAACATGTAAACAAGGCGAAATCGAAGCCGTTGTCATTGCAACTGGTGTGCACACCTTCTTCGGTAAAGCTGCCCATCTGGTGGACAGTACCAACCAAGTTGGTCACTTCCAGAAAGTCCTTACTGCTATTGGTAACTTCTGTATCTGTTCCATTGCTGTTGGGATAATTATTGAGATAATAGTCATGTACCCGATCCAGCACCGCGAGTATAGGGATGGAATTGACAATTTGCTGGTTCTCTTGATTGGAGGAATTCCGATTGCCATGCCAACTGTTTTATCTGTCACGATGGCTATTGGTTCCCACAGGCTCTCTCAGCAAGGTGCTATTACCAAAAGAATGACAGCCATTGAGGAAATGGCTGGCATGGATGTCCTCTGCAGTGACAAGACGGGGACTCTGACCCTGAACAAGTTGACTGTTGACAGAAACCTGATTGAAGTGTTTGCCAAAGGCGTGGAAAAGGAGTACGTTATCCTTCTTGCGGCAAGGGCTTCAAGGACTGAAAATCAGGATGCCATTGATGCTGCAATTGTTGGAATGCTTGCAGATCCAAAGGAGGTATTTCTGAGTACAACCTTTCTTTCTTTTAATCGTCTTACGTCTATTTAGTTATTTTTACCGAGATTTTATAATTGAATCTGCTATTTGATCATATGAAATTGGCAGGCAAGAGCTGGTATCAGAGAGGTCCACTTCCTTCCATTCAACCCCGTCGACAAGAGAACTGCTCTGACCTACATTGATTCTGATGGAAACTGGCATCGGGCTAGTAAAGGAGCCCCTGAACAGGTAATATTTTCTTTTAACCTTACTGGTGATGTGGCGTGACAAACCTTTTGAAAGAGTAGTAATTCATTAGTTTCCCATGCTTCTGAGCAGATTATTGCCCTATGCAACTGCAGAGAGGATGTCAAGAAAAGGGTTCATGCAGTAATTGAAAAGTTTGCCGAACGCGGACTTCGTTCTTTAGCTGTCGCAAGACAGGTTGGAAAATGTAGCAACGAATGTCGTAGTCGCTCTTACTTGAGTATATCCTAATTGGTGTCAGTTCATTGCTGTTTCAGGAAGTACCTGAGAAGACAAAAGAGAGTTCGGGAGCACCATGGCAATTTGTTGGGCTATTGCCTCTGTTTGATCCTCCCCGACATGACAGTGCAGAAACTATCCGAAGAGCTCTCAACCTTGGTGTGAACGTCAAGATGATTACTGGTAAAGCTTGTTCAGCCACCATTCCCATCGATCACTTCATCAAATAACCTACATAGTGCTGCCTTTTAGCCTAGGTTCCTTGTATGTAATTTGCTTACAATCTCTTCATTTTCCAGGGGATCAGCTTGCCATAGGTAAGGAAACCGGTCGGAGGCTTGGTATGGGAACAAACATGTACCCATCTTCATCATTGCTTGGCCAAGACAAAGATGCAAACATTGCGGCAATCCCAGTGGACGAGTTGATCGAGAAGGCTGATGGGTTTGCTGGAGTTTTTCCAGGTGCGTTTGCAATTCTCTCTTCATTAAATATGCTTAATCCCCTAGTCTTCCTAAACAGTGGAGAGTTAATGAATTGCTCGTCGCTATGTACTCCTTGTTGTCTAATATTTAGGAATTCTCTGTTCCTCCTGCTTTGCTGGATATGCTTTAACGCCTCATTATTTGTTTTCTTGTTCTAATGATTCGTTTTCCACATGGCAGAACACAAGTACGAAATCGTAAAGAGGCTGCAAGAGAGGAAGCATATCTGTGGAATGACGGGAGATGGTGTCAATGATGCCCCTGCTCTAAAGAAGGCCGATATTGGAATTGCTGTTGCTGATGCTACAGACGCTGCTAGAAGTGCTTCAGACATAGTCCTTACTGAACCAGGGTTGAGTGTGATTATCAGTGCAGTGTTGACCAGCAGGGCCATTTTCCAAAGAATGAAGAACTACACCGTTAGTTGATTTTTGTGCCCTTACTTAGAAATTGATAAATCTGTATGATTATATTTCTCAAGTGTCTAAGCTTATTCGCTTTTGATTTTCTTTTGTAGATCTATGCGGTTTCAATAACCATCAGAATAGTGGTAAGTGAAGCACATAAAAGGTCTTTCTATGCAAATATTACAACTTAACATTTTTGCAGTTCAGATGTTGTTTGTGTTCTCATTGTGTCTATTTTGACAGTTTGGCTTCATGTTCATTGCTCTGATATGGAAATTTGACTTTGCGCCATTCATGGTTTTGATTATTGCCATCCTGAACGACGGTGAGATAACTTGGTCTAAGTATACGGGTTTATAGAACCCATTAGTTTGTCTGCTTACGACTACTTGTGAAATCTGAATCTTTCCTTTACTACACTTCCAGGAACAATCATGACAATATCCAAAGACAGAGTAAAGCCATCCCCTATGCCAGATAGCTGGAAACTGAAAGAGATTTTTGCTACTGGCATTGTTCTTGGAGGATACTTGGCACTGATGACTGTTATCTTCTTCTGGGCCATGAAAGATACCAAATTCTTCTCCGTAAGCACACGTCTTTTATCTTCAGATAACGTCTTTTTCTTGCTTGGGTAGGAAATCTCCTTTCTCATATTTACCTATCTACTCTTTTCAAATACAGGACACATTTAATGTAAAAGACTTGAGGGAGCACCCCAAAGAAATGATGGCAGCCTTGTACCTACAAGTGAGTATTGTGAGCCAGGCCCTTATTTTCGTGACAAGGTCTCGCAGCTGGTCCTTTTTTGAACGCCCTGGACTTCTTTTAGTCAGCGCCTTCGTAATTGCACAACTGGTAATAACTTAATTGTTTCTTCACATTATCATGGTTTGTTGTTGCATTAGACTCTATAGAAACCTGTCAAAAGATCTAACACATTGTTGTGGTAACCTAGTACCATTGTAACTGTTATTTAGATATGGAGAGTTCAATCTGGCAATGTCCATTGTCCAGTTTGTTCTGTATTTTGATGACAAGACCAATTCTTTATTTATCAGGTGGCAACTCTAATAGCGGTATATGCAAACTGGGGTTTTGCCCGAATTGAGGGAGCTGGCTGGGGCTGGGCTGGTGTAATCTGGCTATACAGTCTGGTTACATACGTCCCTCTAGATCTCCTCAAATTTGCAATCCGCTACATTCTGAGTGGAAAAGCTTGGGATAACCTCTTGGAGAACAAGGTATGTGTGTGTGTATATATATATATATTATTTTTTTGTATGGATGTACAATATTCGTATAGAAATTCAAGTGTGAGGATTGGTTATAGTTTTCTTTATTCTTAATTCAATTGCTCTAATGCTTTCTTTTTATACAGACCGCCTTCACCACCAAGAAAGACTATGGTAAAGAAGAGAGAGAAGCACAGTGGGCCGCAGCACAGAGGACTCTACATGGTCTTCAGCCACCCGAAAGCACCAACCTTTTCCCAGAAAAGAGCAGTTACAGGGAGCTTTCAGAGATTGCAGAACAAGCCAAGCGGCGGGCTGAGGTTGCAAGGTAAGTGATTTAGACATTGAACGTGATCAAAATTGTAGCGAAGCTTCTTAGTTTTACTTGCATTGAGGCTTTTGAACTGGATTTCTTAAACGAGAATGCTTCTTAGTATGGAATAATTTCGTAATAATACGAATGGAGAAACTATTTTGAAGATAATACCTTACTCATTTTACCGACTGGGATAAAGATAGTTTGTGATTTCTAAGAAACTGTTTGTTTGGATTATTGCACAGGCTTCGGGAATTGCATACACTCAAGGGTCATGTTGAGTCGGTGGTGAAGCTGAAAGGCCTTGACATCGATACTATTCAACAACATTATACAGTTTGAAGAGCTAATGAAAGTTTTCAAAGAGAAAGAAAAAGGCTAATGTTCAACCACAGAAGAGAAGCTCGGAAAGCTATGATGATGATGATGAACTTTGGCAAAAGTCTTATGTCTAGAATAGGGTGAAATTTCCTTCTGCTAGAAATTTTTAGTTAGTTATAGTTTTTCATTGTCACCTAAAGGCAGAGGAAAAGTACTGTTTCTCTTTAAAAAGCCAAACAAGATAAATTACATTTTCTATTCAATCTTCTTCTTTTTCTTTTATGGTCTTGAATGCGATTCGCTCTTAAATATCATCTGTCACCCTGAACCATAGGACTTGAAGTTCTAGTTTTGGCGGTTGGCGAGCATTGCATTAAACATGACCGATACTGTTGAAAAATAGAAATTATACAAAAAAGATCTCTCTCTCTTAGTTTCTTCGGATTCCGCACCTTCTTGAATTTCTACCTCTGAAGAGTGTAAGAATGTCATACAAATCTTGTGAGTTTCTTTACGGTTTTGACACAAGGCAATCTTGTTGCTTGTTGTACTTTATTTGAAAGTTATAATTCTTTATGTTTAAATTTTAGACAACAAAACGTATTCGTAATCAACAGAGTGTTTTCTTTCTAGATTTCACTAATGAGAATAATCTTTTAATGATTTTCAACTTGCAACTCAGTTTTGTCTGCACAAATGTCTTTAACGTTTTTTAAAACACAATGGTATATTCTAGCATTTCGACTAAGCATGTGAATTGTTATTTATCGTTGTCCCTTAATTTAATATCGAACGGACATTACATGGTCTTTCGAAGTCCCTCTACATTGAAACTAGTTTCAAAACGTGCTTTCTGAATCTTGAAAAGCTCTGGTAATGACTACTTCCCCACGAGCAATTTTCATGTCCGGGGAATGCAGCATTTCGGCAAAACACTCTGGATTTTTGTTGTTATGTCACACTTGCAATATTTACTATGTTATCTCAAACAATCAGCATAGCATACCCTTTACATGGATTTTGGAAGCAAAGGGTTGGAGGAAAAAAAAAAAAAAGACACGAAGATCGGAAAATTACAAGAACTAGAATTTCAAGTTTGTGATTAAATCTCTCAAAAAGTCAAGTTAAATCGAGCGTAAATCTAGTTCACAAAGGCACAATTACGCCTAATTTCGCCTTGGTTTCCAGTCTTGACCCCTATCCTTCCAAGTCTAGTCATGGCAGCCACGAAGGCCTCTTCAAAAGCTGTGTTATTGGAGGCAAATAGGTTAACAATTACTCTTGCCTTTTTGTCTGTGAACAATGACTGATCAGAGGTAAATAGACCCTTTCCTTGCTGAAGATTCTTGTAGTACTCGTTGTTGAACTTGAGGGGCGAGGTTGGATCCATGTCGACAACGAGAGTGGGGTTGACGTTTTGAGGACATTGTCGTTTCAGCTCGTTTGCGTATTGCAGGTTGAGCGTTGGATCAATTCTGGTCTTGCTTTTGAAACTGTAGACCCTCTTGAAAACTATGCTGCAGTGTGCAAAACCAATTGTGTGAGCTCCTACAAACAAAAATCATTTTACCGTTAGGCCGGTGTTATCAGATAATCACGCGTGATGCGACACTCATGGGACCCCATTTGACGTACCAAAATGACTTGAACCTAAGAATTTTTTTTCAAAGCATTTGTGACCCCACCTATGCCTCTTTGTTGAGAGATGTGATGCTTGAAATACAAAAAGCCGAGGGGCTGCGCGACCTCCAACTTCACAACAGATAAAAAATGGGGCCCATCTTTTATCTCCACGTGGAGTTGGGGGACTCATGATTCCCCCTAACAAAATCTAATTGTTGTATGTGCCACCGAGCTATTTCCAACGGGATTATTTTAGGACAACTTGAAGAGAACTGTTTTCTTTTCTTTTTTTCTTTTCTTTTTTTTTTTTTTCCTAACCGTTAATTATTAGATTTTTAAAACGTAATAGTACCTGAAAGTGCAACCAGATCAATTAGAGAGAGACCATGTGAGGCAAACATTGATTTGAGTTGATTTATTCCGAACTCTGGATGAGGAAGTTTGTGACGAACACTTTTCTTTGTAGAGATTCTCCCATCTCTTCTTCCCAATTCTACTTCATAAAATGGCCCCCCTGTCTGCACCATAAGTACATCTCCACTTGGTTTACCAATACAAAAAGCTACGAAATGGCAAAATAAATTAAATATAAAACAATGTTACAAGGACATCAGAATGGATCCCACAACATAGTGTCTAAATATAGGATCCATTTTTTTCTACTTCTGATGGAATAAAGTCTTTTCCCAAATATATAATCTTATATTGACTCACTACACACATATTTTCCCTGATTTAAGCAAATGAAATAGGCCTTTAAACCAGAAACATACACTGGCTATAACTAGAGTTCCCTTTTTCTTTTTCTTTTTTTTCTTCAATAATGTTAAAGTCGATAGGCATAAAAAAATAAAAAATCAAAAGGGAAAAGAAAAATTCCAAGTTATGTTGACTACTCCAATTGCAATAAATAAATGTCTAGGACATAGGCCCCACCTCACATGAAGAAACATGGTAAAGATGTTGCATCATGAATTTAAGTCACACCAATAGGCTCCACAATAAAAAAAAATGATACTAGAAAAAACGTGTGGGAAAATAACCTCAAACCATCCTTAGATTTTTTGAACTAGAGATTATGTAATGGAAGAGAAACATTGGTAAATGTCACCTTCTCTCACACGCCCTACTATTGGATCGGCTTTGGCGGAGCTAGAAATTATTTAGGCGGGTGTAAATTTTGAATTTAGACAATAATATGGTTGTTTTTTTGATTTATTTACTTTTTATAGTTTGAATAAGTATATTGAATGCAAATTTTGGGGGTACAATTGAAACTTTTCTAAACAATTTAACAAAAATATTGCAAGTAGAAAATTTCAGGGGGAAGAATTAAGAAAATAAGTGAAAATGTTTTTTAACTTGACCCCAAGGCGGCTCTACCTCTAGTCATGTGATTACGTTGGTCCTACAATCTGAAAGATCATTTTTCCTTTACTTTGTTCTTTAAAAGTGTCGGTAAAACAAAACTGTCACAGAACAAAAATTTAGATAAATATCATTTTTTTTTTCCTAAAAGATTTCTGAGTCCAAGCTAAAATGTCGGTAAAACAAAACTGTTGTCGTAACAAAAATAAGGACATAGCTGTGTCGCAATTACCAATCTCACAACCTCCCTGGTGGCCAAGGCCAGGATGTCGGCACAAGAGACTTTCTGTCTGCAACCAGGAACACTCTCAACTGCCTCCTTTGCTTTGATCACCGTGTCGAACCCGTCGCCGGCCAGCGAAAGGTTATCGGAATTGTCCTTCTCCGCTGTGTTATTCCAAGAAAACAGAATCACTGATGCATCACATCCCTGCTCCCCACCAAAAAAAAGAAAAAAAAGGAGCAAGACATAAGAGTTAAGGACAATGCAGGAATTTCTTCGTTTTCTTGTGAAAGAAGTAAACAACGAACCCGAACAAAACAGTCGTGGAAGAAGAGCCTGAGAGTGGCCGGTGCTGTCACAAACGTCTGCTGCATTTTCCGCTCCACCGCGGTTCTGACGATGTACTCGACATCCGGGCAAGAATGCTTGTAGTAGTCTCTGCTAAGTTGGGGGTGACATCTACTTGAGATCATGAGAAGGAAGAGGAAGGAGAGAGAGCAAAGAGTTGGGAAACTCATTGCTTAGAAGCTTAGAAGAACAACTACTTGCTTATTGTCGTAAAAAAAAAAAAATGGTTATTGTGTTGTTTTCAAATGGTTTAAAAAGTTATTTTGGTGCTTATATAGACAAATATGGAGGTGGGTTGTTCTTAGCTGTAAAGGGGTTCTTAGTGGGTGAATTTGAGAATAAATTGGTTTAAAAAAATGGAGGGGTTTTGAGAAGTGGACCTTTCAAGCTCTCACGCAGCCGTTTTGTTTATACTAATACTAACATATATATATATATAAAAGACGATCGGTGGTGTCCTCATATCTCTTGATCTAATAATTATTGGGTAAGCTCGTTAAAATCATCAATGGGATAATTTATATTTATATATATATGAGAAGAAGAGGATCAGTGATGTCCTCACGTCTCTTGATCCAGTAATTATTGGATGAGCCCAGTGAAATCACCGATGAGATAGTTGTTGATTCTGTTTTTGGGCATTCAACAACTATCAGTGCAAGACTTGTAAACAATTGTGTGTGTCAGTACAATAATACTTGAACCATGGACGAATAAAAATGAGGACTCCAAATAAGATATTTAAATCATAGTGTTATTATTATCGGTGATTTGTTGATATTAACGTTGTTGTTTAGCTTCTGAGAATGAAGTGATTGCCTTATTATTTATAGTTGCCTTTTGCTTTATCACTGTAAGGAAAAAGTAATATTCTGAGTCACTCCTCTTCATCAGGCAAAACGTGATAATATAAACTAATGTTGAGGGAATGGGACAAAAAGAAAGTACCCATATATATATATATATTATATATATGTACAGGCTACACAACTATAAATACTATATAATTACTTATTCATATAGGTACCTACTCTTTTGTACATAGTTGTGAATCCTAATTGTTAATTTGTTTGGGTCTCACTTTTGTTCTCATGGTGGGGTGATAAGGAAAATTTTTTGTATTTTAAGATGAGAATGACATGGTGGCACTTAACCAGGAACTTAGAGCTTGTTTGCCTTATCATCTCATTTCAACTCAAACTGTACTTTTTTTTATCTTTTTCTCAAAAAGTTTTTGTTTTTTTCCCAAAAAGTTTTTTGTCTTTTCTGAAAATTCAAAAAAATTTACTATTACAACTAAAATATTTCAACTCAAACTAACTAACCAAACGGACCCTTACATTCCTATCTTTTGTTCTTTCCTTTCCTTTCCTTCTTTTTCTTTCCGAGAATATTTTAATATATGGAAAAAAAAAATTTATCGATAGCACATAATTTTAAACATAAGATCACATCAATTATATCATAAAACTATTTATCAGGTACAATTAGAAAGAAAAAAAAATCCTTCCTAACGAAGCATAATTGTAAATCACTAAGGGTTTGTTTGCTTCATCATCTCATTTCAACTCAAAATTTTTTTTTTTTTTGTCTTTTTCTCATCCCAAAAATTGTAAATAACGAACCAAACACTAAATCTTTATCAAATTTTGTTAAATTATTATACTTTACTTATATTATTTTAGTGTGATTTGGTTGTATAAGGTTTTCTTTTTCTAATACCATCTTTAAAAAAAAAAAAAAAAAAAATCTTTTTCTGAGGGGAAAGTTTAAAAAGATCATTTAGTAGTATGATCTTTAATAACATTACACTAAATATACGTGTTTAATGAGATTGTATGATTTTGTTTAGGCCTTAAAGAGCTTTTTAGTATAATTTCCTTCTAAAAACTGCCACTTGGTTCTGTTCCTGCCATTGCACTCATGTTCAACAACAGTTTTGTAGTAATTTCACAAGATTTTTTTTTTTTTTGTTGACATGCACATAAACACGTAATTTCACAAGACAGATCATTCACAATTGAGGAAAATAGTGGACCCATAAATCTGTTTTTTAGTACTTGATTTCTCTTGAAAGTGGCAATCACATGTTGCAGTGGACGAACCAAAATTTAATACAAAGCCAAAAAAAAAAAAAACCCCCAAAAAAAAAAAAAGACAAACTGTAGCAAGTATGCAAAAGGTGGAACTTGAACAGCATCATGATTCAAGAAGACTATTAATTGCAATGGAAATAGGAGCCTTCCCTGCACACCCACCGTCACATTGTCAATGGTCACGCCCACGCAACGTATGTATACAGTATACGGGGACTTCTACAATGTTGTTCATTTGCTTTGCTCCATTAACGAGGTAAAAATTATTGACCATCCGATGGCTTTTGAATGACTCAGATTTGAAACGTACACCAAACAACCATAAGACAGACCACATATTATAACACTTGACTGACAAAACATAAAATAAAAATAAAAGCTCTTTCTTCTTGAATGCATGAAGTCCCGAGCCTCCTAACGGCACAAATTCACGGCGACCATTTTTATTTTTATTTTTTTGCCGATTTGGAGTTGGTCGAACTTTTTTCACGGCGACCATTTTTATTTTTATTTTTTTTGCTAAATCAATTTTTTTTCCCCCTTTAAACAACCGGCTTTTATTTAAAAATAATATAATAATTCTTCTGATCACATGTAGTTTTGCGCACGGTAAATTTTGTATACCCATAACATCTGTACCGTTGAAATGATATTGAATCGTTTAGAATTTTTTCCCCATCCATGGGGGAAATGTAGCATTCCCCCAACCATAGAATTAGCCTATATTTAGATATGTTTATATGCCAAAAGATTAGATACAATTTCACTGACCAAAGATTTAGCTTACAAGATGGAATCTGTATGAAAGTGATGGTTTTGAGAATCTCATTGAGGAGCGAGTGAGATAGATTTCGCGAGGAAATTGATCTAAGAGAACAACAAAAAGAAGGGAAAAAAAAAAAAACAGAAATGTAAAAAATTTTAAGTTTTATAACTCAAATTAGTTTTTTGTAAGTTTCTATTTTATAAGTTTGGGTAATTTTTAATTTAATGCTTCATTAAGAGTTTGTAAATAAGTCTACTATGTTTAGAGTTATGTCTGTTCAGAAAAATAAAGAGAGTGATGCCTTTGTTTTGAGAAAAAAAGTGTGAGAAGATAGATAGACAAATGGTACAAGGAGTACAGAAAGGTTAAATAGAGTTTGTTAAGTATGTAATTCTAAAATTACTTGTCATTTTTGTTCTCCATTTTCCGTAGGCATAGGCAATTTTTTTTGTTTTTGTTGAAGTTTATTTTTCTACTCTTTTTTATGCACAGGAGTATTTTCCCAATAAAAAAATTAGTTATGCTCAAAGGTTTTCCCTTTCCTCAAAGTGACTCCAATGAGTTTCTTTTTTTTTTTTTTTTTCTTTGGGCTACTGCTGTGGTTCTTAATT
Organism: Ficus microcarpa; assembly: GCA_025413485.1. Taxonomy (NCBI): domain Eukaryota; kingdom Viridiplantae; phylum Streptophyta; class Magnoliopsida; order Rosales; family Moraceae; genus Ficus; species Ficus microcarpa. Next base: position 45,343,670 of record CM046377.1, on the reverse strand, counting down.
CATTACAAGTTCACCTGTTATGGATCACAAGTGTGGTAGTCCAGCAATAAATAATTATTGTGACCGAGTGCATTGCCTTAGGTTTTAGTATTGGTTGGATTTCTTAAGAGTTTTAAATGTAAAGACTTATCGTACCATTCTTATATAATACGCCTGAGATAATATCCCCACTTATCTTGACTAACACAATCGGTAATACTGACATGATGCACTCCTCGATCAAGAGGTAAGACTTGTAGAGTAGTTAAGGCATTGAGCAAAAAATTATGCTAAGTTAAGGATAACCCTTTTCTTCAAACTAGAAGGAATATCCTAATACCAATTACTTTCTTTTCGAATTTTCATTGTTATGGAAAATGCAGTTATTTTTCATTGATCCTAGCACTAATGTACTAACGATTTTGATGCAAGAGTAAACTTTGAAGTTAAAATTTGGGATTTGAATTCTAGATTTTTAAATAGAATTATGTATGAGATTATGATGAATGTATAAGGTTATTGTAAGTTTATTGTAAGTTTATACTATACTATTTTCTATAATGAATCATAATATAAAGATCACTACTCTCTAGGATGTAATGTAACAATATATTTACCATTAATTCTGACATATAACCTTTGGAATTTACATTTTACCCAACTTCAAAAAATAATAATAATAATAATAATAATAATTTTAAAATATATATATTAAAAAAAAAAAAAAAAAAAGGGACGTGAGACCTTTAACACTAGTAAAGGTAAAGTGGCCACCTCATTTACCTCGTAGCCCCGTAGGACATGCCATAAAGAAGTGAAAAAAAAAAAAAGAAAAAAGAAGAAGAAGCAGTGCTCTTTTTATCATGCGGATCACTGATAGATTTCATATCTCTATAATCACTCATTTATGAACAGCTTCTTCTTATCATATCTGTCAATTTTTTTCTTTTTTTTTCTCATTACCTTTCGTAACAAGCTCTGCTTGGTTGAGAGATTTTCCACGATAATTTTGTTACTAAATATGCCCTCTCAAATATTTGGAAGCATGTAAAATGAGGAAAACGGGGAATTTAAGGGCAGTTAACAGAAAAAGAAACAAAACAACACGAGAATTTTACAATTTGGCATTAAAAAAAAAAAAAAAAAAAAAAAAAAAAAAAGACCTATAAGATCTGTTTGAACATTTGAATCTTCATCAAATTGTGTAAGTTTTGCATACTCTTTTTTTTTTTTTAAATAAATTTGATATGATTTTAACCAAATCTAATATTGTATTATAACAGGAAATGGCAAAACCAAAACTCTATACTTGTATGTCTTGCAACCTGCTTTAATGTCTTTTTTTCCCCCCACAAAGAATAGTATCTTCTGCAATTTTGTCTGGGAATTTACAGAACTTCATTTAGAATTGCATCAAACAGTTTAAAGTATTTTAATAAAATAATAATAATGAATAAATAAATTGGTCAAAAAAAACAAATTTTATACCAGCAAAACAGTGCAAAAACAGTCCTACTTGCTACCAAACAAGCACAGAACCTACCCCCACCAACTATCAACAGTCCCTGTGTAGAAAACCCCAAACCTTGATGCTTCGGGACGTGTGGGTAAATGATTTTTTTTTTATTTAAGAAATTTTTAATAAATATCCGCAATTTTATAAAAATTAAAAAAAAATTTTGACTTTTTCTTATTTTAAAAAAATTAACGTTTTTTTAACTAATTAACTACTACAATCAATGGCCACAGCTCATTTTTCTAAATAAAAAAAAATTAGGCAGTTTTTTTTTTTTTTTTAAATAAGTGATTAAAAACTACCTTTTGAAGACTAATCATCTTGGATATGCATAGATCCAATATCATAACAAGAATACGATTTTACTGGTCAGTTTTAAAATGATAGAGCCAACAATTAGATCTTCCACTATAAGAAAACGAGCAAATTGTAATGAAAAAAATCTGAATTCAATTGCCTTGAGTTCAGTCATAGGCATCTGATGAAGTTGGGTCATGACACGGTTTGGACAGATCAAACAGTATGATACAAAAATTTCTCGACAACTAGACACAGGCGGTACTAAACTCGGGTCATTCATTTTCCTAATATACAAAATGACGAGAACCTACCATCTCCATTTTCGCCGGGCAACGGTCACGCATACTACATCTGTACTCTGCTGCTAAACAGCATCTAGAGCCCCAACCAACTCTCCTATAAGCCTTTGTACATAGTCAGGTTTCGCCGAAATGAGATGAAGGCGCTAAGTGGGAGTCCTTTGCTGATATATCTGCGGAAGAGCTCGTGGCAGATTCAACACAATCTCGGCATAAGCTGGAACCGGAACCAGAAATCAAAATCCAGAATGTGGAAATATAAAAACAGAACACAAAAACCTTGAACGGAAAGAGCCTCGAGGTCTTAAAGTTGACTTCAACAACAAAAAAAAAAAAAAATTGAGTTCACTTGGAAAGAGATAACACCTTCTGGTAAGCTCATGTTTCGTAATGCATCCTCTGCATATGAGAGACGAACGGGACTGGCTTGACCCGTCATACCTCCATTTTCCTTCCTACTTGTAATCGATGAATTTGAACTACTTTTCCTGGATTGATGCACTGGCCACGCTAGCACTCTGATACGAGTAGGAAGCACAGAGACGAGATCTGCATATCTAAGCGCAACAGTTACCTTGCTGCAACAAAAGACATGCATTCTTCAGCATGGTGAAAACTTTAATCAGATAATATGTTTTCTGTTTATGGCTATGAACAGTTTCTCTTTACGCTGTTTTAAAAATCTTATAGAGAACGACATATTCTTACTGTCTGTGCTCATATCAACAAGCATAATTTTTACAACCTGCTCTAAAAGATCTAATCTGCCGCCGCATATCAACCAAAGCTTCAGTGGGGAGAAATTCATTTTGATACAGTAAGCAACTTCTATTCCAAACAGAAACGTCTTATTTATTTTTCTTTTTCTAATATAAAATTTTATTTCCAGAACACGAATTTTATTTTCAGATTCATGGATGCATTACCTATATTCCTTTTCTTTTTCCCAACTTCCAGATCTTTTCTTTCTTTAATTTCAAAGCATGGTTTATGGGCCCACTAAAAATATACCTCGAACAACATCATACTTCCAGAATACAGACAAAAAGATGAAATACTTGAAAATACGTAAGATTCGGATAAGATTGACAAAATATAGATAACTAATCAATCAATCGATTAATTAATTAATTAATTAGAAGGGAGCTATATAGCAAAGTGGGGGAAAAAACAGTATGGAAAATGGACTGACCAATCAAAATCATCAAGCACAAACTCAATCATATGGTAAGGCAGGCTATGATACAATTCCCCAATTTGGTTTCCATACAACTCCTTCACAAGCCGAACCTGCAAGATTAGGAAAGTTCCAGTAATAGCTCAGTAAAGCTTGTTATTGACCAAAGAGAATATTGCTACAGTCCCGAATAATACAGGATTATAATTAAAGAATATTATACAAAATTGTTTGGGGTGCAAAAAAGAAAAAGGATTAGTATCCCCATTACAAGTTTATAGCCTAAAAGATGCAATGCAACATTAATTGACATCCAAAATTAGTAAAAGTACTTTATATATGTGAGATAACCTACATCAGAAAGAATAGGTGTAAAACCAAAAACTGGTGACAGCATTAAGATAAATTTTCAGGAAAACAAAGGTTGTCCTACCACAACCTTTACTTAAAACCCATAACTATATAGAATAGGGGAAATAGTCGGTCGGTTATTTGTTAAGAAATACTAAATCAGTTGCAAGCTTCTGCAACACTAATCAGACAGCTACGTATGAACCGACTTCTTCAGATAATCTGCAAGAGCCCTACTTTCTAAATGATTGCCAGTTGATTCCACTGCAAAGAAACAGTAACTGTCTACCCGTTCAAAAGGGTAACTCATTTGGGGATATGGTAAAGAATTTTCGGGCTTCAGCTCAATCACATCAACTCTAGAAATATATTATGAAGCAATATGCAAATTTCACTATGGTTGCTTTTTCTTTTATCATTTCCGGCAAGCAAACTTATACCATTAATCTCATAATCCATAGAACTCAGAATTTGTTCATCTCCCTTTTATTTTACCAATAGAGAACAACTTAAACACGCATTGCACACACACACACACACACACAACATCATACCTGTTCTCGTCTATCCACATAAGCCTGCAAAAGTTCTCCAATGTAATCTATAAATTTCTGGAGGCAAATCGACAGGATCAACAGTGAGAACAAGTTCAAAATAAGAGCAAACAAAAGTCAGCAAAGCCAATGCAAGAAACCAACCTTACCATAGCATTTGAGGAAAGAAGATCATTTTCTGCTTCTCTTAATGGCAGAAAAAAAGGAATTGTGTGTTCAACGACAGTCATCTTTTCAAGAAACGATTTGCTCTCAAGCACACAATGATACAACTCACAAGGTTCTCCTGCAAAACGTGAAGAAAAAAGATGAGAAGTTCCCTTATCGCTCTGCAGGTCACAAGTATGCCTACAACCTTAAAACTCGTATTCAGATACTTTCTATATAAGCTTTACTTGACCATGATCCCTTTATGCCCCCAACAACAAGAAGGTACCAAATGATCAACTAGTGTTGACGCCCAATACTCAAACTACAAGTACAAGATTGGAAACAAGATATTGGGTTCATATGCAAGTGCTAAACAAGTAAATAACTGAAAATTGCTTCAATCTTACCAGCAAAAGAAGTCTCATATTGCACTCCAATTCTTGCCCCTTCCAAACAGCAAATCACCTGATAACAAATAAGTAACCATTCAAAGAACTTAACATCCAGAAAGCAGTATGTAAATGAATTGTGAATAAAGAAAATAATTTCCACGCTTGAATAATGCCGTACCAAGTATGTAAAAGTGACGATTAACTCAGAATTTTACAGCATTACATTAGTGGCTTGTTTACTTTCCAAGAATAGGGAATCAGAATGGGGAATGGGAATCAATCTCATGTTTACTTATTTTAATCCTGAATGGGAGTGAAATTGTGTGGGGCCCACACTAATTTGGGATTGAATAAAGGGATTGGCAATCCCAAACCCCCCACCGGATTAGCACTCTTACTCCTGATATTAAAGTTAAATTACTACTTTGCCCCCAACTTGGAATTTATTTAATATGTTTATGATTTGAGACTTATTTTTTTAAAAGATGATTATATCATATCCTATATTTGTTTTTAAATTTTTTAATGCTCTAGCAAAATTTAAAAAAAGTGAGCCATAGTAAATCAACTACAAACAAAATTTTAATTTTAGAAATATATTTCAACATTATGTTTTTTTTTTAAGCAAATTTATATTTCAAAAAAATTTAAATATTTACTAGAATAAACTATTTATCTCAAAATTTGACTTTTTTATTTAAAAAATAATCTTCAAATATTACTAGAATAAACTATTTATCTCAAATTTTAATTTTTTATTTAAAAAATAATCTTCACAATATAATTACTATTAGCATATAAATTACTTATCTCATGTTTTTAAAAAATAAACATATATTTCAAGAAAATAGTTCTACAATTAGTAGAACAAAATAATTTATCTCAAATTTTTTACTTTTTTTTAGCACAAAAAATAATCATTTTAGTATTAAAATAATTAGTATATAATCTACTTGTTTAAATTAAAACACAAAATTAACTGAAAGGATATATAAGTAAATTTACAACAACTGATTCCAATTTCTGTTTTAAGTAGACACACGAATGGGATTGACAATGATTCCAACTCCAATTCTTGGAACCCAAGTAAACAAGCATATTCTGAATCCAACTCACTCCGAATCCTATCTACTCCGATTCATGCCTACTCCGATTACACGTAAATAAAAATGTCATAGAATTCTCCCAAATCTAATACTTTCAAGAGTATAACTTTCTCTAAGATACGCTACTCGATCTTTGGAAGATCAAAAAGCTCCTAAAAATAGCTCTTTTAGAAGTAATTAACGTTTGAATTATCGTAGTCTTGAAAGGGGAGACTTCTCAAAGCCTATTTTAAGCTGAAGAAATGCGGCACCATTAAACCACCTTCTATCGACAAAAACTTCCAAAATTATTACCTTACTTCCTGCTTTATAGGTAATTTTTTCCTGAACACGAGAACCTGCCAACATGTTTGCATCTCCAGGCATTGCCTTTCTGTCTACCTCCATGTGAACCTGATAAAAACCCAAATCGCTTATAAGACATTTGCACATTTATCAAGAAATTTGAAAATGAAACCGCAACATGAAAAATACCTTTAGATATCAACATCCCAAATCATATAACGTAACACTAAATGATTAAAGTGAACCAAACAATTAAATGTAATATGTTATACCGTACCCGCTCTCTTATGGTAGCTAATAGCCCATCATTCCACTCTTCTCCTTCTAAATAAACCTCTAGAAAGAAGCAAAGGAAAAAAAAAAAAAAAAAAGATTTCTTAATCAAACAAGCAGCTTACGATTCTTTGAAGAAGAAAATACATCCTTATGAAACCAGTAACTAAAAAGAAAATAAAAAAGGAAAACACATAGAATTTTACATGAGTTGGATTGCTTCTATTTAGCTAATTACTCTACCTATCTGCTTACATAACTTAACTCTGCACCATTTCTTTTGAGAAGTTCTTTATGAAGCTACCTTGGGTTTGAGAAACCCCTGTTGGGCTAACTCAGCAGGTGGGAAGGGAGGTAGGCAAGAACTTGCAGGTTCGAAAACTGTTAGTGCTCTCATTTCTATCTAGTAAGTGGGAGCCATAGGCCCCTTAATATGTATATATACTAATAAATGAATAAATAAGAAGCTACCTTTAGTTTGAGAAGCTCGGCAGCTTCAAATTCAGTCTGTAGAAGCTCAAATATCATCTTGTTTGAATCCCTATTCATTCAATTTAATAAAACATCTCAATCTATTTAACTAATTACTCTACCTATCTGCTTACATAACTTAAGTCTGCACCACTTCTTTTGAGAAGTTCTGAAGCTACTTTGGGTTTGAGAAACCCATGTTGGGCTAACTCAGTGGGTGGGAAGGGAGGTGGGTAAGAGCTCCCAGGTTCGAAAACTGTGAGTGTTCTATTTCTCTCTAATAAGTGGGAGCCATAGGCCCCTTAATATGTATATATACTTAATAAATAAATAAATAAGAAGCTACCTTTAGTTTGAGAAGCTCGAGCAGCTTCAAATTCAGTCTGCAGACGCTCAAATATCATCTTGTCGGAATCCCTATTCATTCAATTTAATAAAACATCTCAATCTAGGATTAACATAACCTTGACAGTTGCAACTTTTGAAATCAGCATGTAGTTTAACTTTAAACAAGTCATTAGGAAGCAGATATCAAAGACTCAAAATGCGTTATGCATGAAGTGGAAAAGGTAGACTAAATAATAACTAAAGAACCAAAGAAAATTGAACCTTGAAAGACGCTCTGTTAGCTCGCCATGCCTTTTGAGAACATTTGAAACTGTGACAAGCAACGCAAAGCTTTAATCCATTTTAAAATAGTAAGAATTCATTATCATTAAATGAACCAAGAAAAACATATAAAAGTTCCTTTTCTTTTCCCCCTAAAAAATGTACGAAACTTACATCTAGCTCGTGTTGCCTCTAAACGAATATCTTCATCCTGCATAAAATTATGTCAGAAAGCAGGGCAAAGTAACAATATCAGGAAAGAAAACTGTGTAAAGAAAAAAAGAACAATTAAATTTAACAAAAATTCGACCAAGCACCCTAGTGCTAAGTGCAACAGGAGTTTGCCAACACAGAACAGAAAGATTTTTATGACCTAAACCGAAACAAAATGTGCCATACACATTCCCGGTTGGCAAAATATTCATGATCCATGTATCAAATGGATAACGAGAGACAATCCTACTGAATTCGAAACATACAAAGGCTAGGTAAATTTATTCCATTACTACACAAAAAGAGTTTGATACCAACTAAATAAATCCAGGACAACAATACTATTCCCATTGTAACAATCCCTAACCTAGTAATCTTCTAGAATTTTCATTCCGGTAAAGCAGTTATCCAACTGGTGGTGTTAATTCCAGCTGTCCTTGCCTGCATTGTTTGCCACTTATCCTCGTTCGTTACATATCATGCAAAGGGTTTAAACCTCTTCTGATTAGCATTATTGCCTAACACCCACTAAAGCATTTCATCCCTAAATTTCGCAGCTTGAAATGCCATGAGCGACTCCATCAATACATCATAATCTAGCCTACAACTCAACCACTTCGACCTGCAACGTGGTGGACTGGCACTGATACCAATTGTTAGGAACGCACTGTGTAGAACTCACGCTTACAAAACCGGCTTACAAGAGGATAAGACCCAAGTGCTTATCAACCCCACTGCTTATCTTATAATCTTTCCATGTGGAACATTTGACTTGAATTGTATAGAAGTCGAAGGAAAGAGCATTAACCCGTGATTAGAATAATCCTATCTGAAATGAATTTCATAATAATGAGAGCAAGGTTAATAATTACCACTTCTCCCATTACAGCATATGTACGTCCAGGAAACTGATCAAGTTGCTGCACCAATTTCAAAGACGTTAATTAGATTATCCGGTATATAATAAAATAACCCAGAGTTAAAACATCAAAATGCAACGAAATTTGCAATCAATTTGTAAGCATTCTTAACCTAATCAAATCTAATCCATTAAAAAAAAAAAAAAAAAACACTTAACCCTACAGTTGAATTGCTTAAGATGATTATGTTTGGCGAGAATTATTGGATAATCAGATTAAAAAAAGGCAATTGCTTTGCTTCCACTCGAACGCAACGAAACAAATGCGAAATTAATCATAGAATTAAAAGGGCCAGTGAGGAGAAAAGTTGGAAAGATTAGGAGAAGAAGATTGTAAAGAAACAAACTTTGCGAGAGAAATCCGGGTTGAAAGAGCTCTTTCTGGGTCTTTTCTTAAGCGATTCCTCAATGTCGCTGTCCATGGTTTTTGGGCGCGCGCAGAAGGAAGAACTACAGAGGGAATGAAGAAGAAGAAACAGCAGCAGCAGCTTAGAGAGAGAAAGGGAGGAGAGAGAGAGAGGCCTAATGAGTTGTTTGGCATCGACCCGAAAGAAAACGAATTAGGGTGTAACTGTTTCAGACGGGTAAATATTTGAATACCCAAATCCAATATGTTTGGCCCGGAATATTGTTTATTTGTTGGCTTGAGAAAAATTTGTTTTTGTTTATTTGTCAATTTTAGGTATCACGAGTTTAACATCCGTGCATTATATAGGAAGGAAAAATAAATAAATAAATAAATAAAACTAAGTATTATATAATAAAAGTAGTTGGTTAAAATAAATAATATAATTATGATAAGTTTATTTTTTTAATATTTATTATTATAATATTAAAGTATATACATTTAAGTTTACATTAAAATGTCGGAGTTATATATACAAACAAGCACATATATATATTAACAAATAAAGTTGTTGCAAGTGAAACATTTTCAGCGGAAATGTTATCAATTATATTTAATTTTTTTCAGCTTTTTTTCTGATCTACTATGGTAAAAAAAATCAATTATTTCATAATTATAAATAAAATTAAAATAAGTATGATTATATAATATGTAATTATGTATAAAAGATAATTGTAACTTGTTTCTTTTCGTTTTTTGGATAAGTTAGCTAAAGATGTTTAGATTTCTGTTGAAGAATTATACTGCTGAGAGTTGAAATAATAATAAATATACTTATATGATAGTTTGTTATTTATGAATATATATGTGGAGTAAGGAAATTAAAAAATTTTGAAACAACTTATGAATATTAATGTACCTTGATTCAATTTCTTCTGTTACGGGTTAAGTGAAACAGATTTGTTTTTTTTTTTTTTTTTTTTGGTAGTTTTTTTGCTTTCTTGCTATGGTGTTTCTGGGTCCAAAGATGCTAGTAGTAGTGGGATATCTTTGGGGGATTCAGTTGGTGGTATAAGCAAGAACATTGGTGATTTATCATTGTCAAAAGATTTAACAATTGTTGCATCAATAAAAGCATCTCTCGGATGAAATTGAATCAAAAATATTTTTGACATGTCTTTAAGTTGATTAAGGAGAGGGGGAATGATGTTCAGATCAATGTATCTATCTTGAATTGTTAGTATGAAACAAGATTTATTTACCAGTGACTGGACAGTTTTTTAAAACATGATAATATTCATTCCGCCAGTGCTATCATCGATTCAAGCATTGATTTTGTACATGTTATAAATATTAAAAATTTATTTATTTTTTACTGTTTAGGAAATTTTTTGTTTATTTTGTTATAGTTTTTATATGCTATTTTTAATTCTTTCTTTCTTTCAATTTTTTAAGTTGTCGATAATTTATAATATTGTATTTTAATTATTTTAAATTAGTTTTTTTTTTCTCCAGACTTTTATAGAAAAGTAATAACTTTATAAATTCACATATTAAACGATTTATGGAATTTTAATTTTTTTTGGTGGTACATAGTTAGTAAAAAAATTATTTTGTCATTTCATAAATTCAGCATATATTCTATATTTTTTAAAGAAAAATTATATTAATTTTTTATATAATAAATAAATTAATATAATCAGATAATATTACATACTGTTAAATACAGTAATAATATCAAATGATTCATTTTTTTTCCATATTTGTATATAGATTGCATTATAGTTATTATTAAATTTTTTTTACTGTTTATTAATAATTAAACACATATTTATTTGATATGGTATACCTTTTTGTATTTTTTTATGTTTAGAATATTATTTACATAAAATTAAATAATAAGTAAATTAATATATATATATATATGTATGTATGTATATTCTTTTATCAACTAAGACAAAATGAAAGTCGTTAATTAATCGATTACTAAATGTAGACATCGAACTTTGTAAAACATGAGAGGCATTGAATAAAAAAAAATTTGTGTGATTATCATGACAAATTTGAATTACACAATTTTTGTCCCTTTTTTTTTTTTTTGTTAGTATCTGTATCTTTATAACCATGCCTTTCTTACATTATAAAATTGTATATTATAGAAAGAATGAATCATATGACGTATTTTATTTATGCAATTTTATGTTTTTTTATGATATGTAATAATTAAATTACTATTTTTTATGGCATTCTTTTTATATATATTTTTTAATTAAAAATTATGCCTATGAATGACATTATAAATAGATAAATATATAAGTGCATTTAATATAATTAGTTAGCCAATATATAAATATATATAGAATTTATTTTAAATGAATAAACAAATAATAAATGCTTTAAATAACAATAATACTGTAATTTAAATTGCACATAGTAAAAATCTCATGTTATATTATGAAATTGCGTAATAGAGTAAATAAAATCATACAATCAAATATATAACTTCTTCATATTGTATAAATATTTACATACCAAAATTGTTACAACAAATTTATATATTTTAATTATGAAATTAAACTAATAAAAAAAGACCCAGGTAATTAAAAAAATATTAAAAATAAATAATTTCTTACAAAAAAAGAAAGAAAGGAAGCAATAATAACAATAAAAAAAAACTACAAATAACAAAAATTCAAAAACAGATATTCATAATAAATTAAATGATATATACCAAGTTAAGCATACAATTTAACATTAAATATTTTTATTGCGAAAAAATTTTAAGGAAGTATCCAGAACCAAAATAAAACAACAATAACCGTTGATAAATTATCAACCTATAATATACTAATGACATATGCTAAAATATAAAGAATACATGTTATTAATATAAATAATTTTTTATAAGAAGCTCAGATCTCTTTTTTCTTTATTATTAACTAAACACGTTAACAATAACCACAATATAATCCGACACTGTTTTTTTTTTTTTTTTTTACCAAGTGAAATGTTTGGGAATATATGTAGCAAATGTTTACAGTAAATGGAAAGAAAAAACGGAAGTAAGAAAAAAGAACACCGTGAGGAGACATAAATGATGTAGGCAAAAGAATATGATAGATGTTAGTATGAAATGAACAGATTATAAAAAGTTAAAATCTATATAAATCCCAAACACTTACAATAACGATAAAAACTGTTAAATTATATTCAATAGTTATATAACACATGCTAATAATAATATTATATTCAACAACATATACTAAATTAAATACTAAATCTGGTATATGCATTATTATATGTTTTAATGGAGATCATCATAGCAAGCTTTACTTAAAAAAAAATTTTAATGTTAGTAAAATAGTTAGAAATAAATGTTAAATAAATAAATAAAAAGTCCCGAGTAATAAAAAAATTAAAAATGAATAATTTTTTTTACCAAAAAAAAAAAAGAAAAGAAAGAAAGCAATAATAGCATTAGAAAAACTGCAAACAATAAAAATTCAAAAATAAAGATTCATAATAAATTAAATGTTATATACCAAGTTAAATAAACAATATAACATTCAATATTTTTACTGTGAGAGAATTTTTAATTAAATCTCCGGAACCAAAATAAAACAACAATAATCATTGAGAAAATTTCAACATGTAATATACTAATAACATATGATAAATATAAAGAATATATGTTATCAATATCACGGTTTTTTATAGCAAGCGCATATCCCTTTTTTTCTATCGTTAACAAAACGCCTGAATAATAACTGGAATATAGTCCGACATCGTTTTTGGTTACTAGGTGAAATATTTGAGAGTATATATAAAAAAATTTTAGCAAATGTTTACAGTAAATAAAAAGAAAAAACGGAAGTAACAAAAAAAAAAAAAAACAGTAACAGAAATAGAAATAATATACGCAAAGGAATGTGATAAATGTTGGTATGAAAAGAACAGATTATGAAAAATCAAAATCTATATAAATCCCAAAAACTCATAGTAACAATAAAAACTGCCAAATCATATTCAACAATTAGCTAACACATGTTAAAAATAATATTATATTCCGCAATATATACCAAATTAAACATTAAATCTGGTGTATGTATTATTATATATTTCAATAGAGATCATCATTGCAAGCTTTATTTAAAAAAAAAAATCTTAAATGAATGTAAAACAGTCAAAGATAAAACTTGAGGAAAAACGGAAAAAAAAAAAAAAAAGTTGTTAGTCTGTTAAAAGAAAATAAAGAAAAAAATATATATGTTAAATTGTTCATGAAAGAAAAAATAGTGAAAAAAACAAAAGGAAAACACAATATCAAAATTAAACATGCCTATTATAATACATAAGAATGATAATAACTATTAAAATATTAACATACTGGAAAAAGAACAGTAATCACACTCTCCCTTTTGGTATGCAGTCAAATAAAGTAATAAAGGAAAATCATTCAGGAAATATGCAAGCAACAAACAAAATAAATATGAAATCTTCAAGCATATTAAAAAATCACACTCATAAAAAGATTATAAAAAAACAAAAACATTTATATTGAACTAAACAAAAACAGAAAAAAGAAAAGAACTATTACTAGCTACAAAACAAAAACGTAACAATATAAGAAAAAACAAAACCAACATATAAAACAAACGGAGGAAAAAAAACAGAATATAACTAAATAACAACAACAAAATCAATAATATTAACAAAAAAAAAGTAAACTTTTTTTTAAAAGATTGATACCAAAACAGAAAACTATGATACATATAAATCATAATAACATTTATAACAAATCATAAGAATAAAATAATATTAATTTTAATATAATTATCATAACAGAAGAAACCAACCATCAACAATAGATAATAAATAATAGAGCAACTTAACCATCAATAACAAATAATAAAATATAAATAAATATCAATCATTAATAACAGGTAGAAAACATAAATAAAAAAAGTACATTGATGAAAAACCACTTCACCACAAAAAAAAAAATGATAAGTAAAAGCAACCGAGCCTCAAGAAGTAGTGAAAACCATATTAAAGAGTCTTAGGTGGCAATTGAGAAGGAATGAAAACAAAATAATCAGTTATCTGATGGTAACAAAAGAAGCAATAAAGGATTTTAGGTGAGAATTAAAGAAAAGTTAAGGCAGAGTACATGGTAAGATATAGAAAAAACAGTGATTATTAAAGATAAGAATAAAATAGTAAGTAAAGAAATACTCTATTTATAACAGCACACTCTAGTAAATGAGATAAAATAAATAAATAAAAAGAAATTTTTTTGTCAATAGGAAAAATATAAAATCTGAGATATATATATATATATATATAATAAAGCCATATCTATTTAAAAAAAAAAAAGACAAAAGAAAATAGGACAATTGTGAGTAAATAACAAAGTTATAGCAAATTAGCAAATAACAAATCATAAAATATAATTTAAACTATCAATAATAGGATTACATATGTAAAAACTAAAAGAAAACCAGAGATATTTCACAATAAATATCAGAATCATAGAAATATTATATTTACAGATTACAAAAGATAATTTAGAAACATTAAATAGTAGGTATAGACCAGCAAAAACACAGCAGACAATCTCAACACAAAAGCTACAAATATGAAGCAAAATAGAACATCTGCAAACCTAAACTATAAAATATTAAAAAAAAAAATTGATGTAACTGTGACTAAATAATATAAAAATCCAATAAAACAAATAATATCTCCAAAAAGATTAAGATATTGTATTGAATAATAGAGTTACAGATAAAAAAAAAAAAAAAAACTAATTCAGAAACATTAAATATCTGAAACAGATCAGCAAAAAGACAGCTAGATAAAATATTTTATTTACAGATTACAGAAGATAATTTAGAAGCATGAAATAACAGGGACAGATCAGTAAGAACACATTAGATAATCTCAACACAAAAAGTACAAATATGAAGCAAAATGAAACATTTGGAAAACCAAATAATAAAAACTGTAAAAATTGATGTAGCTGTGACTAAATAATACGAAAATCCAACAAAACCGATAATATCTGGCAAAAGATGAAAAGATTTTAGTGACTAACACAATTACAGATAAAAATTAAAAAAAAAAAATTAAATGTCAGGGACAGATCAGCAAAAATACAACAAAATATATCAGTTTTGAAAGTTACAAAGAACAAATAACATGAAAAGTTTTGAAATTTAAAAAATCAAAAACTCAAACAACTCATTCAAATGTAAAGAAGAACACAATTTTTAATATAAAACAGAGCTACATTTACAAAAAAATTAACAATTACAAAAATGACAGATCAAACAATCCTAATTTAAAAACATTAATCCAGTTACACAAACCAACAGAAACACAACAATATGCTTTAGTACAAAAAAACTACCAATGATAAGTAACCTGAAATATTCACAGACCTAAATAATTGAATAGCTTAACTATTTATTTAAATATAACTAAGCAACACAATCTGTACATAAAATAAAATCGCACATACAACATAATAAAATTCAAAATACCAATATCATAATGAAATAACCAAGAAAAAAAAAACACCTATGATTTAAAAACCAAACCATAAACTTCCAAAACAGCATGCAATCATAAATATAGTAACAAAAAAAAAAAAAGAAAATTACCCGAGGTAAGAAAATTATAAAACCAAAAAATGTAATACAGGGAAAACATAAAAAGAGGTCTTCAATATTTCTCTTTGTAGTCCGAATACAATTATCTTGAATCATTGTTATTACAACCTAGAAAAACAAATCAACAAAAATTGAAAATCAGAATTAATATATATATTTTTCAAACAGAATAATAAAACAAAACTAAAAAACTAAAAAACATACCCTATTTTTTCTTTTATTTCTTCCCAAAATTTCTCCTAATAGTGAAAAATGTAAAATGAAAATGACGATAGTAATAACAATAATAAAAACGACAACCAAAGCAAAAAAATTGAAAAACTCTTCACTAGTCATACTGACACGGTGCAGAAAGAATTAGATAATGATTATAAAAAAAAAAAGATTTGTTTTTCAAAATTGAAAAAAAAAAAAAGAAAAAAGAAAAAAATAGAGATAATGACAAAAATTGAAAGTAAAAAAAAAAAAAAAAAAGGGAAATTGCCTATTTACCATAAAATCAAAAAACGGGAAATTACCTATTTGCCATAAAATCTAGAATAATTATTCTTCAATCACCACCGGCCACAAAGGCTTACAATGCTTTAAATAACATCCTAACATCCCCACATAAAGAAAAAAAAATTCAAACAAAAATAAAAAGCATAAATAAAGCAAAAAACAAAAACAAAAATCTTTAGACTCAAAAGCAGGGGAAAAAAACCAACCCTAATGAAAAAATTATAACAGAATAAAAAATAAATCCCATTTTTTCCTTTGTTTACTATTTAAAAAAAACTAAAAAAAAAAAAGGATCAAATTTTTATCAGATTATATACATACAGAAACCTTAAAAAAAGTATTTAAAAAATAAAACAAAACAAACAAAAAACACACAAAAAAAACCAGAAAACAAAAATAAAATGGCAATAAAGATCTAAAATTTAAAGTAAAAATTCGTTAAAAAATAAGAAAAAGCCAAAGTGAGCAAAAACACAATGTTACAATTGATCAAAATCTGATCTTTAAAATGTAGCGTTTAAAAAAAAAAGAAAAGAAAAGCAATATTAGGAAAACAAACAAACAGTACAAAGCAGAGATAAGGACAAGAAAAAAATTCAAAACAAAAAACCTTTAAGCCAAATAGAGAAACCAAAAACATATTAGCATTAGAAGAGAAAAAGGCATGAACAATGTAGAAAAGAGGCAAAGAAAGAGGGATGTGAAGAAATAGAAGATGAATAGTACAGAGAAAGGGCGAGGTAGAGAAAGGAAAAAAAAAATGAAATGAACATTCGAGAGAGGGAGAGAGGGAGAGAGAGAGAGAGGACATTCTCGGGTTATAAGGGTAAAATAATCCAAACACAGCACACCATAGACTAATTTTGAAGGGCAAATTCATCCAAACATACATAAAATGGCAAAAATATCCAATAACTGTAGCTACCTTGAAGGGCAAAAAATATGAAATGAACATTCGAGAGAGAGAGAGAGAGAGGACATTCTTGGGTTATAAGGGTATTATAATCCAAACACTGCACACCGTAGACTAATTTTGAAGGGCAAATTCATCCAAACATACATAAAAGGGCAAAAATGTTCAATAACTGTAGCTACCTTAGAAAACAATCATAACTAACTGGTGAAAATGTGTATGCATTGTAAAAGTGAAGGACAAAATCGTCATACCACTGTTACCAATGAAAAATATAACAACAATCGAAGGGCAAAACTGTCTTTATGCCCTAAATAGGGATAAAACTGTCAAGGTACTGTAGAAAGGGGAAAGGCAACTGAAAGAGAGGGGCAAAAAGTCACTGCACTGTAGAAATAACAGTAAAACTTTGCATCCTTTTAGTATATAATAATAATAATAATAATGTTCTTTTAATTTATTGTGCTATTCTCTTTTATGTCCCCAAATTTTAAAGTCACTTTAATTTTACCTATTAAATTTTAAAAACTCTCATGTAGCATTTAAACTTTAATAATATATTTGGTTTTAGGGTTTGGATTGTAGTATTTTTGTTTGAATTGAATTATATGTTTGGTGAGGCGTTTGAATTACTGAAATTAAAAAGTATAAAAACTTGAAATGTGTTTAAAAAAAAAAATCAATATAGAGCTTATTTCGTCCGTCTCGAAATTCTATATCATTTAAAAAAAAAATCATCGCATTTAGATTTATATATGCAAAGTTATGGACTTTTAAAATTTAAGTTACAAAACTATGTGAATAGTAGAACTGAGGTTTACTTTTCAGAAAAAGATGAAACTTGAATTGTAGATTATGATCCAAATTGAAGCACCAAACAATGGCTTAATTTGACCCCACTTTACCCTTTTTATTAAAATTTAAATTAAAAATATATGGAAAAAAATGTAAAGTTAAGTGCAGTCATGTGAACTTTTTCCTCTGTTAGCAGAAATCCTAACAAAATGGGCTAATACTAATTCCCTATTTTTGACAATAGCTTTTAAGTGAAATACTAATTGATGGGGTAAAATGAGGTTAAATTTAAAATTTCAGATAAAATGAGAGTTTTTAAAATTTAATAGATAAAGTAAGAGTGGTCATAAAATTTAGTAAACATGAAAAAATATAATCATAATTTATTTAACTTGAGTTCTACTAATCAAAAAATATGATTTAACTTAATTTTAATGATCTATAATCGAAAATATAACTTCAAGTTCTACCCAAAAAAAAAAAAAAAAAAACTGCTACTAAAGTAGTGAAAAAGATTAGTTTGATATCATGTATTTTTAGCAACTCTCATAAAATATTTTGTGTTTTTTATTATAGTGAAAGTAATATCACTAACATTTTTGAAGAATTTTTATTCCTAACACCTATTTTGAGAACTTTCTTTTATAGCCCTAGCATGTTAGAATATTATTTGATTTATGAGTCTCACAATATAACTACTATATGAAATACCGAAAATGCCCTCATCTCCTACCTGTCTTTAATAGCCCTTTGAATCCTAGCGTACAAGTAATAATCGTGATTATCATCTATAATTATTCTATTTTCTTTAGAAGTCATTCATAATTATTCTATTACCCTTTTGATGCATTCATATATTTTTCTCAATCTAATTGTTATAATTACTAAGTTACAATAATTAATTCATTTTCAATCAATTGTAATAGATAAAATGTCCAAAAATGAAAAAAATAAAAATGTAAAATTGTTATAACAAGACCTCCTGATTTATTTTCGATAGAAAATCGATTTTAATAATCAATGTAATTATTAGGCATTGGTAGATTCATGATGAATACAAAAACAACAAAAATATCTATTGCCTTTTCATAGTTACTCAACAATCAAATACTACGAAATCCTTATAGTATCTACAATAGAGTGTTAAATTGATTTATCAATGATAAATATTGTGTAGGATAAAAAAAAAAGTTTATCAATTTGGTGCTATTTTTATATCAAATTTGTCACATGTGGCATATTCACTCCACATATAACTTAGGCCAAATTTAACATTTGGTTTTATTACTAGGTGTCTTAATTTTTTTTATCTACTCACTAGAATATTTTCATTTTAAATTATTTAAATACTAAAAGTTTACTTTTACAAGTATCAAAGTTTTATAATGATGATAAAAAGTAAAAATAACATTAGAGATAGCATTTTAAATTGAAATTCAAAGTAGGATAAGGTTATTTTTTACACTTTTTAGTGACAAATATAACATTAACGTTGATATATATATATTGGAGATGCTCTTATGATGAATAATTTTTAAAAAATCCGTACAAGGATAATCACGTCATTTTAAGTTATTAATTTTGCAATTCTTAAAATTTTGAAATCTTTTGCTATATGCCAACTTCAATAAGTATATTTGCTATTTTTCTAAAAGGCCATGCATTTTTCAAATCTAATTGGAGGTGGATTGTATAGGATGGAGTAAAAAGATTGGATCGGATCGGATAATCACCCTTAATTGGAAAGAAGAGAAATAAAATCTTACAAAAATTAATTAACAATTATGATGTTTTCTTATATCTCACACCAATACATGTAATGCTAAATACAATTAACTACTAAATAGTGTTATGTTGTGCTCTGTCCAATTGTAAGTCGAGCTCATGACATGTTACCATAGAAAAAAAATATATAAAGTGTTATTTTGTTTTGTGTTTGCATTATCAAATATAATACATTATTGGATGGGTTTTTTTTTTTTTTTTTTTTTTTTTTTTTTTTTCATATTTAACTTCCATGAATGGAGAAGAATAATAAAATACGGGAAGCTAGGTCATGTTTTCTCGAGCCAGGAGTTTTAAGATGGCGACCATGGAATCTTAGAACTTGAAGAAAAAAAAAAAAAACCTAGCTATATGTAGATCCACTTTTATGTTTTAGTTATTCTTTGAGATATAACTAGAGAAATTGAGAAATTTGAAATTGGATAAAAATACCGTGGATGGTATTTATGGCCACTAAGCTCTCATTGATGGTGAATCCTCATAAAGGTACATTGCTCGTCGAATAATGAGAAATTGTAATTTGCCAATTATGAAAACTTATCCGAATTTTGTATTAAGTGAAAACCGATTGGATACTCAGTTACGTTATTTTATTTGACGTTTAAGTTTAACTCCAATTAAACTGTATTTTTTAATATCAGACTTTGTCTTTTTTT
Organism: Ficus microcarpa; assembly: GCA_025413485.1. Lineage (NCBI taxonomy): Eukaryota > Viridiplantae > Streptophyta > Magnoliopsida > Rosales > Moraceae > Ficus > Ficus microcarpa. The sequence continues at coordinate 45,323,406 of CM046377.1, read as the reverse complement.
TTAAAATCAATAAAATTTATAATTAATTTTTAAAAAGTTAACCAATTTCAATTTAAAAATTCAATTTTTAACTGACGAACGAACCAAACACACATCTGTTAATTGAATAAGTCAGTTGAAACTTTTGTGAGGAAAGAATTAATTTGAAGTACACTTTAGTTTATTGACCAAAGGAAATTCAAAATACCAATAGCATCGATAGGAGACTAGGAAGAAAGATAACACAGTGAAAGGTTGGTAAATGGATTAGTTAGAGAACGAGGAAGTGAGAGGTTTTATGAGACAATGAAGTTGAGAAATAAGGTGTGGAAAAGGCTATAACGGTTTATTAAAATAATCTTAGTTATTCATAATAAGGGGAAAGTTTCTGCTTTAGCTAAGCACAAAAGTTGACATTTTTCTTTCCAATTTTTAGGTCGACTTATTATTGTTTTTAACGATTTTTTTTTTCTTTTTTAATTTCAAGAGTTACAATCCCAAAAACGATAGGACGCAATAATGATGGAAAAAATTATCGATTAAGTGGTGCAGTGAAATTTAACAAAGATTATATTTAGCGATAATTTTAACATCAAATATAAAAAATATCAAATTTTAACGTTTGATTGCAATTGATTGATGGATTTTCATTTTATCATTACCATATTATCGTTTTTGGATTTTTTTTTTTTTTTTTTACAAAAGTTTTTTTGACAAGTTCAAAACTTTGAGATTATGATGAAAAAGGAAAAACTAACATTTAAATAATATTATACATTCGATCACAAAATAGAAGATACGTCAATGTCAATTTTTACATTGGACATTATACATTGTATCACAAAATGGAAGATATGTTCATGTCATTTTTACATTTTTTTTTATAGTCAAATATAACATTAGGATTGATATCTTTATTGTAAATAGTACTAGGTTAAAATGTGCTAAGTTTTCCCTCTCTTCTTTACATAAATAAAACGTTCTTAAATGTGTGTTTAATTGGTTAGTTTGAGTTGAAATATTTTAGTTGTAATATTAAATTTTTTTGAATTCTCAGAAAAGACAAAAAACTTTTTAAGAAAAAGACAAAAACTTTTTAGAAAAAGACAAAAAACAATACAGCTAGAGTTGGAATGAATTAATGAAGCAAACAAACCCGATAATCCCATGTTTCACTCAAAATTATGATAATAACAGATAAAAACATAATCAAAATAGTATATATTTTTTAAACACTCTGTATAAATTGCAAAAAATATATACTTGTATATAGTTAAAAAAAAAAACCTCTGCAAATGAAATACGTAATATTATTTGAAATGCACTATATAATTATGAGTTAACAACCATTAGTTACCACAATTATTAAAAATCTAAAATCACAATAACCATAGATAAGAAATTCGTTTTAGGACATAAGAACTCACATAAAAATTCAATCAACTAAATATGATTCACTAAATAATTTATAAAAAAACAGTATATATATGTATTTTAGAAAACCATCATGTCTTACAATCTAAAAAATAAAACTCAAAAAAAAAAATCAAACTCCATGTTTCTCACTTCAAAAAATAATTAAAAAAAAAAAAAAGGGCACAAGGCGAGACCTTGAAGGAGAGAACGAAGAGAGAGAAAGTAAGAGAGAGAAAGAGAGAGAGTTTTATAGCAGCGAGCGATCGAAGCTTCAAAGAGAGAGAGCAGAGAGAGAGAGAGAGTTTATATCATCACCAAGGCCAAATTAGAAAATCTACAACTTTTTCCCGGAAAATGCACTGAGAAAATTCACACCAAAGAACAAGAAGAAAGAGAAAAACAAAAAGTAGAGAGAGACACACACACACAGAGCAAAGGGAAGACGAAGCTCCGAAGGGCAAAACCGACCGGGTCACTTCGGTTCGATTTCTCTGCAATTCCTCCGGTTCGCTAAGGTCAGAGTTCAATCAAATCTTTCTATAACCAATCCCTCGCTCGTCCAACTTTTTTTTTTTTAATTTTTTTTCAATTTTTTTGGCGCTTCACTGGGCGCTATTCAATTTAATTCTTTTTTTTTTTTTTCAGAAATTTTGTTTATTTCTCTGCAATTCGTGCTCTGCTTAATCCGGCGAGCTCGTAGATCCCATTCCCTCAACTTCGAATTTCTCGGGTTTGTCAAATTTTGAAACTTTTTTTTTTTTTTTGAATTCCGCGAATAAAGAAGCGGGTTTTGATTGGTCCGGTTCCGTAATTTGCAGTGTGGTGGTTCCCAGGCCAGAATTCCGGTGATTCGAGCTTAGGGTTTTTGATTTGTCTATGGTTATCAATGAATTGAGCACGGATTTTGTGGTTTATTGGTGGTGATTTGGCGGGTTCCGTACTAGGCTTGATCTCTAGGGTTTTGGTTCCGAGAGGATGAGATTTGGGGCTGCATTGTGCGCTTTGTCCGGCGGGAGAATTCGGTGTTGTTCGGACACGAGGGTTATTGCAATCCAGTTGGGGATTAGGGTTTTCGGGGTTCCTGTGATTTGGTGAATGTAGGAAGAGCTTCGCAGGTTGATTTTGAACAGATTATGCGTGGGGTTCTCTGGAAACCGAAATAACGGTAATTTAGTTGGAATTGGGAGGAAAGTGGGAATTTTTTTCTTTTTCTTTTTCTTCTTTCTTAATTTTTGTGGATGGTGTATGAACCTGTTTAGTTATTGAGAAATGCAACCGCAGCAGTACTCGAGAATTGATTTGGCTGACTTGAAAGCTCAGTTAGTGAAGAGCATTGGGGCTGAGAAGTCGAAACGGTATTTTTATTACTTGAATCAGTTGTTGAGTCAGAAGCTGAGCAAGAAAGAATTCGATAAGTTCTGTTGCAGAGAGCTTGGTAGTGAGAATGTTTCTTTGCACAATCAGTTCATTCGGTCAATCTTAAAGAATGCATGCCAAGCAAGACCCCGCCGCCGATTCATGCATCAGGTCCCCCGAAGCTTGGGGTGCAAGCTGCAAACAGTTCTCCTAGCAGAGAAGATGGGCATGAGCAAACCGGGGCTCTTTTTTCAAACCAAAATCAAAATATGCCCATTTGGTCAAATGGAGTTTTGCCAATGTCACCCCGGAAGGGTAGGTCTCGTAAGCTCAAGGATAGACCAAGTCCTCTTGGACCAAATGGGAAGGTAGATAGTGTCTTGCACCCATCAATGGGTACAGACGAAAGTGGCAGTAAGGTCGGTGTGGAAAATGGGGATGCGACTCCATGTGATTACCAGAGACCATTGCAGCATCTTCAACCAGTTGCCGAGATGCCTGAGATTGAAAGGGAAGCTGGAGTTTTGCGACCAACAGAAAAACCCAGAATACACAGTAAGGATCAGCCTGGAGGAGCTGTTGTTGATGATGGGGATGAGGTGGAGCAGTCAAACTGCTTGAGTTTCTCTAGAAGTCCCTTAATTGCACCACTTGGGATTCCATTTTGCTCAGCTAGTGTAGGTGGGGCCCGCAAAGCTACACCAGTAGGTAGCAGTGGAGAAGTCGCTAGCTATTACGACAGTGGTGGGTTGTCTGATGCAGAGACACTGAGAAAACGCATGGAGCAGATTGCTGCAGCACAGGGTCTTGGAGGTGTTTCTATGGAATGTGCCAGCATGTTGAACGGCATGTTGGATGTGTACTTGAAACGACTGATCAGGTCTTGTGTTGAGTTGGTCGGAGCAAGGTCTTCCCACGAGCTAAAGAAGCACCCTCCCCAGAAACAGCAGATTCAAGGCAAGGTCATCAATGGCATGTGGCCGAGTAATCACTTGCACATGCATGGTGGCAATGTAGCCGTGGAAGCTATGCAGGAGCCGAGACTGCAGCGCTCAATATCCTTACTTGATTTTAAGGTTGCCATGGAGTTAAATCCACAGCAACTAGGTGACGACTGGCCGTTGGTGCTTGAGAAGATTTGTATGCTTGCGCTTGAGGAATGAACACCTACAAAGATTTGTTTCCCCAGACCTGTGATTTGGGTCAGTTTGTTTGGTTTCAAATGGCCCGATGGTTGTGGGAGGTGCATTTATGTACCTTCTTCTATTGTCATTGCCAGAAAGGACCAGATGAAACCCATAATTGGGTAATTTTCCGGCCTTCCAAGATGATGCAATGGCTTTGAACTCGAAATGTCTGCATTTGCCCACTGCAAGCCAGCTCGTCCAGGAATGATTTAAGTGCAACCAACCAATACAGAGGTGTTTGAAATCGAATGCCCACATTTGGTTGTGCTGATGCACGTTTAGCATAGCATCGACATTGGCTACACCCACCCTCTATTGGTTCAGATCTCGAGCTCTTGGTTTTATTGACGGCCAATGAAAAGACAAAATCTGGAAGAAAGTTTTGCAGGGATACTGTTGTGTAACTTGGTCAAAGGTCAAATCAACTCGGTCAAGAGCTGCAGTGTTGCTCTGTATGTATTTCTAAAAGCTGACATAATTAATTGGAATTTCCCATATCAATAACACACTTAACATTAGTTGAACTTTCCTTGATTGTATGACTCCCCTGTCTACACTGAATAATGAAATATCCCACTGCTCAATGTGTCATTAATTTATATTCTCTAATGTTGCGATGATAGTCGTGCGGATTTTATTAATATTTTTTTTGGCTTATATTGTCAAGAAAAATTTTGTTATTGTAATGCTGCTATTTGTGATGCGAAATCGCTAATAAGTGGTGGCTAAATGTTTTTTTATATCGTAACAAGGGAAATTCATTTTCGATTCTGTCTGACATTGTTGTTAATTTATTTTATGTTTGCTTCCTTGTTAGATCCAACATTCATGTTTGTTCTTTTCTGTTCGTTTGGACTTCGGTCTGTTATTATATGTCGATTCATATGTGTTGAAACCATCGGATTTTGTTTTGATCGGCGCAGGAAGATGCATCAAGTTGTTGCAGGATGTTTTGATGTTGAATTAAGATCTCTCTTCAAATTTACATTATTGCACCTGCAACTTGCACGGGAAGCATTCCCTTTCAAGTTATCCGTACACTAAGCAGTAAAAAATTGCGTTTTTAATGCCAAAATGAAAATGTAGAAAGGAGTTCTTTCCCTTCATTTTATTGAAACACAGATCAGCAAAATTGATTAATGTTCTTGGTTCATAAAACTTGTTACTAAGAGCTCTCTCAGTCTACATATTTTTGGGACACAAACAAATCTTGAAGAATCAGTTTCGTTCTACGAAATTTGGCGTAAAGTGCCAATGAGGATTTGGCACGTAAAGTGCCATTGAGGATTTGGCATGCTTCTTCGGACAATATGAGTTACATGTCCAGAAACAAGTAAAATTTAGCATGTAAAGATTGAGGAATAGTTTGGATCGAGTACGCCGTGTTTATCAGATTGTCGTTTTCAGTGTCTTGCATTTGGCTTTCATTTTCTTTCCCCGTTCATTTGATAGTGAACTCCGATATCACTTGTTAGATCTGTAACTTTCAAAACAGAACATCATTTTGCAAAACTGAAAAATGATCCACCAACAGTATTAAACAGCATGGTATAACTTATTGGTTGTTCTTTATGGTTTGATTAACGATTATCTCAGTGAAAGGGCTGTTGATCTGTTAGCAGCCTTCTCAGGTTTGCAAATAGAGCTCAATATGCATCACTCACGTGAAGAATAAATCAATTTTCAGAGGGTTTTCCCTTCATTGCTTTGGGGCATTTTCATTGTAGCGAGATGAAAAGCTCAACATAAACAATTATCTCTTCACTATCTTCACAGCATAGCCCGAAATTAGGGTTCGAATTTGAAATGACTGGCTTTTATTGCACTCGGATGTAAAATTAGTATCTCGTTGGCATCCATCTACCGTCATCGACGTTAGAAATGTCTTCATTCATCGTTCTAATCTTCAATAACTGTTAGTTTCTTGATAGTTTTGATCTTCGGCTCTGCTAAATACACAACAATGAGAGCAGTTTTAAGAATGCGGACTTCCTAAAACAAGTAGTTAGAGCTTCTACTCTCACTGACAACTGATCTTTTGAGCAAGTATTATTGAAGATACTTGACAAGTTAGTCCTCACATCATGTGGTATGCTTCTTGTAGTTTTTGGGCAATTTTCCTGGTTCCTGTTACCTGTCTTAATTTCTTCACTTGTTGGCTTGAATAAATTTGGTCCCTTGGACTTTTTTTTGTTCCTTAAATATTTCCATCGAACAATGCTAAAAAGGCATATGTAGAGTTGAGCACCAACACCAACCATTAATAAAAGGTGAGTCCTACAATGTGTGATCCACAAATGGGACCACCTTTAATCAGTGATCGTAGTTTGCATCAATGGTGTCCCAAAGTATTTTTTATTTCCACGACACCTTGATCTCAACAATTTCCCGTATCGACATGTAACAGTTTACTAATCAATCAACAGGGTATGCTTTATTATTCTGATGTTATCATGCAATCTTATGCAGTTTTTGCAAGCAAACTATCTTTTGGACAACATAATTGAGCTGGACAAAGATTGATTTTGAACGACAAAATTGTGAGTTTTTCAATGTTTAATCTTGTGCAATAAACAACTTCCTCTTGGTCCTTATTTGCACTCTAGATTTTGGTAAATAGTGATTAGCACTAATTAATTTTCTAGATAAATTCTTCTAGTGTGCTTTTGTAGTGATGCATCATTTATGCATCTCTTGATCTCTTGGAAGCATTTGAACCCAATGTCGAAAGCATCAGGAAAATACCGAGATGCAGTGTCACAAACTGCGCCAAGTTTTTTCTACAGTGTTTTTATCTTATAAAAAGTTGAATTTCTATTCAATGTATCTTTTCAAACCTGCGAAACGAATGAACACCTTTAACATTGCTTCAAGTTATGAGTATTTCATTCCATTTATAACGCAGGACAAACTAAGGCAAATACTTGCAATCACGGACAGAATCACGGACAATAGTAGCGGAAAAAAAAAGGCATTTTTGTGAAGAAACAACTTGTGGTATTCACAGTTCCATAAAATGAGTGCAGAGTTCGAGCCGCGTGCACCAACAGCTTGGGTTTATTAGTTGATGGTGATGAAGAGAATTGATATGTACACAAAAAAGAAACGAAAAGGATAAGAATGAAAAAAAGCGAAAGAGAATAGGATGAGACCCGCTTAATTTTGTACACAATTTGCCCTCCTCTGCACAAAATGAACTTGTTGAATTATGTCGACGATGGCGGCACAGGTGAAGGTGTAGACGAAGTTGATGGAGCTGCAGACGACTTGCATATAGGGCACCAATTCTTAAGACGCAGCCACTGTTGTATGCAGACAACATGATACCTGTGCTCACAATGCAACCTTCCAACTTCGTCTCCGCCCACATACTCTTCCTGTAAAAAGGAACCAGTGGATGAAACATTGTAATTACAAAGAACTCGGCCAAGTGGTGTTGCAAAATTTCAGGAAAAAAATTGGTGTAGCAACAAAAGACGTTAATATGATCGCCAAGTAGGCGTTCAAACGACATTGAGGTAAAAACTTATAAGGAATCTAACTAGGAGTTGAGATAACTAAGACCATTTTTGAACCTAGAACCTAGTAAATCTATTCTCCACCGTTCGTAACAATTTTTTTACCGAGTGCCCGTTTAGAGTTTGACCAAGGAAGATCGGCACCAGTAATTTTTATTGTGAGCTCATGACTACAAACGAAATCAAGAAACGTCTTAGGAGTTGTGGGATGCATACCTGGCAGATACTGCATTTGACATCATCATTATCCCCATTGCTTCCCGGAACCGCATCCGCATTTTCTAAAGCATTGATTGATAGATACTTCTCTTAAGGCATTCTGATAAAGCTTCTTCAGTAAGTGCTGTACTCACAGAACCCATTCTCTCTTCAAGAGCTAGCAATTCCTGTCAAGGTTTTGGTAAAACAATTTAAAATTAAATAAAGATAAAAAAGGTCCCAAAATTTTTACTTTATTATCTTCTCTCTTGAGAACCATCAAAGAATCAGTCCCTGATCTGAAGTCAAAAGATGATTTTGAATATGCAAAACCACAAAGACATTAAAGAAAGGATAATTACAAGAAATAATACAAAATAAATCAATTCTAAACTTCACTTCACTATCATAATTACAACAAACCTCGTATGACATGTTATCGATGTCCAATCTCATGTCCCTGTGCTGATCATAGAAACTTATTCCATTAAGGAACAAGTTGGTCTCCAGTGCAAGTATTTGCTGCAATAAAATGGAAAGAAAACTTGTTAACTAAATGGCCAATAAATTGTGCATACAAACACACACACATGCATAAATATATACATATATATATATGTATAAATACTAATACATGTTTCTTTATATTAAGTACCTCAAAAGTTAGCTCTTCATCCTGTTCAATCCTATCAAGCGCCAATAATACCTGCCACATTTTATGAATCAAACAGTATAGAAATGATATTACAAAAGACGCATAAAGAAACACAAATTTGAGACATTATTTTTGACCTAACATTTGTAACTACATATTTTGTTTGGAAGTTATTTGTCCATTCCAATTAATGTTGTTCAACCACATCGACAGACTACAAAATTTTATTAAGACAAGTTACCTCTGCAATCCCATCTATGTTGTACCGCCGCAAACTATCACGATTCAATGAAGATCGACTAAGACCAACTTCAGAAAGACCAGATGGTAAAGTACCACGTGTACTCTCACTGCTACTGCCTGATCGGCCATAAGAATTTGATCGACTCAAGGGAGCTTCAGTGGATATTAGCTGCGATGAACCAGAATCACTCATGTCCATAGATGCATTAGCATGAGACCGCTGCGAAATAACCACAGGTGAGGCGTTGCGTGATAAACTGTTTCCAATTCCTTGGTTGGAAATCCTTGTCCTTGTTTGGCTGTTGATCGATCTCCGACTCCTGACTGATGCAACACCACTTTCCCTGTTGGGAGGTGTATTTCTAGCTCTTCTCGATTCAGAAACGGAGATGCTGTTGGAACTGGGATTTTGTACTGATGACAACCATTGATCTTCTTCCCTCTGGCAGCGGAGCTACTTTCACCTTCAGAATTTCTCTTTTTTACCAACTCTCTCCTTCTACCTAGGCTTGAATCCAACGATGAACAATTTGATGGAACAACATCAGATAATGAATTGCATCTTAGATTTCTCAAACCATACCTAGTTGTACTAGCATTTGTTTTCATGCTTAGGCTTCTAGATCCTGAAGAGGAAGAGGGACCCACTAAAGTAGTTTGGTTGCCTGTTCCAGATTTCTGCTGAAAATTTCTTCGAGATCTTGTATTTGACGGTACACTAGAGCTTCCTACTTCCATTAACGAGACATCACTAGACTCGGCATTTTTCGATTCAAGGTGAAGTTCTCTTTGAATCTTTCCAGGTGGGGTGTTAAGTTCTGCAACTTCGGGTTCATCCTGGACACTACTTGTTTCAGATGAATCTGTTTCTATATGAGAAGATAGGCTTTTGCAAGGCTCTGCGATGGATTTTCTCGGGTTGCCGACAGAAGTGCATGTCCTCGAGGAACTTCCAACTATCTCCTTTCCACTACAGGAAGGACGCATGGAAGGCCTTAGAGGTTTGGACTTTCCATTTTGAGTACCCTTTGTGGTATTTAGACGCCCATTGCATCCAATTCTGTTGCAGAATTGGGTATTGCTGTCTCTGTTGTTGGGAGTTTCTCTCAGAACCAGACCAGATCCTTTTCTAGAGACAACAAGCCCATTGACGGCTCGTTTTCCAGAATATTCATCCATGTAATATTATCCTAGTTAAATCTGTAAGAAGGTTACTAGAAGAATGTTAGTTGTAGCCAAACGATGTTGTAGAGAATAACTAACATGGTCTATGTTCTTTAGTAAGAAAGCATAGAAATAATCTCCATAAAAGCAAGCACAAACAAGCATACAAAAGCTACCATCACGATTTATCCGATTCAACAGATTCAAAGAAATCAGGCTGCTAGAGCAACTCCTAACAATAATAAAACCCCTAAGTTTAAGTTTCAAAATTATTCAAAAGAAGAAGGGTAAATTATAAACATATTCAATAAACAAAGATTGTCGGAAAAAACCAGAACCAAAAAAAAAAAAGAGAACAAAAACCAAAACCAAAAAACCAGCTTAACCTTGCACAACGGTATTTCCAAAGAACTCTTTTCAAGCTCTAAAAAGTTTCAGTCAACAAATGAAGCCTTTATTTTTTCAACATAACAATTCAAATTGATTCACCAATACCTTTTTAGCAATTGTGAAATCATAGAGGAGAATATATCGAATTCTTTCTACCAAATTGATTCACTTCAGAGTAAAAAACGAGCTACATCGCAATACATTCCATCTAGTCTCACTATTTTTCTTCAAGCCAGACATGTAAAAATCAATTGCAAAGTTCAAACCACTATAGCAATACCAAACAAGAACAAACAGTTCTATAGAGCATACAGAAGAACCCCACTTCTTAACGATAAAACTCAATCACAAATGAATCTCAAACAGATACTTAAGCCCAGAAATATCAGCAGCTATCAATAAGCTACATATATATGTATGTATATTTATACATATACATTGAACTCGAGATGGGATTTAAACTCCACTTATGATGGAGCAAGGCGTAGAATTACCGCTAGATTATGTTTGTAGCCATCAGAAAAAAGGTAATAATTACATGCGTGAAAGAACTGAAGTCTCTTTTGTTGAAGAATATAGATATAATCCAATACTCTGATCATCTCAATCTTAAGACATAAAAGATTAAAAAAATAAAAAATAAAAAAAGAGGAAAAAGAGGAGACAGATGGCTTTATGCCCATGTTTTATTCCCCAAAAAAAATGGCTTCTGAACTTTTTCTTTTTCTTTTTTTTTTTGAGATAGAAATAAAGCTTTGGCTGGATTGAAATTGAACTATTCCTCGCACGGTTCCTGGTTTCCATGTTATTAATAAAGACTTTTTCAAAACCGCGATTTAGGGCTTCAGCAAAACCAAATCCCCCTAAAAACAAAAAAGGATTACTGTTTGTTTTCTCCTCCACATATTCCAGGAAACCGAACAAGAAAAATTTTCTCTGATAAAATACCAATAACTATAGCTCAATCATCAAAAACACGACAGCCTTAAATTAAAAAAAAAAAATCACAACACGAAACAAGGAATCCAACGAAAAAAAGAAACAGCAATAAATTTGTTGCAAAATTCATGGAAATTCGTACTACAAAATATATGCATATAGACACACACACACACACAAATATATCTATGGAATTCTTATTCTACCTTTTTCTTTAGCTCTTCCTATTCTTCTTCTTCTTCCTTAGAATTCAGAGAAAGAAGTCCTGCCTTTTAGAGAGAGAGAAAGGAGTTCTTTTTTAGAGAGAGAAACGAGGAGAAGCAACTACGTGTATGAATGATCCGAGGCTGAAGAAACTCTTTTTATTTGTTACTATTTTTATATTTTTATATATTTTTTTTCCTCAAACTATTTTGTGCCTCTAAATTTTTTTTTTTAACTTGTTAACTAATCCCAATTAATTCAAATTTAAATGATTTAAAAAATCGTCACCTTTTTAAGGTAACATATTGGATTACTTCCGTTACTTAACTCAATTAAGTAAGTGAAAATGATTAATTAACTATTTTAAATGTGGTAATAAATTATAAGAAACTTGATCATATTTTAGTTTTTGAATGCTTATTTTAAAAAAATAGTCAAACTTAAAAAAAAAATGCTTGATCTTTAAAATAATTGATTTTGATTAATTAAATACAATCAGATGACTAATTAATTAATTTTATTTAATTATTATTGACATTGTGATATTCATTTGAAAAAATTGCATATTTTCCCACATATGACATGAATTAAAATCCAAAGGTTAATGGTTGGGATTTTTAAGTAATTAATTAATAATTAACAAGCTAATTAGCCAACACGTTTAGTGCCGCCCGTGATTACCAAAAGCGAGGTTGGTGAGGCTATATCAACCGTCGGATTAACGAGCTTTTGAGAGGTCAAAGATCAACGGCCACTATTGACTTTGACGTCCTCTTCAAAAGAACCTTACGGAGGGAGGCTTTGGCCTGCTTTTCAATGGACTGCAAGGAATATTAAAGCAAAAAAAAAAAATTTAAAAATTAAAATTAAAAATAAAAAACAATAGAGAATAAATTAAAAAAAAGAAACAAAAAGAAAATAAATAAATAAATAAAAAAAGTGATTAAAGAAGGGGAATGAAAAGCTCTACGGCTCTACCCCACTCCACCAGCTGAGCCGCCTAACCTCTATTTTTTTGTATTTTATTTTCCTTTTCTTTTTCTTTTTGGGTAATAAATTGATTGAAAGGAAATAAAAATTGTCCTTTTTTGGACATGATAATTCATCATTCACTCTCAACTCTGGGAGCGTGTTTTCACTCGCTTATAAAAGACGTTGGGTTGCAATGACATGCTCTTCTACTTATTATCCCAAACAACCGCAATTGGAAACATGCATTTTTAGCTTTGTGTAAATTCCTTACTCATTTTATTGCACTAATTTTTTTTTTTTAAAGCATGCTATGGAAAATTTTGGATTTACCCACTTGGCAAAGAGAGATATATTGTGCTATCTAGGGCCGACAATGTGGGTCGTGACATGACAATACAATTCGAAAACAATACGAATTTCACGGGTTTGGGTTGAGAAAAATAAGGATCGGGTCACCTGAATTGGATACGGGAAAAAACGGGTTGTGTTCAAGTTGGACCTATCAAATCTGGACATAACCCATATTTTTTATGTGGGTCAATTTCATGTCGCGTGTCAAGTTTGGTTCATTTCGTGTCAACCTATTATAGGTCCGTGTTGTGGATCGTGTCAATTTTCATGTCACGGGTCGTGTTCGGGTTGGGAAAAAAAAATCAACACGACACGAATTTAACACGTGACACGAATTACCATCCTTAATGTTATCACATCTAATTTGCATTGCATTTATTATGTCCAATGGGATTATATGCCTACCATTTACTTCTATCTTTGGATAAGAAAATGGATTTATATGCTAAATTTGTACATGGTTTGTTTTGACAAAGAATTATGAGAATTAGTAAAAAAAAAAAAAAAAAGGTTAATTACGTAATTATATTTTTTATTTTTAACTATTCCTCAAATTTTCTTTTTAAGTTTGAAAATTTTGTTTCAATTTCACCCTTCACATTTTATGGACGAATAGACAAGGGAAAAATGCAAAGATACCCTTAACTAGACTGAAATATTTTTCAAATCAATATCTTCTTCTTGAGAAAAAATATTGACTTTTTTTACAAGAAAGAGCAAAATAATATTTTTGATAAGAGTAATAGTAAATTATAACATGAAATTTTAAACATAATAATAAATAGCATAATCTAATATATGATCACATAATACCCAAAAAAAAAAAAACCTTATCCTTCCTCTTTTCTCTCTAATATGAAGCTATGCACATGAATTTGTTGTTAAAAAATAATTGTAAATCTGAAAGTTAAAAAAAAATCCAAAAAATCTAAAGATTTATTAGAAATATATATGTTATAATTTAATATCTTTTAAAAAACATATTATAAACTTCAAAAGTACTTATAAAATATGTTATTTGTTATAATTTCCCTATTTAATAGAAAACATAAAATTCAATATTTCTTTATTAAATTTGTTGTTTCGTTTTTAGGTTTGTTTTCATGTTTTTTAAATGTACAAAAATACTGTTGAAGGGTGTTTTATCATTTCACCCAATTTGTACCATTCACAAATTACTTGAAGGACGAAATTGAAATAAACTTTTTTATCCTTTATTGTAAAGTATTAACCACTAGATTACATAGTTTAAAGCTAGCATGTTTGGCTGGAGAAAGTGAAGGCTTGAAGCTAGCTATGCATGCTTTCTTCTTTTTAATCTGTTTATTATTAAAATGATTATTATTTATTACATTTTCAGAAATTTAGGAGAATAAATAAGCTATATGAGGACTTACCCTTTAAATTCAACTTTCTTTAATTTGGCTATATAGAAGAGAACTTAATATTATGGAGTACTTTTGCTCATATGCCATATCTAACATATTAATTATAATAGTTGGTTCTTATCAAATTTATTAAGAAAAAAAAAAAGGGGAAATTCGTTTCTTAAATATTCGCTCTTAAGAGTAGGAAAAAAAAAAATTTATTCAAAATTTAATAGAACCCCAACAAATTCTTTTGATGAAGATTCAACCCTTTAATCCATGCATGTAGACAATATGTTTATCCTCCAAATCTCAATGAACAAATAGTTTCAAACATATTGCTTTTCATCATAATGAAAATATGTTATTCAAGTAAATATGAAATGGGCCTTGAATAAGAATGAAGTTGAATTCCACACTATTGTTAGTGGAATATGATTAATTTCCAGAATCATAATCACAAACACTTATTGATTCTTTTATGGAATGACATGGGAATGATCCTATAATAAGGTCCAATTCCCTAATTGAATATTAATGAAATTGCACAGATTGTACGATAGCAAATGGAAAAGTCGCAAAGCTAAAGCTACAATCACAAGTGTTGAAATAAACCAAACCAAATTGAACTTTACATTCTTGAAAAGACAACTGAATGAGACTACAATTCTATTCAACCAATAAGTGGTCGAAAATATTCCCAGCAATACACTTATTTTTTTGAGTGGCCGAGTTATTAAAGGTTAAAAAAAAAAAAAATCTGAGTCTTATATCACAACAACAACAACAATAACGACAACAACGGACGTATCATTATACTTAATAATTTGACCTTTTAAGATATAAGCTTAAGGTCCGTTTGGTGAATGAGTTTGAGTTGAAAAAGTACAGTTTGAGTTAAAAAATTTTGTTAACTTTTCAGAAAAGACAAAAACTTTTTCAAAGTTCTCTGAAAAATTTTTTTTCAAAAAAATATAAAAACTGATATGAAAAAGTACAGTTTGAGTTAAATTGCCAAACGAAATAATCTCTTTTAAAAAGTGCAATTTGAGAATACCCTTATGTTTGGTATTGTTTGTTTTTATGATATGGGACTAAGGTTTCTTTTTATTCTTAATATGCCATTGCAAGATAGTGCTCTAATAACATGTGAAGATTAGGGAGAAGAGGAGAAATTTAAGACTGCAAAAAGATTCTGCTTCTATCTTAAAAGGTCAATCTAGTAAGTAGAGTGGTCTAATACCATTATATTTCTATTATTGTTATTGTGTTTTTATATGTGGGACTTTTTTTTAATCCTTATTAGGAGATTTATACCATAGACCTCAATGTTACAAGGAAGTATGGAATTACTATTAGGTAAAATATTGAAAATAATTGAATTGTTTTTTTATTATACTTTCTAGCAGGTAAATAAACATGATTAAGAAAACCAATTATCCTTTTAATTCCTTTATTTGCTTTTTCAAAACCATTATTTTTAGATTATACTCCCTTACAGTGTATGAACCGTGAAATTGAATATATACCCCATGTCAGAGATATATTCTATCCTAAAATATATTACACACACATATATATAGATATATTATTTTTCACTTGATCCCTTTTATTTTAAAAGTTTTTCGTTTTGCCTTCTGAATTTTAAAAATGTTTATTTTGTCTTATGAGTTTTGAATTAGTGTCAATACTTAAACTAAATCATTAGAAATTCACGTTCTTTTTAAAACAGAGTGAAAAGCGGAGAATAAGGGGATGTTTGGTATTACATTCCATTTTAAACTAAATTGTATCTTTTTATCTCAGTTTTTGTTTTTTTCTAAAAAAGTTTTTTGTCTTTTCTGAAAAAGTTTTTTTTTTTTTTTGAAAAGTTAACAAAAATTACTATTGAAACTTAAAAATCTTAAACTAAACTCATTCACCAAACACCTCATAAGTACGATCACATATGTTTTATTTGTTTTTTAATAGAAATTCCAAAATAAAGGATTAAGTATGACTAATTTATCTCTCTTTTTTTTTTCCCCATGTTTTTAACGCAAATTTAATAAAAGAAGCTAAGCAAGATTACTTTCAAATTTAGAGGGAGAACTAGGAGCGTTCAAAGTTCAAGAAATAAATTAAAAACGACCTTTAAAGTTTGAAAAACATAGATGAGAATTGAGATTGATCGTCATATATACTTATGAACATAGCTAAGGGCTCTTTAGTAAAATATTGTATTTCCAAAAAAAAAAAAAAAAAAAAAAAAAGGGTTGGGGGAAGGTGGGAATGGGCTAATGGTGAGCATGACGCGTCTATGTGAAAGTCATGGGATCCACCATGGTATTCTTTGTTTAGCAACAAAAAAAAAAAAAAAAAAAAATTAAAGAGATAAACATTATGAGTAGCAAAACAAATATATATAAATTTGTTATTTTTGCGTGAAATTTTTTTATGACCGTAAAATCAGAAGAAGCATCAGAAAATGGGGACAGAAAGCAACCACTAAATGTATTTATCATTAATTAAAAAAAAAAAAAAAATCTGGTTTCGATTAGGAGGCTTTCCCTTTCCCTTTCCTGGCGTGCTTATCATGAGTTCATGACTCATTTGTTTTCATACTTTCTTTATCCAATAATAATATTTCATGTCCACATTAATTTAATTAGTGCTTTTTTGGCTTCAAAATCACGAAAAATACACAAGTTTCCTGTGTGGACTTGATTGTTTTTTTAGTTTAAAAAATATTATTCTTTCGTTTTCTCAGCAAGATTCTCTTGTCCTTTTCCATTTTTTTTATTTTTTTTATTTTTTTGGAGGGGGATTTTTTTTTCCCCATTACAAGAGAGTATGATTTCATCAAAACAAATAATAATAATAATATTAATAATAACAATAATTGTAAGAAGGGCCTAGAAGAAAGTCAAGACTACAAGTGATACGTCACCCTTTCCCCCTCACAAGTATAACACACATAGGGATACATAAAAATATGCTTATGTATGTTTGCCTACATATATAACATTATATAATATATATATAAAAACATCTTTACGCATACATACACACATACATATATATATATATATATACGCACCCTTGGCTATAATACCTTCAACCTATAGCCGCTATTATTCCATAATTTCTTCTTCCATCAATAATTTTGATTGAAGCCAGAAACAATTTTTGTTGCACACTTTTGTTGTTGCTCAATCAAGGGTCACTTCTGCACAATATATATTAGGATAATTATTGATTATCGGATGGCTAAGGTGGTCCATTAATTACCTTTTATTATTTTTCCTTCTTTTTAATGTGAATGACGCTACGCTACTCGTCCAACATAAATAATTCGCAAATTTCAGTACTTTCGTTTGTGTCATTTTTTCCCCCAAGAAAGTGCTATAAAGTTTGTGAGATGCTTGTTTGATTTCTTTCATTTGTGACACCAAAATGGCATCTTGTTTTATTTTAACCAATTAAAGATTGACAAGTCAATTTCAGGATATCAATTTCAGGATATCCTAGTGATCATGATTTTCAAGTCAATCTCTTATTTATTAAAAATAATAATAACAATAATAGTGATGTCATCGTCGATGATTTCTTTCACTTATATGATCCCGTAATGCATACTAAGATCATTGTTAGTTTTGCTTAGTGGACTATCAATTTTTAACATCACTCAGAAATCTCTTTAAAAGTTTATCCCGATTTACACTCATATGAGCTCTATATATTTTGTGTTGAACTTTGTTCAATTTTAATAAGAACTATAAACTGAGATTAAATTTTGAATAGCACAGATTACATAACTTTAAATATAAGGACTAAGGTACTCTAAAGCAGAGACATAGCATAGTGAAATTAACCTTAGAAATGGCATGTTACTGGCTCATAGTGATGATATTTACTACATACTTTTCATAAGGATAAATTTATGCTATTTCTGAGTTTAATAACCAAAGTTTTTAGACACTTTTGTAAAGGCTGATCTTTGCCTTAACTAATAAAAGTCATTACATTTTGAAAAGAAAATAAATAAACAACCTTATAGACAATCCATAATGATATTGAATAACAGATAAATCTTTATTTGATTAGTATAAATAATAAATCATAATAAATGTATTAATTAAAAGAAAAAAAAAAGTGAGAATTTTTAATTTGAAGAGGATGCAATTTTTTACCACATGGCCACTAAAGAAGGGAGGAAGCTAGGCCCCACCTACCCCACCACCGTCCATCCACAAATTGTGAAGACACTTTTTTTGGTTCACAAGCCTTTTGTTTGCTAGCCAGTAGAGATTTTATAAATTAGAAATATTTACACATTATATTCTGCCTGTCCAAATTATATATATATATATATATATGTGAGTTAATGGGGCTGTGCCGCTGTGGTCGTGTCACAAAATGGACTATATTCGCACATATTTTATCCATGAAAAGTTTTTTTTTTTTTTTTAATATTAAAGAGAAGGATAATATATATATATATATATATATTTTAATAAAAGAGAAGGATAATCAACAAGAGAGCTGGCTTTAGGCCGCAAATGGGGCACAACCAACTCATTTAAAACGACGTCGCCTTGATTGCACAAAAGAAAAAGCCTAATTGGAACTAAACAAAGGTCCCCACCACCAAACTGCTTTAAAGGCTGACCAAAACCAAAACATGTCTAAAGTTGGTCTTCCAAATTGAGAAATGAAACCAGAAATGTAGCCAATAAAATAAAGTACAAGACAACCCAAGAATTGTTTATAACACTGAATTAGGTAAGTACTTACATATAAAATTGCAAAACAAATAAACAAATATAAATAAATAAATAAAAATTCAACCGCCATGGTATGGCAATCTCTATGTTCTTTGATTTTATTTATTTATTATTAAAATTTTCAGTTGATCAGCTTTGTTGCACGGATGGCTGTAATAAAATAATATCCCCTTTCGTTTTACAAATATTGTTGAGAAAAAAAAAATTATAATCTGACTTGGATAAATTTATAAATACTTTTCCCCTTTAAATACCTATAAATTAAAAAAAAAAAAAAAGAAAAAATATCAGCATATAGTAGTTGTTGCTGTTGCTTTTTTTTTTTTTTTTTGAAGTATAGTTTTTTTAATTTAAATTAGGAGATTTGATTATTGACTTGTGTTACGTGACAATCATTGTTATTTATTGGTTTATTTATTTCGTTCAACATATTTATTTCTAACTGAATAAAAGACGCTATTAAGAATTTAGCAAAGGCATTTATTAGTATGGGTAGGAGAAAACCTTATAATTGCATATGCAATGTTATCCTTGATCCCTCGACTAGGAAAATGAAAATCACGTAAAAAATGATAATAAAATAAAAAAAATCTTTTGGTGGGATTTTGTTTTTCACCAACGGATTTTATCAAATTTTATAATTTACGTATGTTTTTTTTAATTTGATCTGATTTGATATTTAGAAATATATACTACTAATAAGAATACAATAACAAAGAAGTTCCAATTTTTTAATGCATAGGGGGTCACTTTTCAAGGAAAAAAGCTTAACAAAAAATAATCAGAATACACAACACATGAAAGAACTATTTTCCATTTGCCAATTAATGTGAACTATTATTGACCAAAAAAAAAAAACTAATGTAAACTATTTTTTCTTTTATGCACATGAAAGTTAAGAAGACGTAAATTTATGAACAAATCGACTATAAGGACTTTCAGAAACGTATATCATAATAATCATTTAGACAAATCCCACATAAATAAGGAGTGAATAATTTGTAGTGTGTCATTGTCAATGTTTTTTAAAGGCTTTTGTGATTAAGCTGTTATATATGAACTATAATTTCGACATAAACTAATATGAACTAAACCTCATATGAACAACATAAAGAAAATTAAACCCTACTCCATACCTACGGACTATTTAGTGTTTTGACCTTTTAAATCCCATTTGCAACACCATTTACTTTTGAGGAGTGCTTAAATATATACATATATATTCTATTTCATATTGTTTCTCATATACCATTTTCTCCATTTTAGCATGTGTCATTGCCACCACAATTTTCACTAAGAAAGACACGTATTAACAAGTCATTTTTCACAACAAATTAACAAATGTAACCTCTCTTTTAACACTTTTTTTTTTTTTTTCAATCACCTTAACCAATTAACTCTACCCTCACATATTCTTTTTACATTATTTACAAAAAATTCCCTTATGTTTAAAGTCCAAGTTTCCGAATGCAACAAAACCCTTACATATAAATTTATATAGTTTGGAGATTCTTTGAGATGCCCTTCTCTTGACAACATCAGAAGGTACAAGAAATGGGGATGTTAACAATTTTTTGATGTTGTAAAAAAAAAAAAACAAAAAAAAAACAAAAAGATAGTACTTTACCGATAAGATTACATTTTTAACTATCAATTTATAACAAATCAGAATTTAATACATTAGTTTACATTTTTTTTGGTGTGATTTGATTTCGATGGATTTAGGTTGAGTTTGAGATTAAATGAAATTTTTAAGTTTGAATTGATTGACTTTTAAAAAATTAGTTAATTTTGTTACTTTTCAGAAAAAAACAAAAATTGAGATAAAAAATGACAATTTAGTTGGAGTTAAATTTTGTTACCAAACATAGGCTAAGATTTAAAAACATGCATATCATTAGGTATACCCAATTGTGAAAATTTACTTTTCATCGGAAAACATGTGATTCTGTTGTTTTTTCCTTTGTTATAAGTCTATCGTACGTTACCAAATTCTTTGCTTACGGGGGTGGGGAAACAAATTCAATTTGAGTTGTCATGTTGTGATGTACGATGAGAATGTATGCATCAATGTGCTATGGATTACTTGTTACTTATGCCAACAAATATATATTTATATGTATGTATCGATTACTTGTTATCCCAACAAATATATATTTATATGTATGTATATGTATATAAGTTCACTATATAAAAGTATATGCCGTGAGCCAATCTGATGGTTGCTTCGTAATTAGGCTCCGGCGTTTGTGGAAAATCTTTTCCTTCCAAAATTTAAGAGAGAGAGAGAGAGAGAGAGAGAGAATCCTTCATGCATTTTTGTATATGATAAAGCAGCCTTTGAGCACAAGTAAATTTTTTAGTATTGGGAATTCTGAAATTATTATATACATTTCATAAATAATATTTATTATACCATGATTAAATCACATAAGTCTACCTAAACGTGCAGAATTCAAATTTTCCACTTTTAAAATTAAAAAAAAATTAAAAACTCTTACACATTTATCACAAAAATTCCTTGTAATGCTACAAAAAACTAAACATTAAATCTAAACTGTTTAGGAGAACTATATGGGCAAGGCAATAATGGGGTAAGACTACCCCTAATGGTGGTGTAAAAAAATTTATCTATCAAATGACTTTTCGATGATTGAGATTAAAAAAATGCACCGAATAGTTACCAAAAATTTCACACTTGATTATTGCTTTACAAAACATTAAAAAAAAAAAAAAATCGACATCCCTTGGTGGTGGAGAGCACCCTGCCACCACCTTGCCCTCCCATGCACGATGCCGAAGAAGAAGGTCTGGAGACCCAAGTCGTCGCCGTGCCCACCCGAAGTCGTCCCCCTGTCACCGCTCCCATGCCCCCACTACTGCCCCCCCTGGATTGCAGATTCTATCAGTCATGGGGACGCCGATCATCGCGATTCCATTGCGATTATCCTTATCCATTGGCCATGGGGACGCCGGCCATCACGATTTTCCGGATCTGTCGCGGTTCCATGCCTTCATCGTGAACCCGTCCTCGGCCTCCCATGCCGTTGATGCCATCCGAAACTCGCCGCCATCCGTGCCTTGTCTCACTTCGTGTCGATAGTTATAGGTCCCTCGCGGGTCTCGTCGGCGTTCTCGCCATTGGTAGCTGTTTTTGTTTTTGTTTTTGTATTTTTTTGTTTTTATAAATATGGTTGGTAGGTTTGTTAGTTTACGTGGGAGGGTTTATTTTAGTTAGGCGGTCTTTAGTACTTTTTAGTCCTTGCATTTAGATCTAAAGTTGAATAATTTTTACCCTATTAATGGGGTAAAATAGGCTTACCCTATTGTAGAAGCTCCCCATATAATAGGTTACGAAAGAAGAAGATGGTAAAAAAAAAAAAAAAAAAAAAATTGGTTGGTGCTGCAATTGAAAAGGTCAACGTACCTTCTATCTTCCCTCCAAATGTCTCATGGTTGTTCATTAACGAAACAATATTTGTGTATTATTTTTGGGGGGGTGTTGTTTTTCATTTCATGGCCTCCACCACCCAAAGTGCCCTAATTTGTTTCTCTTCCAATCATTTGCCCATCTCTCTCTCTCTCTCTCTCTCTCTTTTATTTTTATTTTATTTTTTTTTTTTTATATATGCACATGTATTCTTCTCCCACACCTTTCTTTCTTTGTTCCCTTGATTTTACTCTTCCATGATCTTCTTTTTGGTAATTTTGATCAACTAAGGTACGTTACTCCAAATCTCTTTCTCTACAAATTCACTCTTTCTTGAGTTTTATTAATGTTTCTTAAATATGCAAAAATTGATTTGCATATCTCTTTTCTTGCATATATGTGTTCCCCACAAATCTACTTTACTCCATTGCTTATGCCGTATCTCTCTCTTCCCCTTGATTTATATTATATACATGTACACACATATATATTTGTATTTGTGTTTGCTTCACTTTGTTGCATGTAAGAAGGTTCAAATACATATACAATATACAAACATTTATTCTTGTAATTTCCGTGGATCGATGACTCGGATTTTATGATTATTAGCTCCTGTTTGAATCATAAATTTGAACAATGAATTTAATTTTTTGTGAAATAGAAAAACACTGATAAAACTTTTTAAAATAATATTTTAAAAAAATCTCTAATTAGAGAACCAAGCATTCTATTAGTTTTTCAAAATATTTTCCTTGTTCTCCTACATCTTCTTCCCCTTTATTTGTTTTCTTGTTCTAGAGGACAAACATGCGTACGTGAGAACCACGATGCTTAATAATTATAGACAAATTACTAAAGTTCTGTAGGGGAAAAAAAAAAAAAAAAGAACAAAACTTTTAAAGTTATTTGTTGGGGCCAAATATCCCAAACACCGAGAATATTGCGGTGTATTATATATATATATATATATATATATATAAAGGAGAGAGAATATTTTGGTGTAAAGAACGTAAGTAAACATTAATAAACTTTTAGCCCAAAAAGGCTGGGCCTGGGACACATCTGAGCTCCAACACACTCATGAGTACCTTTGAACCGTGGCTCCCAGGACAGATGACCAACATATATTTATATAAATAAATAAATAATACTTTTTTCTTAATGTGTGTATATATACATATATATATATAATTTAATACAAGAACAGATTTTCCCTTTAGAATGCACTAGCAATTGTCTAGTAATGAGAAAAATGGGAAAAGAGAGAGATTATCATTTTTATTTGAGTAATCATACAACTTTGTAGCTAACTTATTATAAATATTAAACTTTTAACTATCTTCTCTGTTATATGAAATTTTTAGGGAGAATATGAAGAAATACCTTATCAATAATGAATACTTGATTATTATAAAATTTTAAGAATGCAAATATCGAAAATGTTTTTGGCTCATTTGAGTTATAGGTTTTAACATAAAAAAATTCAAATTTCAATGAAAAAAACATTGTGGGAAAAAAAAATAAATTAGGGGTTCGAATCTATGATTTAAATGGGGTTTGTATTTGAAACCCGTGAAACATAATTGTTTTATGTATTTTCTAATTCATTGTTTGTTAATTATTTTGATTTTGTTTTGAAAAATGCTACCATTAATAGAAATTGACGCTCATTTAAAAGTTTTATCATGATTTAGTTTTATCATAATTAATTTTCGGTGAATGTGTGGTGTTGGCACCAATAGCATTGCCCTTTTTTTTCCTTTGAAAGACTTAAATTTATTCGAATTATATATAAGGGGACCTAAAAATAGGGTTGGGCTTTTATTTTACCAAATAACTGTCAGAGTCAAAGTTCCTGTGTGCGTATATGCAAGTGGTTTGGTGGACCACTTCCTATCATTAATTATTTCCATAAATTCACCTACAAAATAACAAAATTCATTTTCTCCATAATATAATAATAATATAAAAAATATATATATGTAATTTGGTAGAAAAAGCAAGTATTTTTTACTATCAAATTCAACGATCCGATATATGGATATCCATGATAAAACATACACCACACGATATAAAAATGCTTGAATTCATAATCAAGGCAATAATATATTTTCTTTTAAATTTTAGCCAATGGAAAAATAGATTTCCTTTTAGGTTGTTACATCTTGTGGAATTTGCTAGAAAATGTTTTTTTTTTTTTTTAATCGTTGTTATTGTTATTTTCAGACAAGATCTAACTCTTTCGTATTCTACTCAATTTGTACTTTGTACTTTGTTATTAAAGTAGTTTGGTCGGATTCATGTCGTGCCTAAAAGAAAGCAGAATGGAATCCGAAGGGTATATTTCGGCCTTTTAACCTTTAGCGTAGCTCCTTGTCAATTAGTGAGCCAGAACTGTTGAGCCGCGTAAATAGCTTCTAGGTCATTTATTTATTTAAAAAGAAAAAGAAAATTTATTATAGAAACTATACCATTGCTCTATCAACAAGTTCTACTATTTTAGTCATTAAATCAAATTTTCAATGGTCATATAAATGATTGAAAGCAATTCTTCATGTATTGTTGTTAAATTTTTAACATAAACATTTATATATCAAAACGTTAGAAAGTTAAGCAACAACTAAAATAACAGTACATACTAATATGATAAAAATATAGGTGGTGTTTGATATTGTTTTTCTTTGCATCGAAAATGATTTTATTTTTAGTATGATTGTAGAAATAAGAACAACTTGAAAATAATCTAATATTGTTTTTGAAATTGTATTTCGTTATGTTTTTAAAGAGGTTGAGTTGAGTATTAAAAAAAAAAGAAGTGAATTATGTTTGGTCATGTTTATGAAAAAATGTGTTAAATTATATACAGTCTTGAAACTTGAAAATGAAAATAGAAATGAGAAAACAACTTTTAACCATTTTTTATTTCATTCACAAAAATCATTCTCACCGTTTTTTTATAAATATTTTCATTATCATTTTCAAAGTGCAAGCTAAACAAACCTATTTAGAGAAAATTTTTTTTTTAAATTTTCATGTTTCAAAATACAAGCAGAAACATTTTAAAAAAATATGGGGAGACAAAAACAAACACCATTGTGGTTTTCATCAAAAGTTTTGATAAAAAAGATAGAAGATGAAGAAAGAAAAAAGGTCCTCTTGGTCACAATGATGTAATTGAAAAAATTTTGATGAATTGGATCGATCAAGAATCAAGTTGCAACACTTTACAGTATCTTTGATTTTTTTTTTTTTTAGTCAAACACACCAAAAATGTAAATGATGAAAGCCTCCATTTATGAGCAGCCTTTTGGATTTGACTGCAACAGTCCTACTTGCTCTCATAACACCGTTTAATTCATATGCTTATCTAACTATGTCTTGAAAAGAAATAATAATTGTTTCTTCCTTTGTTTGTTTTTTTTTTTTTTCCCATCTTTTTTCTTTGCTTGTTTGAAGGATTATTTAGTTATCTGTACACATTTTTTTTTTAATAAGAAATAATCTTACATAATGTGTAAATATTAGTACAGTCTATAAAAATACACGGAATAAATATAGCAATTACAAAAACTTAAGGACTTATTAGTGTTTTTTGTGTGACATAAACTCCTTCTAATAAGGAGTTTTCACAATGACAGTTTTTTTTTTTTTTTAATTACTAGTAGGATTAGATTTTTAATCGTTAGATTCTTTTTATATTTATATAAGTGTTCACGTTAAAAAATTTGTACGCAAAATTACTTATTTTTATCAGTAGACTACTCCAGAAATCTCCTATTATGACTCACTCTTCCATTTTTTTAATAATTATTTTTTTTCTTGACTACATTGTTAAAGAGCGTTTTCATGGGTTGGGCTTGGAGCCCATACCAAGCCCATAAGCATAGTGGCGTGAAACCACTTGGTCGTCTCTTCGTGGCTCTATTTCACCTTGTAATGAAGTTTAGGGATCCAAAATCCACGATTCAATGTACATGTCCATTTTCTTTCATACATACATACACACACACACAAACACTATATATACACAAGCATGTTTCTTTATATGTTCATTTTAATTGTATTGATTTACGTTGCTTAAACTTCTAGGATGTTTGGCATATTAACTCAAAACACTCATCTCAAAATTTTTTTTGTCTTTTTCCTAGAAAGTTTGTCTTTTTTCCAAAAAGTTTTTTGTCTTTTCTAAAAATTCAAAAAAATTTACTATTGAAACTTAAAAATCTCAACTCAAACTACTCCATCAAACACCCCCTTCAACATTACCATGTCTAGTTTCACAACTACACATAACAACAATGGTGCTAACAAGGAGAATCATCCTCTGTTGAGTGTGTGGACTGTATTATTATTCCGACGTGAAGTTAGCATGCTAATCGATTTTAAGAATTCCGTACTTATATTTGGGAATGCCGATACGAGGGTTAAGAGAGGTTAGAGTGAAAAAAAAATAATAACAAACAAATGCATTAAGAGATTTTCGATTTTTCTGGTAAGCTTCTTCTTCGTTATTATGAAATCCAATAATAGTTAAAAAGTATACATAACTCACATTGAGAATGAACTAGGAGAGATGTTATTGCTTTCTTTGATGTTATGATCGTTTTTAACAATAAAGAATTATGACGTTTAATTCTTAACGCTATCGCCTCTTAGTTTATTGATTCCTTTGGCAATAGTGCAGGTTTTGATTTCATGGCAACAAAAGTAAAAGATCAAAGCAATAGTAGTAGTAGTAGTAGTACTACTACTACTACCTTGGCAAAGAAGGAAAGGGTTGGCCCAACACATTCAAATTCCCAATCCAAAACTACATCCACAAAACCCGCCACAAGACAAGGCTCTTCTGCTTCTTCTTCTTCTAAAAAATCACCTTCACCTTCACCTTCACCTTCACCTTCAAGAGAGAAACAAGTCCCAAACTATCTCAGGCCCACCATAAGCTCCAGCCAAGACTCCGCCGGCCCCAAGCCGTCGCCCAATAGAAGAAGATCCATGGACAACAAGCCATCACCGCCTTCTCGAGCCCCAAAGGTGGTGCGCGAGAGGACGGTGCCCGCCCGGTCACCACCCTTATCCTCCAAGACCGCTTCGAAATCTACTCCAAGGCCTGCTACAAAATCGCAGACGTCGTGCACGAAGAATCTGAAGAAGGGCGCGGAGTGTTACGTTAAGAAAGAAGGCTCTAGTGGAAAAGGAACCGACCCGAAGAGTAGTACTAAAGATGAGGAATTGGGTTCGGAATCTTTGGTTCTTGAAGTCGGTGACAGTGAAAATGTGGTGGTAGATGGTGATGATCCTCACACTGAGCAGGTACCAAAACCTGAATATGACCTTGAACATGGAAGCATCGATGATCATGATCATGATCAAGATGAGATCAAGGATAAGTCTTGGGATATCTCCGTAGTTTCGGAGGAACTAGTGAAATCTGATGAAGACGAGACGCCTGTGATTGAAGAGACCGATAATAACAAATTCGAAAACATGGAAGAAGAAGAAGAAGAAGAGAAACATGAAGATCAAAATGAAGTACAAGAACGAGGAGAAGAGGATCAAAACAAAGATGAAAGTTGCAATACTACTACAACTACTAGTACGACCAATGATATTCATCACCAAACCGAAAAGGGTATCGAAAGTGAGGCGGCGAAAGTCGATGAACTGATCAAAGAGGAAGAAGAAGAAGAAGAGGAAGAAGAAGAGGAAGAAGAAGCGGGTGATAAAGAGAATGTAATTGCAGAAGAAAGTACTGAAGAGTTAGAAACCATGGGAGATGAAAAGGAAGTGACAGAAGAGGAAGAAATTAAACCCGAAGAAGCGGCGAAAATGCCGCAAGGATCTAAGAAGGAATCCCAGGTGGCTTACAATGATGTAATTGAAGAGACTGCAAGTAAGCTCTTGGAGAAGAGGAAGAACAAGGTTAAGGCATTGGTTGGGGCCTTTGAGACTGTCATTGACTATGAATCTGCAGCCAAGTGAAGAGGACTGTACAAATTTGAAAGAGTTTGATTTGCATGGCGATACTTTGCGAAAAATAAGATTAAGTAGGTGGGGTGAAAATGTTTGTTTTATTTGGTTTTGTTTGTAATTTGTTGCTACGTTTGTAAATTGTATATCGTTCCAGATATTTCTGCGGAAATTTATTTCTACATAAATATGTAGTAATACTTATTTTGCCTAAATGGAATGAGGGTATGTTTGAATAAAAGATCACAAATTTATAGTTTAATATGTACTATTATTTCCTAGGTTTTATATTTTATGTTTTTGCTACATACTATTGGACCTGTGACATTGTGATACGAAGTGCTAACTAACTTTGATTTCTTTTGGGGGAAAAAAATAATCTGACTTTCATTTTTTCTAACTGGAATGTTATGTTTATATTGTAGTATAAATTTAAATTTGAAGACTTTTCCTTTTAAAGTAGTTGACTGTGTCTTCCAAATGATTGGGAGTCTGCATTTGATAGCACATATTCTAATTAAATAACAAAACTCTCATTGAAGGTCGAGTTTAAGGGTGTATTTAGAACAATGATTGGAGTTGGAGTTTTGTAAATTGGTATTGAAATGTGTGCTTAGGTGAACTATAATTTGGAAACGAACTGTGATATAGGGAATATTATAAAAGTTTGAAATGTGTTTGAAAAATATGCAATGTGGAACTTATTTCATTTTTCTCGTCGTTTTGAGCATTTAGACATATGAATCATCTCATTTCGACTTAAAATAAGAAAATTATAGATTCTTGTAGTTTGAACTTCGTGAAAATTAGCAAGAGAGAAAGTGAGATGTAGATTGACAATTTTAAAGTTAAATAAGCAAAATTCCGGTTGAAATTGGTGTTCCTATCCAAACAAGCCCTAAATGTAAATGTTAGAGCATCATACCAAAATCAGCACCCAGATTAGTAATAGAATTAAATCATGTTTAGAATCTAAAGTCTAAACAAAGGTCTGACTGAAAAAAATGCTCAATGACCAATTGATTAAAGTAGCCAACTAATATTCTGCGTAGAACACAAATATTATTCATAAAATCTTTTCGTTTTTGCACCTAAAAAATCATGGAGAATCATTTTCAAAAACAACTAAAAAGAAAATACCAAACACCTATTAATGTCTCGATATCTTACATTGTCTGTCAAAATTCCATTAAGCATAAAAATACATGCTTATTAACAAAATAAAGGGAAATTAATAGCAACTCAAAAAGAACAAGAATTAATCAAACTTGAAGCAAATATCAATAAACTTCCTTCAAAGTATTAATCCTTTTCACAGTACCGTAGCTTCAAAGAAACCTCCCTTTCCATCAAAAGCCGAGACCGAAAATTGCTGATAAAAAGCTCAGCCCTCCGATCAACATCGTCGTCGTTGTCGTCATCATCATCGATACCATCATCGTACCTAGAATAAGCATAAGAACAACTTCTAGTCCTCTGCAGCCTTGTAATCGTGCTCGAAGTCTCAACATCATCTTCAAAGCAGCCGCACAAGCCCCGCCGCCTGCCGACGTTGAAGCTCCTCCGCCTAGTTCCGGCGATAAGTCTTATACCCGTTGGGACGCGCCATTTGCAGAGCTTGAAGCTGAGCCAGACAAGCTTCATCTTCCTCATTAGAGCCATCTTCCAGTGACTTGCGACTGAAGAAAGACTGTCCTGTTTTCCCATTTGTTTAAATGAATTGGTTTGCGTTACAAAAGTGAGTACATCACGATGGTTTTTATAGGGACAAGTATTGGGGGAGAGAAAATTGCTGAGCAAGTTAGTAGTTATATATAATATATATATATATATATATATATATATATATATATAGGTATAGTGGCTTGAGAGCGGAAGAAAGCGTGTTAGAAATGATTGGACGCGAAGGTAACAGCCAATTACGTTGGAGTTACAGGGAAGAGAATGTGAGGGTTTTGCTAGCGTGACTTGACTGTCTTTGTTGTGATTGGTTAAAGAGTAAAGACGTCATACGTGTTCGAATTGGATTGGATTTCGGCTTTTTTGCCTTTCTAATGATTGGAGTTTGGAGTAGAAGCTGTAAAAATTGTTTTAGGGGATTTTCCATGCTTTGGCCTTCAACTTTTAGGATGTTTCTATGGTAGGAAAGGCTCATTTTTCACTGCATTGCAGTTTTAACCATCATATTAACTTTTAACCGGCTAAATCTTAGTAAGTGAGTGTATGCCTTAAAAATTTGCAAAGCATAACATAAAATAACTTTCATTCATGAACCAGACCCATTGAAAAATTAATCCAATGACTAAAACTACAGTAAAAAATGATTCACACCAAAATATCTCACTTTTAATTATAGCGTATAACCTCTAAATTTAATAAAATGTTATAGAGTACTTCTAATTTGATGAATGATGTTAAAATTTGGAATGAAGCAACCTTAAACACATGGCATCATGTGCTCCAATAGTCATTGAAATTTCTTTTTCTTCCCCCCTAACCCCCCCCCTCTCAAATGAGCATACATAACTTGCATTTGAACTTTTTCATATAAATTTTAATTGCCATCTTTAATATGGAGTATAGTATAATAATTTACTAAAATCAAAAGTTTAGTGATAACTTATTAATGTTAAAAAATTCTAAAGGTAGACGTGTTAAATACTGAATGATTTGTTGTTGTTCAGTTTAAAAAAAAAGAAGAAGAAGAAAAAAGAAAAAAAATGATTTGTTGTTGTAGAATATAAAAATGAATATATTAAAGAGCTAAATACTACTTGCTTTTGGCTGAAATATGTTACTTGCGAATTAAGTTTTGGTCATACATGACCAAATAGAAAGTTGTAACGTTATGTTGTTGGGTAAGGTCAACGAGAGAGAAAATTGTTCAACTGTAGCTGCTTCAACCCGGGTTCCTGTGACTAGGGAACAAAACATGACTTAGTCCAGTTGAAAAAAAAAAAAAAAAAAAAACACAACCTATGATTTATAAAAGAAAAGAAAGCTCAATATTGATTAGAGGAATGTATTGGGTTTTTTTATAGTTAAAAAAGAGATCAACGATGTCTTTTAATTACTCTCCCTGACCCATTGCCAATCAAAGGGTTTATTGGGTACACAAATGAGATGGTAATTGTCCTAGTCATGGTACTCAACATTTTTTTTTTTTTCTCTTTTTTTTGGTAAATAATGGGAGTTGAACTTTTAGGGTCCTTTTGGGGGAGGTTTTGGATATGTCTTTTGATTTAGAAATTACGTAGTTTTGAAAATGTATGTTTGGAGGAAAAATTATTTGAAATGAAAAAACGTAAAATTTAAAATTTGTTGAGAAAAATATCAAATATTAATCTTATTTTATTCATATCAAAATTCTCTATGATTAAAAAATAATCTAATATTAACTGGAAAGAACAAAATTATGGACGATTTAAGTTTGAATTTGTATAGATATTTGAAGATGTGAAAGATGAAAATAATTTTAAATTGAAGAAAAAATTAAAAAAAAAAGAAGAAAGAAAAACACATCATAAAAGCAGATACAGTAGTCTCCTAAACGGACCCTTAATGGAGATAAAAGAAAAGAAAACTTCAATTAAAACTTTCTTGCCATCACATCAAGTTGATTAATTTAAAACTAATAAATATTATATTATTGTTCCGCATTAATATGAAGCAATTGCCCTTTTCAATAGGGTGGGTAACACTTTGCTTTTAAGGATATTCTATATTGATTGTTTATGTTGATTCTAGAAATTTATTTAAAAAACATTCGATAACATGGCACTGTAAGAGTAAAGTTGGTAAAAGCATTTTAAATGTGATTATACGTATGATAACTCCATAACAATGGCATCCTGTTAGAGTAAAGAAATATAATAAAATTCGGTTAGCATTCAAAATTGAAAATTTAAGAAAGAAATGACTATATTATAGGGAAAGCCCATTGCTAGACTAGAAGATAGTTATGATGTGATGAAATGTTGACTTTATTTCAAAATAATAATAATAATAATAATAAATCACTCGTACGTTAAAGTTATCCACTCTTTTTTTTTATTATTATTTTTTATTTTCCTTCTGTGTCGGATTGCACAATTTACAATTTTACGTTGGGATTAGAGTATCTCCAAAAAAAAAAATGTCAATGCTAAATTTTGCATTTGGGTATCAAATTTAGCATTTGATTACTATCATATTAATCGGTGCATTTACTCCTTGTAAGTATAATTATTTTTACGAATTTCAAAGTTAAATAATGATGATAAAAGATTAACATAGAAGATAAAACATTATGCATTGAAGCACAACATATCAAATATGCTAAAATATGTTATTTTTATATATTTTTTAAAATAATTATAACATTGACATTGATATATGTAACGGAGATGGTCTTAGTACATTTTTCTCATATTATTTTCCAAAGTAAATGCCTTTTTAAGGTTCTGTTTTCGCTTTGGACTATGTGAGAATATGACTTTTTCTTCTAATAAATATAGTTTTGTTAAATTAAGAACATGATTGTTTCTTAAAAGAGATTAATAGGTGATTAATCACTTGACGGGATAAATAAGTAATTGACTGATATTATTGTATGTTTTTTAGCAATTAATAATTAAATATCAATGATAAATTATTGATATGATTCGATATGATTTATTACAATCAATAAACATTTTAACGACTATCAAAAATTAAAAAAACAAATTGAAACAAAAATTCGATCATTTTCTTAACTAAGCGGTGAACAATATCATCTTACCCAATTTCTCCTTTTTCTTTTCAGTAGCTTAATTCCAAAAGTAAAAAAGCTTAAATTACCAAACAGTTTCTTCTCCCTTACGTTTCAACATGAACCGAAAAAAAGGATATCACAAGAGCTTGGACTTAAATAAAAGACGCCTAGCAGCCAAAAATAAAAATGCAAATTAAAATAAAGAAAAAAAAATATGTAGATAGGCGAAAGATTTTCCTTGAGCACCAAGAAATTGGTTTGCACTCTGAAACGCACGTTGCCTTTTTGTCTCCCTATCTTCTCCCTGACCAAACACACAAACGAAATAAAAAACTGAAAAAATCACAACTGATTTTCAAGACACATTTTGGTTTTTAACTATAAATAGGAAGTTGTAAGGTTATGTTGGGTCAAAGGTCAATGAGATAGAAAGCTAGGAACCAGGGAACTAAGGCCCCGTTTGGGGTTTTAACTCAAACTATAATTTTTCATCTTAATTTTTGTTTTTTTTTTCTGAAAAGTCAACAAAAATTTTCAACTCAAATTATACTTTTTCAACTCAAACTCATTCACCAAACGGACCCTAACATGACATTAGTCTAGTTGAAAAAACCTATGATTTATAAAATAGAAAAATAGTTCAATATTGATTAGAAAAATGTATTAGGTTTTTGATAATACAAAATGGATCAAATGGTGTCTTTTACTCTCTCTGACCTAATGCAAATCAAGGAGTTCATTGAGATCACAGGTACGATGGTTAAGTATCCCTATCATGGTGCGTAAATTTTTTGATGGACAAAAGTGAAGGTTTTAAGTAAAACTCTCTTGCCATGGCATCAAGTTAATTAATTTAAAACTAAATAAAATATTCTAATATCATTCCACCTCAATATGACTTCTTCCCAAGCAATTGCCCCTTTTCAATTGGTGGTGTTTTCAGGGAAAAAAAAAAGCCCCTTTTTTATTAGTTTTCAATAGGGAGGACTGGAGGGTAATACTTTATTAATAATCAACTTTTAAGTACATTAATTATTTATGTTGATTCTAAAATTAAAGATAGAACATTCCTATTATGGTTGGTGTTTAATTTTATTAGGTTAACATTGACACAATAAGAATAAAGAAATAAAGTTTGATACGAAGATAAATGTGATGTTTTGTCGTGCATATAAATTTCATGCACAATTTACATTAATGAATCGCATGTATTAGCTAATATATAATTGGTGCAATTTAGTTATTTTAGGACTTGTTTGGCCATGTGATTTAAAACAGTTTTTTGTTTTTAAACACTATATTTGTTCTCCAAAATCAAAATAAGTTGTTTGGCTATTATTTTTTAGAATAGTTTTAAGAAAGAGAGTTACAAAAAATAGAAAATTCAAAAGACAGCATTTTGTAGTTTTCAATGTTTTCTGAAAAACAACTTTTACTAGGATGCATTTTAAAATTAAGAAGAAAAAATTCCACTTCGTTTGAGGGTCTAGATAGTGAATCGGGATTGAGGTCAAGGTGGCATTCAGGATCGGGAACGAGATTTGATATTAGGGTCCATGACAGGATATGAGGGTCGAGGTCGAAACCAAGTTTTAGGACAGAGGTCGAGGTCGGGTTTTGGGACAAGATTCGAGGTCCGGTTTCGATATCGGGGTCAATGTCAGGTTTTGGGACGAAGTCGAGGTCGGGTTTCGGGATTAAGGTCGAGATCCGGTTTTACTACTAGAGTTAGGGATAGGTTTCGAGACCGAGGTTGGGTTTGGGTTTCTAGACTGGGGTCGGACTTGGGTTTCGGAACATGATTTAAGGTCTAGTTTTGAGATAGGAGTCAGGGTTGGGTTTTGGTACCGGCGCTCAGGGTTGGGTTTTTGGATTGGCGTCGGGGTTAGGTTTCGATACTGGGGTCAGAGTCGGGTTTCGTAGCTAGAGTCAGAATCAGGTTTCGATACCAGGGTCAGTGTCAGGTTCGGGTTTTGGGACAAGGATTGGGATTGAGTTTTAGGATGGGAACTGAAGTCAGGTTTTGGGACAAGAGTTGGGATCGGGTTTTCGATACCAAGGGTCAGAGTCGGATTAAGGGTCAGGTTTCAAAACGAGGATCAGGGTCGGGTTTCGGGATCAGGGTCGGGGTGGGGTTTCAATACTGGAGGTCGGGGTTGGGTTTCAAGACAAGAGTCAAGGTCAAGGTTGGGGTTGCGGTCAGGTTCATGTTTGAGTTTTGGGATGGGGGTTGGGATCAAGTTTTGGTATAGAGGTCGTGGTCGGGTTATTCGAAACCCAACCTCGACCTCAGCACCAAAACCTGACCCCTATCCCAAAACTTGATCTTGACCCACATCCTTAGTCCCAACCTCGATCTACGTCCCAAAACCTAACCTGACCCGGCTCGTAAACTTGACCTTAATCCTAATACTGAAATCCGACCTTGACCCTGAACCCGTCCCCAACCCTGGTATTGAAACCCAACCCTGACCCTAGCCCCAAAACTCGAACCCGAACTCGAACCTGACCCAATCCCAAAACTTGACCCCGAACGTATTTCGAAATCCTAAATCTGAGCCCCGTCTAGAAATCCAAACCCTACCCTCGATACCAAAATCCAACCCCAAGTTTCATCCTAAAACCCGATCCTGGCATTGAAATCCGACCTCGACCCTGTCTCGAAACCCGACCTTCTCCTATCCCAAAACCTGACCCTGACCTCGGTCTTGAAACCCAACCTTGACCCTAACCCTAACTCCGACCCTAGTCCTGAAACCCTAACCCAAACCCCACCCCGTCCAGAAACCCGACCTCAACCCCCAGTATTGAAACCCAACCTCAACCCTGACCTTGATCCGAATCCTGACCTCGGTCCTAAACCCTGAACTCAATCCGGTCCCAAAACCCAAATCCGACGCTTGTCTAGAAATCCGATCGACTCTTGGTGCCAAAACCTAACTCAGAGTTCTATCACGAAACCCGACCCTGACCCCATCTCAAAACCCAATCCCAACCCCAACCCTGAAATACTATAGAAGTTCAATTTAAATAATAATAATAATAATAATAACAATAATAAAGTTTTTAAAAATCTATATCCAAACATATATATTCTGTTTTCATTTTATAAATCTATTTTCTCAAAATAATTGTCAAATATCATAAGCTTTTGAGAACATGGGAGATTTGTTTTTGTTCTCATTTTTGGAAACACAATTCTGAAAATTAAAACTTGAAAACATGACCAAATAGACCCTAAGTTTTTTTTTTTTTTTAAAATTTCCTTTTAACACGGCCATTTAAGATAACAGATCTTGCTCATTTGTTATCTCAAAAGCGTGTTAATTGTCATTGAAAAAGAAAAACAACTTATCTAGTTGCAGGAATAGAGTATCAAAATGACATGCCAATGCCAAATTTCAGCATTTTGATGATAAAATTGCGAGAAAATTATATAAATAATCATTTTTTTTGTTCATTAAGTAACATGATACAAAATCCCTCTTCTTAAGTAACATGACATTACTTAATCTACTAAAAGGATGTGAAATCTTACTGTTCAGTGAATAGTAATTACACAGTGAATTTACGTTTCTGCCCTCCAAAACATAGGCTTTTCTTGGACCAGCATAGTGAAATGCCCATTTTGACCCTCCTAGGATGCTTTGCCCACTGTTCTCCGAACAATACTTCACTGTTCATTGTACAGTGAATTTACTGTTTATTGTACAGTACTGTACAGTGAATTTATGTTTTTTTCCCTCTAAACTAGCGGCTTTTTTTTTACTATTCATTGTACAGTGAATTTTATAGGATGTGGAATCTTACTGTTCATTGAATAGTAATTACACAGTGAATTTACGTTTCTGCCCTCCAAAACAGAGGCTTTTCTTGAACCAACATAGTGAAATGCCCAATTTGCCCCTCCTAGGATGCTTTGCCCACTGTTCTTCGAACAGTACTTCACTGTTCATTGTACAGTGAATTTACTGTTTATTGTACAGTACTGTACAGTGAATTTACGTTTTTTTCCCTCCAAACTAGTGGCTTTTTTTGAATCCACACAGTGAAATACCAATTTTGCCATTCCTTGGATCCACTGATTACCTACTCACCACATAGTAATTGCACAATAAAATTACGCGTTTGACCCTCCAGATTGTCTCTATCGGTTCTATTATGAATAGTGACTTGACTTTTTTGCCCCTTAAACACTAACTTTGGGCTTTCCACTTGCTTTCTCTGCCGTTTGCCATTCATTTTATTCTCTTTCTTTTATTCATTTTCTTCTTCTTCGTCTTCTCTCTCTCTGTTGTTTTCTTTCTCTCTTCTCAATTTTAGGCTTTTGGTCTCCAAACTCTATTTTTGCTTCTTGTTACTATGTCTGCTGCTCCCTCTTTTCATGTTGATTATGTTTTCGTTTGGTTTTTGTTTGCTTTTTTTTTTTTTTTTTTTCATTTTTTTAATTTTTTTAATTTTTTTTTGTTTTTGTTGATTTTTCTTCATCTTCCAATTTCTGGATCAACTGTTGATGGGTTTTTTTTTTGGCCGGGTATGGTTGTTTTTTTTTTTTTTTGAAATCCTAGGTTTTGATTTTTGGTTTTTTTTTTTTTTTTTTTTGCTTATTTCCGATTTAGGTTATGTATTATTTTTTGCTTTTTTATTGTCCATACATTTTTGTTTAAAAACTCTAGCATTTTATTTTTATTGTGTTGTTGGAATTTTTTTCCTCCTCTTTGCTGTTCTTTTTTTTTTTTCCGCCTAATTTTTTTGGGTTTTTCCTCCTTTTTTTTCTCACCCGGTGTATGTATATAGTTAAAAAAAAAAGGACTTTTTTTTTTCTTTATTTCAGTTTTTTTACTTTTTTTTTTTTTACGTTTTCTATTTTCTGCTCCCGATATCTTTGTTCTTTCATTGTTTGGATTTATGTTTTTGGGTTTATTTTGGTTATTTCTAACTTGGGTTGTGTATTGTATTTTCGTTTTTTATTTTTCATGCATTTTTTGTTTTAAAATTCTAGCATTTTATTTTTATTGTGTTGTTGGAATTTTTTTCTTCCTCTTTGCTGTTGTTATTTTTCCCCTGATTTTTTTTTTCGGATTTCCTCCCGTTTTTTTCGCCTGGTGTATGTAAATAGTGTAAAAAAAAAAAAAGGGCTTTTTTATTTTATTTTCTTTGTTTCAGTTTTTTTATTAATTTTTTTGATTTGTATTTTGTGCTGCCGGTTTCTTTGTTCTTGCATTGTTTGGATTTATATTTTTGAAACCCTAGCTTTTGGTTTTTTTTTTTTTTTTCTTATTTCTGTCATTCATCCCTTTTGTTCATTATTTCTGTGAACTGTTCATTTTTGTCTTCTGCTCATCTGTATGTTTTTTTTTTTTTCCTAACTTTTAATTTTCGATTTTGTTTGTTTATTGCAGTGGCAATGGTATTAATGTGGCCGATTCAGAATATGATGCAACATATTGAGGACTTTCTCTGTGTGATATTTGTATTTGTTTTTTTTTTTTTTGTTTTTTCCCTCCGACTAATAGTGTCTTGATTTTGTGTCTGAAATTTTTTTTTTTGTCTTTTTAATTTTGTCTGATATTTGATGTTAGTATTTTTATGATTTAGTTGGATTTAGATGGATTGTTAGATTTTCCCATTACTTAATTTTCTAGATTGTTCATACTGTGGTTTGATATTTTATTTTGTTTTTGCTGATCTGTCCTAGGCATTTAATGTTTCTAAATTGTTATGCTTTGGCTGTAACTTTGTTATTTGTTATAGTTCTATTATTTGCAGTATGATGATTAGCTTGACTAAGATTTTTAATTTATCTAAATTTGTCATTAATATTTCTAACTTTGTTTATTTCTGTAATCTGTTGTGAATTAATGTATTTTATCTTTGTATGTGTAGAAAATTTATTGTTTCTCTCTTTTGCCAACTTTTTTTGAGAAATTTTTTGCAAAATTTTTTTTCAGTAGATTTCCTCTTATAAATACTTTTTTTTCTTATTTATTATCTTATTCTTATATGTCACCATTACTGCCTCTGTAAATCCTTCTTAACTGCTCTCCTTTGAACCTTCCTTAATTATTATCTAAAATCTTCTATTCCACTCTTTGTTATCTGCTAAAAACTAATCATTATGACATCTTCGTTTCTGTGCAAATCTACTCTTTTTATTCAGATACTATTCTTATTTATGCTTCTTAATTAGAATTTATTGTTCCTTGATTATATTATAATTATTTGCTTTATAATTATTGTTATTACTATTATAATGATGCTATAGAGGAATTACTTTGGTTATTGTGTTTGGTTTTTTTTTTTCCCTCCATTTCTGTTTTTTCACCCTTGACTAAAACGTTAACTTTTTTTTTTTGGATATTTTTTTGAATATTATTGTTATTATAGGTGATTATATTATATGATTTGATAATTTTGCTTTTTTTTTATTTTTGTTTTTTTCTCTCTACGTGCAACACATAGGTATCAGACTCGTAACTTCTATTTTTTTGAAGTATTTTTATTTATATTGTCTTTTTTACCCTTACTTATTTTCTTATTTGTCTATCTAATTGATTTAAGTTTTTTTTTTTTTTTTAATTCCTTTCACGCTCTCTCTCTCCATCTCCCACACGTCATTCTCTCTCATCACTCCATGTCGTTCTGTCTCTCTCTCTCTCTCTCTCTCTTCTTCTTCACGACACGGGAAAATCAGCGGAGGTAGAAGTTCTCCGGCCACTCTCTCTCTCTCATGCTTCTGTCCTCTCATTTCCGTTGGAGCTCACGGAAACGGTGGCCGGAGCACTCGCATGTCGCAAAGGCGGCGAAGAATGGCGAATCTTTCCGCGGCGAAGCCATGTCTTTCAACGGAAAAGCTGGATCAAGATGGATCCCTGGATCAGACGCCGATCTCCTTCGCGCAAGAAAATCGTCGGCATTCTGGCACAGATCTCTCTCTCTCTCTCTCTCTCTATCTCCAAATGTCTCACTTTTCTCTGAGCAAGATGGAAGAGGGGACTCTGGTCTGAAAGATGGAAGCGACGAGGCGAAGGTGGATTTTGTCGAAAGGAATTTACGATGGCGTTCACGGCGACGGTCTTATCGTGGACGATTCTGGAGTATATAAGGAGATA
This sequence comes from Ficus microcarpa, assembly GCA_025413485.1. NCBI lineage: Eukaryota > Viridiplantae > Streptophyta > Magnoliopsida > Rosales > Moraceae > Ficus > Ficus microcarpa. Next base: position 45,283,457 of record CM046377.1, on the reverse strand, counting down.
AGATGGATGCCGTGGAACAGTGAGCTTCTTATCAGTGCTCGATCAAGTGGATGATCACTGACTTCCTTATCAGCGCCCGACAATGTCCTCATTTTCCAGGTTTAGATTCTCTCCATTGCTTTGTTGATGCAAGTAAAATTTCAGTTACGGAAGCTCTTGAAATGCAGGAAATGATTTGGGACACATTACTATTTATTTCCAACGTGTTTGGTTATTCGGGATTCAGAGGTAGATAGCTTTTTTAAGAAGTTTTTTTTTTTTTAAACAAATATTTCAAGTTTTTAAAAATTAATTAAAATATTTTTTTAAATGGTTAATCAATTTTTTTAATTAATCAATAATTAACCACATAATATTGTTAATTTTTTAAATCAGTGATTGGTAATGATCAATCAGCGGTTGACTATAATATAAATCACTAAACATGTGTTTGGTGCAGAGGTTGCAACTGAATTTTTTAAGTTTGAATTGAGTTAAATTGAATGTGCGTTTAGTAAGGTGTTTAAATTGTCGAAATTAAAAAGTGTAAAAACTTGAAATGTGTTTGGAAAAAAAGTATTACTATGACATTGTTTCGTTCGTATCGAAATTCTATGTATTTTTTTATTTTAAATTCATCCAATTTGGACTTATCTGTGTAAAGTTATAGACTTTTAAAATCTGAGTTATAAATTTTGTAGATAACAAAACTGAGATTGACTTTTTAGAAAAATACAAAAATAAATTAAATTTTTTGAGTTTGGATTGAATTGAACCTTGACGCCAAACAAGGGCTAATTTTCAAGTCGATCACTAATTGACCATGATCAATAACTGAAGGACTAAATTTGTAAAAAGAAAAATGACAAACGATTATTGTGTAAACAAAAAAATTTCGGCTATTTATTAGATTTGGTGACCAAAATTAGTTACCCAATCTAATTTTCCTTATCTATTGTGATGATCTAATCTCACTTTCGCCGGGCCATCCATGTTAAAAACTAAAAAAATTCTAGTAGAGTATGCAGTATACTCTATAAGAGTATACTAGCGATTGCTATCGATGATTGAAGTTGGAGACCAACACAACGTATATGATATTATAATAGATTTTCTAAATAATATGGACAAATTGGGTAAAACATGAAGGTTAACTTTTAACTTTATAAAGCATATTAGGTTATTCTTTAACCAGAATTATTTTGTGTTATATTAGTTAAGTATCAAAAGCTTCTATCATATTAATAAAAAGGTCTTCAAGTTTATGTTATTTAGGTGCTGTCCCCTAAAACTGCTCTCCAATAGAGTATATTATTTTGTGTCAAATTTTAGCTCAAGCTAACTTGATGGCAAATTTATCACCAAGCTAGTATAATAAATATCAAATTTGATATTTGATTACCACTGAGAAGTACATTTGTCATTTTTTAAAAAGCACACAGTCATTTCAAAAAAAAAAAAAGGGAAAAGAAAAAATCAAAAAGAAAAATGTATCAAATATGCTAAAATATGCAATTTTCATACTTTAATATAACAAATGTAGATGCGTTTTATTATGTCTTTTCTCTTGCAAAGTAGACGCATTTTTAAGGTACGTTTGGTAAAGGGATGGAGATGAGGAAGGATGGAAAGAGTTAGAGGGATGGAGAGGATTATAGAAATCATTAATGTTTTTTGGTAAAAAAAAGGGGGAGTTGAAAAGATGGATTAATGGTTATTTTAGAATTACTTTTTTATTATTAGCTAATTATTTTTTTTAAAGAGTAAAATAGATATTTTAAGCTTAAAGGAATGGATTTGATGGATCCTTCCTTCCATCCTTTCATAAGTGGAAGGACCCACTTTTGTAGCACGATAGAAAAAAGAATTGGGTTCGGATTAATCCGATGGACACGAAATCAACCTGTAATAACCTATTCAAAATTTTTGTATAATTCAAATTGAATTTGTGGTAGTCTTTGGAATGAACTAATTATGAGTTTATATAGTTTTGTGTTTTGAATTGACCTTTTTGTGATGAACTAAGTATGAATTATATGATTCAGTGTTTTAGATTAATCTTATGTTATGGATCTTAATTGTATACTAAAATCTCTCTCTTTTTTTTTTTCCTTACTTCTGACGGATTGTTAGGTCAGCGGATTGGTGGGTCAATAAGTCGTGTTGTGTTAATCACCCCAAAAATACCATGTTGGTGAGTTGCGTGGGTCGGGTTGGGTCAACCCGCCAACCCAGAGGTTGGGTTAACCCGCCAACCCGGGGGTTGGGTTAGGGTTGGTCGGGTCCGGGTTAGAGTTTTAAAAATTTTTGTTGACTTCAACCCAATACAAACCCGACCTGTTAACACAAACAGCCATAACTTGGGACATTTTAGCCACCAAAAAAAAAAAAAGATTAGAGATCAAAGTGTAATTTCGTACAAAGATTAGATATCAAACGAGCAATTAACTCTAATATTAAACTTTCTTCAAACTATTAATCCTCTAACCAGAGTAACGCATAGCTTTAAGGAAAAAGCTCCCTTTCCAGTAACAGCCGAGATCGGAAATTGTTGATAAAAATCTCAGCCCTCAGATCAACATCATCATCATCGGCGGTATGATAATCATACCTGGAATTAGTAGAAGAACAGCTTCTAGTCCACTGCAGCCTTGTGTGGGATCTAGAAGTAGTGTCAACATCACCTTCAAAGCAGCGGCACATTAAGCCCCGTCGACCGCGGCCTCCGACGCCATTGAAGCTCCGACTTCGCTGTTCAGCTCCTGCGAGAGTTCTCATACCCTTTGGGAAATTTCATTTGCGGAGCTTGAAGCTGAGCCAGACAAGCTTTACCTTCTTCAATAGTAGTGCCACCTTCATTTAGTGAATTGGGTTGTGTTATGTTGATGAAAAATCTCAGGGATTTTCTAGGGACAAGAACCTGCAGAGGAACTGATGAGCAAGATAGTAGTTATATGAAAAAGAAAGGCATGCTATATATATATAAATATATAGAGAGAGAGATAGAGACTCGAATGGTGGTTTAAAATACTTGGAAGTTCCTTCGCTTCCTGTTCTTTTTACTGAACCGCACCCAACGCTGGGACGCCAACGTGTACGCAGCTCAGAATCCTGCGCCAAAAACAATAATAATTAAAATAAAGGAGGAAATAGAGAAATAGCATTTTTTTAAAGAGTGAAAATAAAATAATAGCATATATTTTAGAAATTATTGCAAGGGCCAAGGGCAAGTCACGCCAAGTTCTTCTCTCTTCGGGGCAACATTTCTAAATGATATTTTACCATCTAAATTTTAAATTCTCAACTCTATATTAAACCCTTTTTCTTTCATTTTCAAAAAATTCAACGACAAGAAGAACAAGACAAGATTCATTTTGTATATTTTTTTCTGAACACATTTCAAATTTTTACACTACTTTTTATATCACAGAACTTTTTCAAAAGTTTTTTCCACAAATACATATTTTTAACCCAACTTCCAAAACACAATCTCCACATGTCCTCGAAATAATTATAATAATTATTATTATTATTTTGGCTGAAACAAAGGTGTTGTGTTTGGTTAATGAGTAGGGTCAACTCTCCCCCCCCCCCACAAAAAAAATCAACTCGAATTTTTTCAAATCAACATCTTTTTTTTTTTTTTTCCTTCTTTTCTTTTATTTTCAGAAAAGTACTTTAAAACTTATAACTTTCTTATTTCACGTTAAAATGAGATAATTTTTATGCCTAAATATTTAAATTGACAAAAAAAAAAAAACATAAGATCTATATTGTTATATATTATTTATACCATTTAAATATCCTCATTTTCAATTTATATTTTAATCAATACACATTTCTAAATATTTACTCATTTTTAATAATAATAAAAAAACTTCAAAACTCCAACAACAATGGATTTTCTAAATATATAGACCCGAAGACACGACATATGTTAAAATTTGAAGGGAGGGTTTTTGGCTTTTTGTATTTTTTTTAATGATTGGAGTTTTGAGCAGTAGCTGTAAAATTATTTATTTCTTTTAAGTTAGTGTCAAATTGTTTTAGGGATCTGTATGTGTTTTTGCCCTCTAACTTTTTAAAGTGTTATACGGTAATAATTGTTTGTTTTTATTATTAAAAGAAAGAACTGTTTTAACTTCATGTGCAGTGATCAATCCTTATAAAAAAAAATAATAAATCGTATAATTTTACATATTTGGAAAATGAATATATATGATGACTCATAAATAAAGAGATTATTTCCTAATGATATGCGGCTTTTTGGAGTTGAACCCAAGGAGGAAAACTGTATGAGTGCATGAAGATCCAAAACGGATATTATCATATTAAAAGAAGACATAAATCGTTACAAATAGTATCAGAGCCTATACCCCAACGAAAGTGTAGACAATGAGGGCGTTGACCCTTAAAAGGATGGGTGAATTTGACAGTCATTCAATTCTTATAAGGAAAATGAAAAACTGTACAGTCCCATATCACTTGAGAATTGATATATATATATATATAATAGTATATAAGTAAAGACATCACCTCCAAATGATATGAAACATTTTAAGGTAAAGTTGAAGAGTAAAACCATGCAGGCACAAGACCCAGAGACAATATCACACCAACTTTAATAAGGGATAGCTCCTATCAAAATTTCCCAACTTTTAATTGTAGTAAATTGTCTCTAAAATTTAATAAAACAGATTAGAATATCCCTAAATTGATGAATGTTATTAAGATTTCAAAGAAAGTGCCCTTAAACACATAACATCACATGCTTCGATTGTCATTGGAGATTTTTTTTTTTTTTTTGTCCTTCTTATTCAAACCATCTCATATAATGTTGCATTAAGATTTTCCCGTTTAAATTTTAACCACCATCAATTTAACATATGTTTGGTTTATCAATTAGAGAAGAAAAAATTTAACTTAGTTTTATATTCTCTTTTAAAAAGTTAATTTAGTTTCACTATTTATAGTTTTCAATTATAATTTTAAAACTCAAACTTTAAAAGTTCATAACTTTACATATATAAAACCAAATGAGATTAGTTTTTTTTTTTTAATTAAATAGAAATACGAGACGAACGAAGTTAGATCTATATTGATATATATATATTTTTCGGAAATCATTTCAAGTTTTTACACTTTTTAACTTCAATCAATCAAATGTATAATCAAATCTATAACTCAACTCCAACTCAAAATTTTTAACTGAAGCACTGGCCCTACATGCATGCTTAGTATACTCTGCATAACCTTTTTATCAAATTCAATGAGAACTTGTTAAAAATAGAAGTTTAAGGGTAACTTACTAACACTAGTGGAGCCAGGTAAGGACAAGAGAGGCATGCCCCCCTTGGATTTTGTTTTTTTAAAGTATATTATGTTTTCAAAATTTTTTGTATAAACTCTTTTATTAATGAACTTTTAAGTCCCCGCTTAATATCTTTTTTTCTGTGTCTGTTTCTTCTTCTTCTTTTTTCCTTAAATCTCATAGTTTTAAATTGGCCTAACTAAAATATTTTGTCTCTAATTAGCTTCTATTTAGACAATTTTTCCAAACATATCCTTACTTAATTTTAAAAAAAAAAATTTCCACATAGTCCGTTAAACTATTTTTTTTTATTGTTAATACTTTTTTCTTATTTTCTGTTATTAAGGTAATATTCTTTTTTTTTTTTTTTTTTCTGAATGTGCCGTTACTTTCAACTCATATTTTCTCATTTATACCTTTAGTTTATTTTGTTCCATTAAAATCTCTCTTTTTTTAAATAAAATTTTATAAGGTTTCTACTTTTTTTTTTTTTTTTTAAATTGAACCCTCGAGAGAATAATAGATGAAGAAAAAAAAAATTAACAAGAAAAATAAATTAAAACTCCGAAAAAAAAAATTTTACATTCATGTATGAAAAAATTCAACAAACTGTATTACATAGGCTAAGAATGGTGAAATATCCGAAAGATAGATGTGTTAAGTACTTGTAAAATATACAAATGTGTTTATTAAGGAGCTACATTATATCTGATATTGGCCCACATTACTTGCTTAATAAGTTTTGGTCGTAACATGGCGAAATTAGAAAGTTGGACCGTTATGTTTCGTCAACTACCAAGGTAATGTTTGGCCAAAGGTCAATGATGACAAATATGATGTTATAAGGTTATGTTGTAAATTTTTTTTTTTTTTCTAAGAGGGAAAATTGTTTCTCCACAGTTAGTTATCTGACTATCTCAACCAGGTTATCGGTAAAGTAAACATAATTTAGGGACCGTTTAGAATAATCATTAGAGTGAATTTTTTCTTTTTTTTTTTTTTTTTCAAAAGTTGTTTGTTTCACCATTTTATTTCAAATCTGTATTTTTGTTTTCTCTCTTTTATTTTTAAAAAAATTTAAGTTTTAAAATTTCATAACTTTCTAATTTCAAGTTGAAATAAGAGAATTATTATGTCAAAATGCTCACAACGACAAGAGCTCAAAGTTTCAAAAATCCATTGTTGTTTTTAGGATTTGATCTATTATTCATTCAATGGCTATTTTTTTTCCCAAACATGTTTACAAAAACATCTTTTTTATTTACACTTTCTCTTTGTGGTATTCCACCTCCCAAAGATGAAATTCTTAATGACAGTTCTAAGCTTTTTTTTATATTTCAATTCACACTTCAACCAAACATATTTTTTTAAATATCCGCTCATTTCTAATAAAAAAACAATTTCAAAACTCCAATTTCCATTGGTATTTCAAATGCGCTTATTTATTAATTTATTAAAAAAATTATATTGTTGGAAATGCCATCCACGTCAAGTTAATTAACAAAATATATATATATATATATATATATTTATGTTGACTCTAGAAATATAATAGAAAACATTCGGATTGCTTTTGGAGTCATTTTATTAGGTTAACATTCATAAAAACATGATACAAAGACAAACGTATTGTGTTGATGTGCAAAAATACTTTTCCCTACAATTTACGTCACTAATATAACTCACGTGCATTAAAATTTAGTTATCTATTTTATTTTTTATTTTAACACTACCATTTAAGCTACTGGGTCCCCCTCATTTGTTCTCAAAAGCATGGTAATTCGGGGAAAAAAAATCATGTAGTTTCATAGACAATTTAACTGTAATTTTACACTTGAATTTATTATAAAATACAAAGTTTAAATTCCACACTTCAAATTCAAAAAAAGCAAAAGAATTGACAGATTCTGATTTCACTTTCTAGTTACTAAGTTCCAGAAGTTTTTTTTTTTTTTTTATTTTTTAAGTATAATATACTAAACATTTCTTGTCTACATGAACCTAAAGAAAGAATCACCAAAAAAGAGAAAGGTATAGACAGGCATATGATTTTCCTTGAGAAATAAAAACACACAGGAAATAAAAACTTGAAAAATCACAAAACTGTAAACCTATTGTGCCTTTTCAAGACACTTTTTAAGTTCATGAACAATAGATTTGAGTTTAAAACTAAAAATTAAAAAAAATAAAAAACTGAAAAAGGGTGTGACAATGCTACATTAGTCCTTATGTACTACCCTAGAGATAAATACATTAATCCTTTTGATTACAAATAATTCCCCCGAAAAATGAATTATTTTGTCTACCTCTTTTGTCTTGTCTCTCAACCGGCTAATCGAAAACAACTTTTATGTTCCAACATTGTAAAAATCTTGGGGGCATTTGTTTCAACCATTTTATCAAATGTGAGATATTTTATCTAAATGGTTCTTTAAAATATGTGTTTGATTTTTTCCCCATCTCAAATACTCTATTTAGATTACTCATTTTGAAACTAGATCCAAATGAAAATAAACACCATCTCAAATATATATCCTCATTTGAAATAATATTATACAGTGTCTATTGATATTCTATTTGAAATAATGTTATCATATTGAGATATAAATGGCTTTTCTCGGCCGAACACTGATTCCAAATGTTTTCTGTTTCAAATGATAATTTGCAACAATTATTTGAACATAAATCCAAATGTTTTCTTCTAGATGTTACTTTCTAAATAGTTATATCCAAACATCTATTCAAATAACAATCCAAATGTTCTCATCCTAAACTATTTCCATCCAAATGTGAAAATCTAGATGGCTCTCCCAAATACATATCCTTGATCTGTAAAGACAGAAATGTGGATATTGATTACATTCCTTGTAAAATATATATATATATATATATACCGTCCTCGCCGTCAACATCTTTGTTATTTCTGATTTTGTTGACTTAGAATCATTTCTCTTCTAACAACCACCAAAAAGAAATAAAAATAATAATAAAAATAACTAACATGGTAATCCGTAATCCTAATGAAAATAGGATTCAGAAATTATAAATTACAGCTCGTCGCTCCGGATTTTCATCAGGCCTTGGTGCTTTCTCGTCAGTTACTTTACTGTCTGCTCCTCCTTCCTCAAGCTTCTTCTGTAGTTTATCTGATGAACCGTACATTTGTCTCCTCACTTCACTGCGAGCCACCCTCTCAGCCAGCTTCAATTCTTTGAATTCCTCTGCAAACTTGGCTTCATCCTCGGGTGAGAAGAAGAGTACCTCTGTTTTCCCAAGATCTTCATACAGCTTCTCGATTTTGGCTTTCCAGAAGAGACCCATCTCTGTATCCATCTTTTGGTAAGGTGTTTTCAGAAGGTACTCATCAATCCCACCAGCCTTGTCTATGCAACGGAGGGCGTGGGTGGTAACTTTGACACGAATATGGCGGTCTAAGATGTAACTGAAGAGACGCTTTTCCTGGACATTTGGCTTCCATGACCTCCTTGTCCTGTCATCATTGTGAAAAAAGGAAACGTTTGCCAACAGAATACGTATAAATAAAGCGCCCATTGGAAAGAATTTGACAAAGCCATTACAGATAAAGATACGAAACTTTGTCCAAGATTATTTTTTCTATACTAAGCGTCCATCAGAAAGAATTTGACAAAGCCATCACAGATAAAGATGCAAAACTCTGTCCAAGATTATATTTTCTGTATCAGAAGCAACCCGAGAAAAGGGAAAACTAGAGAGTAATGGAAGTAAATGCATCAACTGTATTGAAATCTGCCAAAACTGAATCTATCATCACCAAGCCAGCGCCAGCTCCATTCTAAGTTAATGGGGGCTTTGGAGAACAAATTTTGCAGCAACACCCGTCATATAAATCAGTTGAATATCCAAGTAAATTCCTAGATTTCAGTCAATTACCAGAATGCTTTTCATATCCCAAACACTTATTTTGACACGGCTTATAATAGAATGAAATGTTGATCTCCACGTTTTGACAACACATAAATAAAGACCGAAGTAGAGAACTTCGAAATTCATGTGGTAAAACAAGCACACCGTACCGATTGAAGTGCTAAGAATATCGAAATCTGAATCATATGTAACACACCGTAGATGCAACCAATTTCAAAGAACAAGATCCACTCTCCAGATGCCAAAATTGGATACTCATGGCATTGTTATGCACCTATACCATGCCACTCATATGGCCCAGAACGTGGCTGCTCCTATTTAGCTCAGATGGCCATTATAAGCCAACACCATTGAACTCAAAAGGACTAATTATTGTTGCGACTTAAAAACCGTAATACTACTATTTGACATCAATAAATACGAGAAGAAGAACAAACAAACAGAAACACACAAGATGTACAGTGGTTCACCTTCTTTGTAAGAGCTAGGTTTTAAGCCACTACAAAAAATCACTATAATCGTAGAAACAAGTACGTAATACAATTCAGTCAAAATGCCTCTTTTAGTCTCCTTGTATCTCTCTAAAGAAAACAACTGCCTAAAAGTCCCTAATATATCACAAGAATTAGGACAGACCAATGCACTTATAGAATACCTAAAGGTCGATCAACGTGTTAATCTTTGTCAAGGCAATAATTAGGCTCCATATGACTTGACTATTTTACTAAGAAAGTGCAGGGTACTCCAATGCAGCAACTTCTTTTTTCTTTCTCAACTTAACGAACATTCTGATCTCGGTAGACATCAAGTAGCCTATCAAAACTAAACTATCAAAAGCTCAAATAGTAGATAAGTTCCCGGCTCTGAAATTTTACTCTATCCCCGGCAGAAAAAATAAAAATAAAAAATAAATAAATTGAAATGAATCACTGACATACGAATGCAAAAATTGAAGAGTTCTATCATAGGATACGCCAGTAGAACACAGTAATGAATCGCTACATCACATCAGAATCATGTATATCATGAAAAGGATCAAAATTTTATAGTTTTTTATCAAGATCTGAAGGTTCAGAAATACACCTATCTAGAGGACATTTTTCATATCCAATCAAAGAATTGTTCACAAAAATTCAAAAAAAATAATTAAAAAAAATTCTTTTTCATTCAATCTTAATCAGGGTTAAGAATCACTGTCTTGGGACAACTAATTCTAACTACATTGCATTCCAAATTCATTCAACGCAATGAAATCGAAAACAGAACTAATCATAACTCAGTTCAAGCACTGAAACTATGAATTACTAGAAAAATCAGAAATTAAAGCTCAATTTAACAAATCCTAATTCTACCAAATAAAAAAAAAATAAATAATCAAAACTTTCACAAACAAAAACAGAAATGGAGAGAGAGAGAAGAGAAACAGACTTGTTGCCGCCATCTTCGCTGACGCGATTGCCGAAGCGGATGTGTTTGCCGGCGAAGATGCCTCGCTTGGCCCGATTCATGACGATATTTGAATCTGGAACGAATTTCTTCAGAGATTCCTTCGTTCCTTTCGTCAGGTTCTTCTCTCCCACTTTCTTCACTATGTTCTTCATCATTTCCCTCCCTCTGAACGCCATTTTCTCTCTCCCTCCCTCTCTCTCTCTTCTTCTCTCTCTCTAGGTTTAGGGTTCTGCTTCGGAAACGGAAAGAAATCGGAATTGTTGATGCCGGTTTGCCTGGTTTTTGTGCTGGTTTTGTCACTGCCGGCGGGCTTAGCTTAGGGCGTAGCTCTCTTTTTCTTCAGTGGAAAAGAAAATACAAAATAAATTTAGAAAATTAAGGTAGGTGAAGTTTACCTTACAAACTATCTTAAACTAAAATTTTTCATCTCAATTTTTATCTTTTTTTTAAAAATTAATAAAAATTATAACTAATTTTGAAAATGTCAACCAACTCAAATTTAAAATTTTAACTCAAACAGTTTTATCAAACGGACCCGAAGTTTTTTAATCACATAATTTGATATATTATCTATTTTTTATTTAAAAAAATGATTGTTCGGTCATTTTTTAAAATTAATCAATTAGTGATTGATCATGAAATTTGATAATTGATTAACAGTCAATCAATAATCGACTATAAAATTTAGTAATTTACGTTATCGTTAATTAGTAATTGATTATACGTCAATCATTGATTGATTACTATGTAATCAATTACTTAGTGATCATTTAAAATAATTGATTAATCATTTTAGAAAAAAATGAAAGTTTAACTAATTTTTAAAAATTTCAGTCATTCATTAAAAATTTTTTACAAAATACTATTTAGCTATAAATCTTAATAAATTTTTTAAAAAGAAAAATGTAATTGTAATTTGCTTTTTTTTTTTTTGGCTAAAGTATTTGTAATTTGCTTGAATATTAACATATTTTTTTCTAAAAAATTTATAATAACTTGTTTTTAAGAACTAGAAATGAAGGAGTAGAACTTTGCATGTTTTAATTAAGTCAAGTCTGATATTCCAACTAGACCATGTAATAATTAAAAAAATTATTAGCAATCTACATTTTTAAAGATATTTTTTTTAGTAAAAATACTTTTAAGAATTTGTATGGTAGTAAAGTATGATATTCCAACTAGACCATGCTTGTATTTCTTTTTAAGAATTTGTATGGTAGTAATTATCCTTTTTGTTGTTGAAAAGTAATACAGTATATTAGAAAAAACATATTACAGTTTTAGTTGTTAAATTAACTTTTTAATGGATTTATAAATGATAATTAATTTTATGTCACACGACATTAACAATCATAAGTGGAAACTAACAATCATAAGTAGACCGTTTGAAAAGTTAAGAGGGTGTTTGGCTCCCCATTTTAAATCACTTATCTCAAAATTTTTTTTATCATTTTCTCAAAAAGGTTTTTGTCTTTTCTGAAAATTCAAAAAAATTTACTATTGGAACTTAAAAATCTCAACTCAAACTACTCCACCAAACACCCCCTAAATTAGAAATGAATTGATAGTAAAAGACAACAATACATATATTAGATTTTTTTTTTTTTTTTCAATAGGACATGTTTCATTTTTACACCCTCAAAATTTATTTATTTATTTTTAACTTTGCCTCTTTGAATTTTGAAAATTGGTGTTTAGAGTCCTCAAATTTTAAACCCTTTACGCCAATTTGAGGGCTTTAATTTCCTATCAGTTTAAAGTTTGAGGGGTATAAGCATCAATATTCAATGTTAGGGGATGAAAATTGTAAGAGCACAAAAGTTGGGGGGTAAACGGAAAGGGAAGCCTTAGCCCTCATCGCCCGCAAATCCCAAAGCGAGGCTTTGGTCATGTGAACAATCACAGCCGTTGGATTAGGCTAAGACTCTACTTTATAAATCATGCAAGCCAAGCCACTTCCATTCCATCCCCTAGGTCTGGTCTCGACGGCGTGTCTCACTCTTTCCCTTATTCAGCTTCCTCGTTTCTCTTCTTCTTGAGCTTCTTTCTCTGTTATTTGTTGATAATTTTTTAGTCTTTCTCGATGAGAAATTAATTTGTTGAAATCAAATGATGAATATGGATTGAAAATTTCTCACGACGGTCGTCTGAGATATTCTCGTTGATGTTAAATGATCCACAACTTCTGATGATTCACCTCTTTTCTTTCTCGTTTTCGTTTTCTTTATCAATATTTTATTTATTTCTCTTCAGATGTTGTTGATTTGTTTTATTTTGTTCATATTATTTTTCAAGCGTTCCATGAATGGGCACTGTGAGGACATCGTATTTTACGAGGTCGAAAGATCTGTGAAATTTTTTTCCGTAAATCACATTAAAGTCCTTTTCATTCTGAGTGCCTTTTGTTTTTGTTTTTTTTTTCCCCTTAATTCCTGAAACAGATCAATTTCTACTTTTCTTGGTATTTTATAACATTTTTGAATTTCCTCCGCGATCCTTTTTTTTTTTTTTTGGGTTAAATGATATTTGTGTAGCACAAAAATAATGAAAGAAACAAGAAAAATGTTCACTAATGGTGCTTGAATCATATGTTGCTGAATTAATGGGTCAGTATTATCGTTGTTGTTTTGGAATGAAACAAGTCTTAAATCATAGAATATGTTTGTGTCCACAGGAAATGAATCCACTCTAATGATTTAGACAGCTTGAATCATAGCCCTTTTATTATGAACAAAAAACATAGTAAAAATAAAATCCTAAATTTTCACGTTTAGGGGATCATCCTAGAGTAGTTGTTTTTGAATCGATTATAATCACATTAAAAAAAAAAATATATATATATATATATATGTAAAATTGCTATGTTATGAAGGCTCGAGGGTAAATTTGTGACTTACTCGACAATATTTGCATAACATGATAGATGGCACAAAATATAAAAAATGGTTCATCTATGTGGTGTTAGCAATCACATTACAGTATAGTTCTACAAATGAAAGGTTTTTCTACGGGCACGTTGGAATCAGTAGTTATGAGGTCGGACAATTGAGAAGCAGCAAAAACTCCAACTGCCCTTAGACTTGAGCTGTAATTTTCGTCGTACACGTCATTGGGTTTCACGACAACCACCATTTTATGTCTCTTCTCCATCAGGAGATCAACCACATGCCCTATTGATGTCGTTGTTGTTACATATGGAGGTGGGCTTCTCAACATTGTCCACAATGGTGCATCCAACTGCAAAAAACATTGCACAAAATCAGTTCTATTCCAGAAAAAAAGATTATCACTAAAACTTGCATACGCGACCAAATGTGTGATCTCTCGCATCTACTAATAGAATATGGATGAAAATGTGGGTTCCATCTGTGTTACAACTAGGTTCTTTTTATTTTGTCCTTTCTTGAAACTTAGAGGTGTTGTATTTGAATGCTAGACCTCAATATTGGATGTGGGCATAGTCATAAATTTATCTTAGGCTATGCCTGCAACCCACAAGTTTTGTTAAGTGAGGAAGGTTATGATGTGCAAAAATTGTAATAACCGTACTTTGTGTATCCTCTATTTTTTTTTTTCAGCTGAATGAAAAGAGGTTATAGGAGCAGAGGTTGGAGTCCTCAAATTAACCCTGGAGTCTCAGCGGTTCTGTGTGGTATATGTTACATTTCGAACCATACACCCTGACCAACACACAAGAAATGACTCGCCCAAGTTGTATCCAACCCACATTTTAGCACGTTGGCATACTCTGTATATCTTTTTTGACCTGCCAAAATGCTCTGAGAACGAGGTATATACCAGCTAGACAGAAAACTATACACGGGAACTTGTCCTAAAACTATGGTGTCTAGTGCGCAGATTCAAGTGGGTTATAACAAAAATTAGCATTGTAATGAAATGAAAATACCAACCTCTCTGCAATCTTCACGGTGCAAGAGTCCAATGCAGCTACCCCAGTCATCCTTGACAGGCACAACTGGATCACTAAAGAAACGCATAACAACCTTCTTCAACTCTAGGGCCTCGTGAAGTGGCTTCGTCGCTTCAAATGGTATCATGAATCTTTCAATCGGGTCGCTCATAGACACCTAAAAAGTGAAACAAAAACCCTTGGCATTAAGAAAAAGGTTGAAAAAAAAGTGCAAAAACTATGCGAGTGATTCAGAATACTGCAACGTTGGTCTCCATACAGCATTCACTTTGATCAATCAATAAGAGAACTGTTTGCCTGGTTTTGATGGATTTGTCATGTGGTTATTATAAGTATGGCGTACCCTTTGTAAATGGCTACATTTCTAAGAAATAGGTGCGGCATTCCCATCAAAGAAATACGGATCTTTTATAATTTAGTTGCCGAATCCTAGAACCACTCAATCTTCTAAATTGGAGGTACATGTTATAGGTGTAGTAGCAAGCACCTAAAACGCCTGATACTTGTACTACATAGTCACTTAAGGTTGTAAATTTCAAACTATTTACTGAAACGAAATGCAAATACAGCAAATCAGCAACGGAAAAACGGAAAGAACAGAAAAACAATTCACTACAAAAACCTGAGGAAGTAGATATGGACTCAACGTTGATTTGGTAAATCCCAACAGAGCTTCTATGCGAATAACAACCTGCATTACCAAAAGAAGTTGGATGAATAATGATTTTCAACAATTTGAAAGAGCAAGGTAAGCATGTTGTAAATGCAGTGATTTCTGTATATAGGGCAAATTCTGATCAGTTAGTGGGAAAAATGAGGACTCATATCAAAGTATCATGAGCAACTCAAACAAAGAACCAGCAGAATGCTCGGTTTGAGAGTTCTTTCCTGAGACTTGAGATTGCAAATTGTTAAAGATAGTTCTCAATTTCTTTCTCTGTCATCAAGGTGAAAAGATGGTACGTACCAAGCCGCCTCTACTTGTCCAGGATATTCCCCTCCATTTTGTTTTAATTTGTGAAAGGAAATCTATAGCCAGACCTACCTGGAAGAATAGGACAAAAGAGAACATCAATGTCATAAAGGCCGCAAACAATAAGGTTTTTTATGCTAATCAAACAGCAAACAGGTTTTCGAAAGTAAAATTGGAGACCAACGGAAAGGATATAAACAACATCATACAAGTGAGGGAAATCAACTGCAAAAGGCCGCAAGCAATAAGGTTTTTTATGCTAATCAAACAGCAAACACGTTTTCGAAAGTCAAATTGGAGACCAATGGAAAGGATATAAACAACATCATACAAGTGAGGGAAATCAACTGCAAATGTGTATGCAAAATTGTCGAAAAAAGCATGCAAGTCGTGCATGAAAACTCATTCCTTTTGCAGAACAGCTGAAGCACAAATTACCTGACCATCATTTAAAGCAGCTTCCATGAGGAGATGATCGGCTTCTTCTTGGACTGTTAGATGGATGGTTCCAGCAGTATCTGGCCAAATCCGCTTATGTAGATTTTTCACGGTATGATAATCTCCTCTAACAGCAAATGCACGCATCATGGAAAGATAGAGGTGAGGTTTTGGTCGCAAATCTTTATTCCAACCAGACTGCTTTAGCATTTGTCCAAATACGCATAAAGCACCTACACATCATTGACTATCATCAAACTTGTAGATTTTCACATTCCATTTGCACAACACAGAAGTAAGGTGGTTGTGAATCTAAATGTCACAATATCCTCTCATGAAGAGAGGGATTAAACATCACATAGGCTCACTAATTGCTACAAAGCTTTAACAAGGGCAACAAAGTCCAAGAATTAAAAAAAAGAAAAAAAATTCTCAAACATCCAACAAGTTTAAGCAGGCTACAAGACTTGTTTTGGGATAATTATGTTACAGCAATATTATTATTAACCCTAAAATTGGTTTGAGAGAGAAAAATATATATATATATATATAATTCTCGCCACCAAACCCCATTCTCAAGGATGGCATACCCTTAATTAAGCCGCAATTCAACAATGCATCAACTATTGTAGTGTATGCTGTTCGATCTATGAAACAATCAAGATATTTCATTTCCAATACAATCTTCTGAACTGCAGGGAGATCTTTGGATTGCCCAAAACCCTGCCAGAAGAGAAGACAAATATATTATTTTCTGATGACGAAATCCATGTGGATTCATCAATGTGAAAAGGGGAAAAAAGATGAAAATAAATAAAACTGTCACAAAATGGTAGAAGATTTTAACAGACCTTTCATAGTGTCAATTTACAATGTTTGACAATAGACATAGCAAGCTAAACGAATAATGGAAAGCCAGAAAATGGACCTGGAGCAATGTAGTGTATGTGACAACGTCTGGGAAAACATCATCATGGAATTTCCGTGCTTTGTCCTGAAACGAGCAGAAAAGGATTTCTAATTTCTTGATCAAGCCAATTATCTAGAGCAATTAAAGTACAAATCCAGGCTCTAAACTGGCCATTCAGATAAATGCTTGGGACCTTCATTTCCTCAAAGAAATGCATTGCCAACTCCAACTTGTCAGTCTTCACACATGCAGAGATTAGAGTATTGAAGGTAAGCCTATCAGGGTTCAAACCCAGACGCTGTATTTCATCGAACATGGCTATTGCTCCCACAGGAGAGCCCGCATTTATGCATCCCTGAGACGAGGAGGAAAAAAAGCACTTTTAGCACCCAACGTATTCTCAAACATGGAAATTTGTGCTCCCACAAATACAAGAAAATGTCTGTATCTAAACTTGGAAGCCATTTATGCAAAATCCACATGATTTAGTTTGTAAACATCTCAAGGAACAACAGATAGTGCAGAACCTTCATAAGCAAGTTGTATGCTGTGACCGAAAGGCTTCCACCTTCACGGAGAAAGAAACCATATCGAGAAAGAAGCCCATTAGCACGGCGTAAATCTCCTGCACTAAAAGGTTGCAATTGGCATGCATTAGTGAGCATGAACTGGAGAAGTCGCCATGAAAAAATTACGCTTCACATCTCAAAACAAAACTGAGCAATACAATAAGCAAGAATGGACTAAAACATGATCAACTCAGAAAAGAAAAAGATATCGCTTTCACAACGTAAGTTTTGGTCTTAACGTTAAGGTACTGTGACACACACACAATTATAAATTTTCAACCAAAAAAAAAAAAAAAAACTTTCTTCTATCTTTTTATTCTCTAAGTATTGCTAACACTGACCTGTTTGAACTAGAGCGTTTAGCAAGCCAAAAATAAGAGGCGCTGATAACTTAGGTCTCCCCACAGCAGTACCTTGTTCCATTGATTCAAGTAATTGAAATGCTTCGTCAATTCTTCCTGCCTCACCCAAACCCTTCAACCAAAAGACGAAATAAATCTGTTGTTAGAACAAGCAAGAATCTTCCATAGCATTGGCCTATAACAACTATATACACATCAAAAAAAATAAATATTAAAAAAGTAAGCTTCTTTAAATTTTCGCCACCTAAAAAAGAACATAAGGTATGTGGAACGTCTACGAAGTTTTCACGATTGACAAGCCACGCTTTTAACTTTTAATTTTGGCAAATTACCCGCTCAATTTAACAACATTTTACATAATACCACCAAGTCAATGACAACTACTAAAATTTAGACATAAACGCCTTCATACACGATTAAGCAAGTTCTTTCAAAGGAAGAGACAAATTTCGAATGACAATGCATCTCAGTGTTTTTTCCAAATATTATAACCATTCATCGATTTGGAACACTCTACAATATTGACAATCAAAAAAATTCGGAGGGTAAGTTTCCAAATTAACTTAACTTCCGATACAAAAGCACCAAAAAAAACCTTTCAAATACTACCGAAATACCTTCAATAAAGTACCGTAAGTGACAGTATCAACGCCACAGCCCCCTGGTTCAGACATTTCGTCGAACACCTGGAGAGCAGAGTCGATCTCCCCGCAATGCACACACGCCTCCAAGACCGCATTCATCGCTATCGTGTTCAGCTTCCCGTAACGTTGCTTGGCCACATCTATCTCCTCCATTATCTATGTCACGGATAACATAAAAGAAAATGCATGGTTTTAGATGCTTTCCCACTGTTTCGCCGGCGAGAAAATAGTGAGAGAAAAGTAAGATTTTTCCTCCAGAACAGAATAGGATAATATACCTGGTTGAAGCTGGCGTCGGCGAGTAAGGTGGACGATGCGGGAGGTAAGACGTTTAAGGTTGGGTTTCCGAGGATTGCCGGTGCCGAACCTACGACGTCGCATTGGAGCGTACGAGGAAGAAGAACGAGATGAAGAAGGAGAAGAGAGAAGAGAGAAAGAGCGAAATGGCGGAGAAGGGAGAGACTGAGGAGAGGACATGGTTGGAGCGCTAGCAGAAGCCATGGCTATTGCTCTCTGCAACTGTATGAGCCATGAGAGAGAAAGAGAGGAAAGAGAGGGAGGGAGGGAAGGAGAGAGAGGGCCATATGGAGAGTGCTGGTTGGTTGTGAAGTTGGAAGTGTGTGTACTTGTGGATGAGATGTGATAGGAAGGTTCTACTCGATCAAAATCACCCTTCTGCTGGAATTTTTTTTTTTTTTTTTTTTTTTGGGCCCTCTCTTTTTATCCCTAAAAGAAAGAGATTCAGTGATGTCTTCACGTCTTTCGTTCCGTTTATATATTTAAAAATATATGTTAAAATTAGTATATTAACACATCAAGCTCACCTTAAGTAACCCAATTCATCACAAGTCCATAATTCTTACAGAAAATATCACTTTTAAAGGTTGGATTTTCAAACATGAGAACATGAAAATTCGGACTCTAATGTTAAGATTAAAGGAAATCTAGAAAAAAGACATCCATGAAGATTATACCACCATCACCAGGGTTATTTTGTGATATAGAATTAAAATGCTAATACGAATTTCCTATCACCATGAGGACTATACCACCATCATTAAAATGCTAAGCTGATGGTAATCAGTTTCCTATCACATGCCTTCTCGGGTGCGGAGTGCTCTCTAAATGACATCAAGCCATGATGGTAGCCGAGCTTGGGGGGAGAGTTAGATTGATGTCTATGGTCGAGCTAGGAGGAGAGCTAAAACCGCCGAGCTTACCTTACCATCAAGCTCACCTTGAGGAAGTGCTGATCACCAAGCTTACCTTTGTAGACGAGCTCACCACCAAGCGTAACTTATTGTTGAGCTCCCCTTGGAGACAAGCTCACTGCCGAGCTTGAGCTTACCTCATCAGTGAGTTCAACTCGTCGACGTGCTCATCACCAAGCTTACTTTGTCAGACAAGCTCACCACCAAACTTACCTCATGAATGAGTTCACCGTTCAAGCCTTGCCTTAGTGACGAGCTCACTGCCAACAAGCTCATGGATGAGTTCAACTCATCGAGAAGCTCACGAACGAGCTCAACATAGGATGACGCCAAGACTAAATGGGCAAGACCACACGAGCGGGTGATTAAAGAATCACTAAAATCACAGGATTTATCTCATGAAGTTCTTGATATTCAAATTCAAACCGAAGATAAAAGTATACCCTGAGATTAGTTGAATCAATAATAATTATAACAAAGATAAATTGCGAGATTAGATTTATTTATTTCAATCTTTTGTATTTATATATTAATAGTCTATAAATCAAGGTCAAATCACACTAGGAAAGGCATATTATATTTCTCATTTAGAGACGCAAAGTATTTTCTGAAATTCTCTCTTTAAAAATAATAAAGCCTCTAAGCTACACCATAGTGGTTGTTATGTCCATCTTGTTAAATATAAACCATTTCATGGGTGAGTTTGGTTTCAAGGTTCAAACCTAAAGTTTTCATCTTAGATTTTTTTTTTTTTTAAAGTCAACAAAAATTATAATTAATTTTTGAAAAGTCAACCAACTTCAACATAAAAATTTAATTTCAAATCTATACACCAAACAGAAGCTAAATTCTCGTGTTCATTCTTTATTTTTTGTAATATAATTATTGGTCATACGTTACAAATCAACCTTAGTAAAAAAGGTAAGAATTCATCTTATTTGATGATTTTTCACCATCAACAACCAATAAAGAGCAAGGTGGGATGGACAATGAATCGTAAGGCTAAATTTCCTTACTTATGCTCTCCAATAACTTTATTATGCACATCTGTCGAACTTAACACCTTATAATATAATCAGGTGTAAAATTGTTATTGAACTATATTTACAATTACAACAATCTCTTTAATCGTATGAAGCATGCTTTAGTAGTAATGTACTATATTCTACACCCAATAACCACTACAAATATTTAACACGTTGCCATGTACCATGAATAATAATTATAAGGTGTAGAGTTGTTGAAATTATTGAACATCGGTTGCACATTATAGGCCATGGAATAATTCAAAAAAAAGGTGAAATATTATTTAGAGAGAGAGAGAGAGAGAGAGAGAGTGATGGAGTAGGGTAAGTCAGTTTAGAGTTGTGGGCTCAGCGGTCCTGCCCTTTCAAGGCTGAGGTTGGGGGCATCCAAAATGTGGGCAGACTCGCTGGAAGCATAGGGTGTTGGTCCTGTTGGATCTGAGTTGGAAAATGGATTATACCAAGATAGGGTAGGTCCTTTTACAATCTTGGCCTTTTCCTCGGGATAATTTTCTTAGGAGAGTCACCTTTGACGAAGTAAGGAATTTGTATTCAATATTGTTTTTTTTTTTTTTAATATTATCATAAAAACTTTATATTTTTCTCATTTTGTCCCATTAAACATTAATTTTCCCAATACAGTCCGTCTAATAATTGTATTCTTTAGTATACGCTTTCACTGACAATAGCTTGGTTTCGCCAATGCCTCCGACTCCAAAATCTGTTACCAAGAAATGAAAATCCAAAAGAAGAATAAAGAAAATGTTTTCACAGGCATTTGATATTAAGGATGTCTTTTACTATTCTTCTTCTTAAATGTTCATGGGGTTCAAAACCGAATAGCCTCAATAACAACATAGGAGGTCTTGTTTAGCTAACGTGTTTTATGACGTTTGATAAAATCTACTAAAATTCTTTGAGTTGAACTAAGTTAGGATCGTTCTGTTTAATTATTGTGTCATGAAATTTGTTTCATAGACAACGAAGATGGAGAAGTGATGGCATAAATCATTTTATAAAATAATAAATAAATAAGGTGTTTTGGATCCATCCTCTTCTCCACACTTGTATTTGACTTATTGTGATGAATGTATAGATGTCGTAACCTACCATAGGACCATGCAGTTTAATATTATAACGAACATTTAATTCGTAGAAAATGAGCAAGGTCAACTAGTATAATTTATATTATCACAGACGCTCTTGTAGGTTAGAGAGAACATTAATTTTTTTCGTATCTAATTGTTTTATTCGTTGATCAAATCAAAACTTTTCGGGAGCAATTTTTTTATCAAAAAATTTCATCAGAAACTTGTCGGAAAAATATTGTGGCTAAAAGTTTTCACCGGTCAAAAAACAGTTTAAAGTGTTTCATGCCCGTTATCATTTGTTAGAATTGGTAGATAAATAATCACACCAACTCAAAATTAGGGGACTTGTTCTGTCCAATCTTTTATGACAAAAATTTCTTCAAGAAAAAGTTTAGATCGTGATAAAAAGTCATCCGATATAGAATCAAGTCATCTACACATCTTTTTCTGATCAAATATTCGTCGAGAAAGGTAACAACGTATGCCAACGAAACAATTGTCAGTAAAATTTTGTCATGAGAAATGCTTTATTTCCTTGTAGAATTTCTTGGTAAATCTTTGTAAAGTATGAGCGGACGACACCATGGATTAAAGGCAGGGATAGAAGCATTAAGGCTTCAAGTACTCCGCCTCAATTTCTTTAACATTTAAGCTTCGTTTGATTCGTTAATTGAGTTTGAAAATTTTAAGTTTCAATAATAATTTTTATTGACTTTTCATACAAGATAAAAAACTTTTTCAGAAAAGACAAAAAACTTTTCAGAAAAAGACAAAACTTGAGATGAAAATTTTGAGTTCGAACTCAAATTCCGAATAAAGCTTTAGGAGGTGTTTGGTGAATGAGTTTAGTTTAAGATTTTTAAGTTTCAATAGTAATTTTTGTTGACTTTTTAGAAAAGACAAAATTTTTTTTCAGAAAAGACAAAAAACTCAAAAATCATAAAAATTTTATTCAAATCGAAATTCCAAATAAGGCCTTATGCTAGTGTGTATTTTAAATTTTTAAATAGTAAAATGAATATTTTTTAATTTTATTTTATTAGATGCACTTTTCAGTACATCCTATGTAGCAGACTACAACCTCGAAAAAAAAAAAAAAAGTATACCCCTCAATAAAATCTTATCTTAATCATTCACTAGGGACGGAAGAATCCGACACTCTTTAATGTGTCGATATAAAATCTTTCCTATATATAGTTGTTCTAAATTTACAAATAACCCTTTAAAAAATTAAAGCTTCATTTTACCTTTTTCAAAAATTGTAATTTATTAACCCGTCCTCGTCAAAATTTCTGATGAACAACCGGCCTTGAAACAAATAAACAAGGAAAAAACACTCTGCTCTAACAACAACACCAACAACCACCTCTATTCTAAGAAAGAACCTTTGTTAAAGTAGTATCAAAATTTCTCTCAAAGAAAAAAGGGTAATCTATACACGTCCCTTGGAAGCACTAAAATAGATGCATATGATTTATGTGATGAAACGCAAAATATGACCAAACAAAAAGAAATTATTCTCCCCCCCCCCCAAAAAAAAAAAAACAAACCCCACCGCCACCGCCGCCGCAACAAAAAAAAAAAAAGGAAGAAGAAGAGAAAATATTCCTTTTTATTAAAAAAAAAAAAGTGTGAAAAGTACTTCTACTTGATGACTAATATCATTGTTCCAAGTTCCAACTTATAATATTGTGTAATTTGCTTCTTTCCTAACAGATGCATATTGTGTAATGAAACCAAAATATTACCAACAAAAAGAAAATCTTGAGAGAGAGAGAGATATATATATATATATCTTCCTTTTTATTATTTAAAAAAAAGTGTAAAAAGTATAATTCAACTTGACGATTAACATCATTACTTTCCAATTTATCGTATTATGAAATTTGCTTCTTTTCCTAACCGATGCATATCTTCCTCTTTATCAATTAAAGGATAAAAAAAAAAAAAAAGTGTAAAAAGTATGATTACTTGGTGACTAATATCATTGTTTCCAACTCATAATAATTGTGTAATTTGCTTCTTTTTCTAAAAGAGAAAGGAAAAAAGAAAACCCAACCGTGGATATTGATGATCATGATGGGTGTCACGCCGGCTCTCCACTAAAAAGCGACATTCGCATTAGAAAAACATCATGGACTCATGAAATTGGGGTTGAGTGGGAAAGCTCACCTATCCATTATTGAACATTTTTTTATTGCACGTGTCAATAAGCCTCCTATATAGGGCAAAATAATAATAATAATAATAATAATAATAATGCTAGGACAACCATCTCTAATGTTAATTTCTAGAATTAATATATATGATATTAAGTTAAAATCTTACGATAAAAACACCTTACCATGTGACTCTTGATTGCAAAAAGATATTTTAAATCGAGCATAACTTTTGACATAAAATATATCGGTGTTGTCTAAAACAAACCTTCACCATAGACGTATACATTATTTTAGTTTTACGTATTATGTCTAAGGTTCTTACTTAATTAAGAAATTATTTTTATTTTCATATTTCGAATATAAGAGCTCTTACTTAAATCTATCACTTGACCTGTTGAGTCTAATAACATATATTATATAAATAATTCGATTTAAATCATACAATTTTGATCAACTCCATAAGATTCTTATATTCGTGATGCCCACTATAGAAATTTCACCTCTTTTTTTTTCCCTAAAAAAGAAAAGAAAAGAAAAGAAAAGAAAAGAAAAATGTTCCCACTATCTAATTTTCTTCTATTTTCCTTGTTAATAACGTAATGGTGGGGACTAAAAGTGGAGGTTGGTTTTATTATAATGAAAAGGGCATCATATTAGATTTTGAGAGAATCATTCAAAGATAACCTCTTTGATCAGACCAAACAGCCCCTGATAAGGACTCTTAATTTTTTTTGGGCCCATTGAGTTGAAAGTATGACGGGAGAAGATTAAAGATATCATGAACAGAAAACCAATCCTACGGCAAAATGATTAAAAAGAAGAAAAAGGATAGGGAAAAAAAAAAAGATTCAAAAACTTCGTTACGCCTCTATTATTTAAAACTTTTTTTTTTTTTTCGCCCATTGAGTTGAAAGTATGACTGGAAAAAAAATATCACGAACAGAAAACCAATCCTACTGCAAAATGATTAAGGGGGTGTTTGTTTTCAAGTTCATTTTAAATTAAATTGTACTTTTTTTATCATGATTTTTATCTTTTTTGAAAAATTAATATTGAAACTTAAAAGTATTAAACTAAACTCATTCACCAAACACATTATAAAACGAAGAAAAAGGATAGAAAAAAAAAATAAGAAAGATTCTAGTATATTCTTTTTTTTTTTTTTGTAGTATATTTTGTTGACGGAGCAAAATCATCGACTTGAAGTTTTTCTTATCACGTTACATTCTTGCTTTCGCTCACTTAAGAAGAAACAAAAATAAACAACACAAAAAGATTTACAGAGATTTGTCTCGATCAAGATCAAGATTACATTATCTTGTTTTGTGAGGGGTTTTCATATTTTTTAGTCAGAATGTTGAGAAAAGACTAAATATTCTGAGCGTACAAATAGTACATCTAACCCCTCTTTTGTAGGGTCATTCCTATATTTCTAGACCGCTACTAGCTTAACAGTAGCATGATTTTTCATTCTAATCATTTTACACATATTTAACACGTGTCTTGGTAACTCCCCACATTTCCAATATTTTTTAGGATTAATGAGATCGTGGGGTCATTTCCTTGCCACTTTTATCGTCTACCATTCAGATTTGAAGACTCTCTATGATCTCCGCCGTCGCTTCTCGTTGGTCCAAGGTTTCCCCTTTCCTACGAGGATATGTAACGTCGTCCATGGCGTAACATATTCCAAGGGGGAATGGACCACATGCTCTCTTTCATTAAATTCTCTAAATATTCACCGTGTCCTACTTTTATTTTTTTTTTTTACACCACATGTTCTCTTTCGTAGATTTCTTCCAAATATCACCGCGTGTCCTACCAAATATTGATTTCTCTTTCATTACCGTTATATGTTGCATTATCTAGAGCACAAAGAGCTAAAAATACCAAAATCCTTATAAAACTTGCTGTTCATAATATACTACAAATTCAAACTCACGAGAAAAGTCATCAATGCGCTTAGTTGCTACAACAAACTGCAAGTTCAAAAGCAAGGGCAAAGCAAGTGTGAAAGTGTAGCGATGTTGCCTCGCCTTGGTGCATGATGCAAGTATTTTGAGATGGTCTCTTTGGTTCTAGGGGAGGTTATGGTAACTTTGTTTATAGTGAACATTTCGCCTGAGGGCCCGTTTGGAGGCACATGTTGATATCTACTTTATATATATATATATATATATATATATTTTCATCACGTGAAAATTAGTTTTCACTATTCAATCTCCAAATGTTTACAGCAAACTCAGACTTTAAAAGTTCGTAATTTTGTTATTTCAAGTCAAAATAAAATGACTTTTTTAATTGTATAGAATTTCGAGAGTAACAAAATAAGATCCATATTAATATATTTTTTTTTTCGATACATTCTAAATTTTTAAATTTTTTTACTCCAAATAATTTTTTTCAACCAAACACATATTTTTAAAACTCTAATTCAAATATCTTCAAAACCTCCCCCAAATAGCCTGAGTGAGGGTGCCTAACCCTAAATTTTAGGGCAATGCTAAGGTGATCGTGGATTCGCTGTCCTAAGAGGAGCTGTAATTAGGAGGTGAATTTTATTAAGGACCGAGAGACGTTATTGACTCGAGATTTTTAATCCTCGTTTGGCCGAGTTAAGAGGACCGACAGTGGTATTATTGCTCATGATGTGAGTTGTTATATCTTTCTGATTCTTCTTGTTTGGTTGGCGACACTGTTTGTTTGCCCTTGCTATGTTTTCTATATGAATGGGTTGTTGCACTTTTTCGAGGGGTTTGCAAGGGATAGGCCCTTTCTTGTTTCTTTTCCTTGTGGTTATGATTGCTTTTCTATTAAAAAAATATGGTGATATATAATGACTAAAATTGACATATTTTATTTTTATTTAGTAAAATATTTTAGTGCACATATTTCTAGTATTAGTTTTATTTCCGGTGATTATTCATATTTTTCTTCATCCAAAATTCTTTATAAAAAAAAACATAGACATTTTATCATTTTTAAGGTTAAAACAATAAAATTAGAGAATATACTAACAAATAAATAACAAATTTGTGATTTATTGTTCCATATTTTAGAAGTTAAATAATTATTCAAATATTTAACTAAACATTTAGAAAGTGTATTAATTAGAGAATTTTTAATTTTTAAACAAACATTTGAAATTATTTGTTATGGATGTAAATAAATGGACAGATTGAGAACTTGCTCTTATCGTTAAGAAAGTAAATTACAGTATTGACAATAGAATTAGCTATATGAAAGCAAAACTCTAATCTACTTTTCGAATTCTGATATTGGAGAATAGTTCTAAGCATGTACTTGACAAAAGCAAGGTTTACATAGGATCTTGATCTGTTATTGAATAGAAATCTAAAAGCAACCATCAAAGTTAATGCCAAAGAATTATTAACGGATTAGAAAGTTAAAATGGAAACAATTGATTATTCTTTTTTATTTTATTTTATTTGCGGGTTCGAAATCTACACCTTACGCATTAGTGTTCGATGTGATAATGCTGATAAAATATGCTTACATCTAGAATCTAATATTCTTTATAGTGTTTTTACTAGTTTAACAATGTAATTAATAAAATATCATTTTTTATATTTAAATAAAAATAAATTTATAATATGCGAACTTATCAAGGTAAATAAGTAAATTTGACATTATATCATGAATCAATGTCAAGGGATTCAGATCAACTAATCCAATTTTATGTTAAATGATGTTTAACTAATCATATTATAACACGTTTTCTTTCTTTCTTTTTAATTTAATCATCTACATTTTTTGAGGTATAATAAATTTAATTACTATTTTTTTCAAACAAACATATAATGTGATGGTAAAGGGGAATAATTACCAATACTTCCTTTCATTTATTCTTTAATTTCTTTATTATGTTTTTGGTAGTCTTTTGTTTTTTTCTTCAATACAAAGTAAACGTTCTATTGAAGTGATTAGAACGTGGATCAGCCAATTCTAAAAGAAAGAATCTCTTTTTAGGGCAAGAGATTCCTTAACCTAGCCATACTCGAGTGCTGCTTTCTTTGCAAGTAAAGTTCTATCCTTAAATTCAACAAAATAAACTGATGTTTGACAATCTTGCCAACTACAATTTTCCTACACACATCAATGCGTACACACACACACACACACACATAAATATATATATATATATATATATATATATATACATGGACTTTTCTTAGTTCTCAAGAGAAATTATGTCCTCAAAATATTTGGACCACAATACTATTTGCTCATAAACAAATGAAATTTGACGGTTGTCAATATCAGAAAATTAAGCCTGAAATTGATACGTACTTCTTCGTGTATCACATAAAACTACAGGAGGAAAAAAAAAGTAAATAAAAATAAAAATTATGGTCTAAATTTTGAAAATAATATTAAATGAAACCAATATTCACACACACACACATCAATTACATAAAAGAACATGCAAAAAGATAAAAACAAAAAAATAAAAAAAAATAAAAGGAGAAAAGAACAAGGACAAGGACACTCCTATAATTATTGGAGAAGATTACAATGAATTTTCAGTGTAAATACACCACCACATGACAGAAATTAAAATTCAGTCACGATATTATACATCCCAACAGGGAACAAACGATTTTATTCCAAAAAAAAAAAAAAAAAAGAAGGCGAACAAACGACATTTTTCTATGCGTTATGTACGAGCTGTCTCCATGGCCAGTTCTTGGTGAATGGTGGGGTTTTGGTTGGCCTACCCCATCAACCATACATACAGAGCATATATTCATATACATACATATATAAAAATATATATATATCTGGCTTCGTGCTTTTATAAATTTATTATTATTATTATTATTATTATTGATCAATTATATGCATCACTTTATAGACATACACACCACTTTTTTTTTTTTTTCCTTTTCTTTTTCATCCAAGTGTGAACATTTATTTATAGTATAAACCACCTCTAAAACAAGTCTTACCAAATCACTAAATCAAAGGCCAAAATTTAATCATTTCTCATTTCTTTAAACACTGTGGACCAATGACATTTGTGTCCAACTCCGGTCACCGTCGGTGGCCGTCATCCTGTTCCTCGGGTGACGTCATGTTCACCCGCATTCCCAGTGACAATCATTTTCTTATCCTTAAAATTAGTCTTTTTTTCCTTTTTTTAATTCTCGGATTTACCGTGTTTTTTTCCTCATTCCCATATATTCCGGCTTCTAGATTTCCTTTTCCCCTTTTTCAATTGTAAAAAACCTGTATATTACAAATAGTCTTAAAACATTGACAAGCCAATAATTCTTACCAAACACTACTCTCACTCCTTTTGGGTCCCACTACTTTGGTTCTATATACACTATACTTTTCCACATATAAATGTGTATATATGTATCTATAGATATATAGATCCATATACTCCATAGTCGGTCCCAACAGTTGATCGTTATTTTACACACAACAATGGCAATTCTCAAACCAGCTTCTTCGTCGGAAGAAATCAGCAAAAGAAACGACAACAACGAGCTGATCCCGGGGCTACCAAACGACGTCGCAGAGTTCTGTCTCCTCCACCTCCCTTATCCGTACCAAGCTCTTCTACGCTCCGTTTCGTCGTCGTGGAACAAAGCCTTGACCGACCGGACTCTCCTCTTGTCCCGAAACTCCCTGTCTCTCTCTCTTCCTTTTCTCTTCGTTTTCGCCTTCAACAATTCCACGGCCACGATTCAGTTCCAGGCCCTCGATCCCCGATCCGGCCGTTGGTTCGTCCTCCCGCCGCTTCCCGCCGAAAAGGACGCCGTTTCTTGTCCCTCCGCATTCGCCTGCGCTTCTTTGCCACGTCACGGGAAGCTCGTCGTCCTCGGCGGGGTGGGATCCGACGGCCGCCGCCCCACGGGGGCAACCATGGTCTACCGCACCTCGACCAATCAGTGGTCGGAGTCTGCTCCGATGCCGACGCCGAGATTCTCCTTCGAGGCCTGCCATGTCGCCGGGAAGATCTTCGCCGTCGGAGGGAGCTCCTCCGCTGGGGAGCTGGTCACCGCCGTCGAGTCGTACGACCAC